>BLSH010069152.1:285374-310368 GCA_018402905.1 Glandirana rugosa | reverse complement strand
AAAGCAGCATTTTTCTTTATACAACAATATGAAATAATTAAGGATAATAGGTTCCCTACCCATTACAATCCCCTCTTAAAACCAATTTTCATGGTTTTCTCCATACTTCCAGGGCTATACTAGACATCATCAGGAACATATAGTTTTCCTGGGAAAATTAGTGGACATAGAACTCTTGGATCCTTTGTCTCCTTACTGCAAAGAAAGGACCATGTCCATCCTTTTTTATATGATGAGATTCTTTCTCTTTTGTCTATGCCTTTTAATATACTCAGTGTATTGGCCAGAATTTGAGAGGGTTGTCTGGTTAGGAGGTAGGGAGAAATACATAGAGAGATTGTCAACTCCTTTACTAAGCATTTTCCTAAAACATGGAATGACACAGCATACCACTATACCTATAACTATGAGTATGATGAATATGATAAGACCTAACTGAATAAGGGCTTGCTTCTAGCTGGTGAACCACCCGAAGTATTGATCCCAAGGATTGTCTATGCCCGAATTTGTTACCAAAACATTGGTGACTATAATTTATCCATTCTACATTCTAATTAACAGTTATTATGGGGATAAGGAATTTAAATCCAGCTGTCACTTGATCTCTGGCTTTGAGTTCACCTTGAACCCCTCTTTGAACATCTATATATATGTACCCCTATGAATATAAAAATGTAAACTGACAAAATACTATAGGACAGTGAACTATATGGCAGTAGTCAAAAGTAAAGGTGGCTACATATATATATGGTGTGTTATACCAGAATGTTGTGAGATTGGTAGTTTTACCCTTTTTGGGTAATGACCACCTCTGTACTAGTATACATGAGAAAAGTCAATAAAATCACTAGAAAGGGGGTAGGATCAGGGGGATTAAGGGCCATTGCCCAGAATTCAGGTAGCAGTTCATTTTCAGGGTCAAGGTTGTCTACCTCCATTAATACCCCCTTGTCTTGACTTTCCTTTTCGAGGTCAGGGCTTTCTGCCCCCGTTAGTACCTCCTTTAATGCTTCTGGGACCTCTGGGTCAGGTCTCTTCTTTACCAATTTTACTCCGGTGGCATGAATTTAGGCAGGTTTGTGTTCTGTCAGAACTACAGTTCTGGTTAAAGCTATCACTGCAGTCTTGGGGCTATAAATGAAGTCCGAAACACAGTACAACAAGTCTGCCTATGTGTAATCCTAATGAAAGCGAGGGCTTAAAAAAAATGTTATAGTGAAAAGTATGCATAAAACATAAATGTGTTCTGAGTTGTAACCTAGGGATGATCATATAATCATCCTAATCAATGTCTGTATCTTCTATTAACAATCAAGCAGCTAAATGGGTGGTTTTCCCAAGTGACCAATAGAAAGCAAAACAAAATTTAGGCAGTGCTGTAAGAAATCCATCTTGGAGTCGGGAAAATAAATAATTCAGATCATCACATATCCAAGAGTTTCATTTTCTCAAAAGCAGCGGCATCTCCTCCTGTCACTGGATGTTCTCTCGTCTCAAATAAACACATTCATTAGTACATTATGAAGATACAAAGGGAACATTAGCCACATAATATTGATACAATATATTGTGTGATTAGACTTCAGCTTTTTCATGAGAACCGAGCATAAGACATTCTCTCAAGATAAGGCCAGAAACAAGCCAGACTAACAGATATTTAAAGTGGAACCCTAACATACAAAATGGATACCGTCAAATCCTTTCAAAATCAATATTTTATAGATTCACATAAAGCATTACTCTAGCTACATTTTAATAAAAGACTCCTGACTTAACCCATTCTTCCAACATTTCCCCCTTCTGTTGAACCTACAAAATGTAGATTCTTATTTAAGCTCCCATTCCATGAGCCTGTCTCGGTGGGGATTTTCATAAAAAAAAACAGCATCACTTTCTCATACAAGCAGTGTGGCTAATCCTAATTTGTCATATAAGTCAGGGTCTTGTGTGGACAGCGCTGCATATATTACATCACCCGCAGCTCCATCTGCTACCCTTGAGATGAGTCCCTTCATGCATGGTACCAGACAGCAGCCTACGCATAATAATACTGACAGTACCACCGCAACCGCGGTGGCCAAGAACTTGCCCCACTTGCCAAACCAACGTTCCATCCATCCGGTGAAGGGGTCCTCAATCCCGCTATTTTCTGCCAGCTCTTGAGACGGCATCTCCAAGCCCTTCAATGTTCGGGAGACACTGCCATCTGGGGCAGTATTACTAGGGATAAATGTGCAACACGTGGTGCCAAACATTATACAGACCCCTCCCCTCTTGGCTAGGAGCATGTCCAAGGAGATTCTGTTCTGCCAGGCTGTCAGTGAGGTGGCATCAAGCTGCTCGGCAAGGCCCTTGACTGCATCTCGTGTGTAGCCAACAAAGCTGTTGATTGTAACATATAGTCTATCCAATCAGTGTTTTTATTTACAGATATAAACAAAAAATTGATTAAATGCAGTGCCTTGGTCTGAGCTAATTTGCAGGGGTATTCCCCACCTGGCAATAATCTCCCTGGTCAGGATTCCCACCACCGTTTTGGCGTCTTCCCTTTTCTATGGAAACATTTCCGGCCATCGGGAGAACATGTCAACAATCACACACGCTGGTTGTTGTCCCCCTTTCTGTTGTGTGATGTGAGTAAAGTCAATTTGGAGGTGTGTGAACGGGGTTGTGGGGTAAGGTAGATGTTGATGTGTTACATGATGTGGGTTATTAGGATTGTTTCTTATGCATGTAATACACTTCTTTACATAATTTTCCACCATCTCTTTTGCACTTGTAATGTAGAAATCTTTTAATAGCTGTGTCAGGGTACATTTCCATCCCAGATGTCCTACCCCATGGTAGTGTGCAATGTATATTGGTGCACTGCATCGTGGGATACATGGCCTCCCCTCTTTGCAGATTAATCCAGATTTTGGATTCTTCTGCAAAACAGGATAACACCAGTCCTCCAGCTCTGCTGGAGATGCAGATTGTTGGAGGTCTGCAATTAACTGTGCTTCTCCGGGAAGAATGGGAACCAGACTGGGCATCTGTTCCCCTCTTTGGGATTGTGCAGCCTTTTTTTCTTCCTGATCAGCTAAAGCATTTCCTTTGCTAAAATCATCTATCCCATGGGTATGTGCCTTACAGTGTCATCAATAAAATACATGTCATATTGAAAACTGGGGGGGACTGGAACAGTCACTAGGCTTGGTCTTCCACTGGCACACACTACACAGTCAGAGGCATTAGTAGAATTGGCTGTAAACTTCATCCATTCCAACCATTCGTTCTTGTCAGAATAACCAGTCTCTATGCTCAGTCTATCTTCTGGCTGTATTACTACCCCAATTACCTTGTTATCCTGCCGCACCCCAACCTCAGGGGGTAAATTGCCCATGGCACCGGCAGGTGCACTTTGGGGAGGGTTTACCTGAAGTTTGACTTCAGCCCAAGGATCCATCCCTGACATAGTTATTCCTAGCCTATATACTCCACTGTCTTTAACCTCTGGGTTCTGTACTGTGAGTATAATATTCCGTTGGCTTCCCATCGCTAAGGGGACCCTCTGATAGGTGCTTATGTCATCTAGGGGAATCCTAGCCAAACTAGTCTCCTACCTTTGGTCTGTTGTCCACCATACATTCTCCCAATAACCACATTCCCACACACATATATATATATATATATATATATATATATATATTATAGGCCTCAAGGTCATAAGTAACCTTTGTTGGGTCAAATACCTGGCTCTTTGTTAAGGTAAACACTATGGTCTGGTTTGAAGCTTCCATATTCAACATTGGTGTTTCTAGTACACCCCACCCTTAACCTTCTCATCCTCCTCCTAGAGAGATCTGACATTTTCTTTCTTTCAACTTCAAAGTCTCCCAGAGCCAATAGGTGTCAAGACCCATGGCGAATAAGGTACAAGCAATAATCAGAAACCTTCCTTGAGGGTTTTTTTGTGGTAACCCGGGGACAGCAGAAAAAGCATGGTCACCTCCTGTCTACCTATCCCTATGTGTTGAGTTCACAGTGTTACTTTCACCTCTTGTAGGAGGGAGGTGGTCTCTCCTTCCAGGATGTGAATCCCTTTATTTAAAAGAAAAGATGTTCCCCCATTCACAACACTCACTCACATAGATTTGTTTTCTAGTCTAATGATTTTTGGGGACACTCTGTTACCCTCGGGGATATTAGGGTCTGGATGTTTGCTTACTGACTTTAACAGCGGTAGGTGCGGTTAAGAGTTCCTGGTAAGGTCCTTCAGTTTTTCCTTTTGTGCACCTTTATCCAGATCCAATCTCCTGATTCCACAAGAATGGGTCTTTCACCTTCTGATGCGATACCTGGGGATGAACAAAACTGCTAGAAAGAAGTGGATTAGAATCTGGGCCTGACCACAGGGTACCTTCCCTTGTACCACCTTGTGTTTCCACTTTTTTTCCCCCTTTGTTTCAGGGGATATTGCCTTTTGTGTGGGCGGAAGGAACCTTTTGAAGTTATGATTACTGCATCCGCAGTTTTCATCAACCCAATATCATGTTTGCTGGCTAATCAGAGCGTCAGGGGCAGAGTGGCCAGTTCTCCCCCTTCTACCTCTGTCAGCAATATGTCCAATCATTTATCCTCGTTCCACACAAAACGTTCAGATATATTCAACACCTCTTGTTATACATCTATAACCTGTATTCCCACCCTCTGCAATTCTCCAGGCATCATTCCCATCACACCATGCCCAAGACTTCCCCGTGGGTCGCCTGAGTGAGGTGCGGGGACAAAAAAACTTGCTTCCTGTAAAATTTCCTAAGGGTGGGACCACATATCACACTCATATTGATGTTACTATTTCAATGACTGGTTTAATTCCATACAGATCTAGTTTCTTCTATATTAACAAACAACTCATAAAACAATCATTAATCCTGTATTTTAAAATATCACACTTCATTACATTTATTACTTAAACCAATTTATAACATATATAGGCATCTATCTCCTATGATCATTCAATATTGTCCCATCACATACTTTTAAGTAAAGGTGTTCTAGCCTGGTCTTGTTTAAAATATCTTTCACCGAAAGGTAAATTTGGTTTTTGTTCAGTGGGTGGAGCTTTTCCCTTTCCACGCCCAATAGGCTGGACCGGAGAACTAAACATTTAAATAATTATAATAATCACGGCTGCTTTTTAGGAATTTAAAGGGTGTCGACTGCATTCAGCCTTTTCTTTGTTTAAACTGAATCCTAGAGTTACAAAGCTAAAAAACTAACCATTTCAACTAGGATTGTGTCTTTGAATTAAACATTTCCCTTGGTCTTATATATCACCCACATTTAAACATTAAATTTAACAGTATATTGCTTATTTCTTAGATGTTTAGAACTTTTCTGCTTTACAGACAAACACAATCTTTTAAGGGGGTTACATATGGTGGAATGTATGTCCCTTTATCTGTTTCCTGTCTTTATTTACACAGACACACAGATCATGTAAAGAGAGGGGAGGAATCTGCAAATGAAAGCATTCTCATCTCTGAGTCCCAAATACTTTCTTATATAGGATGACCCTCAAACATCAGTAACAAAACTTATTTTACAAATCATACTAAGCATTACCTATCTCTCTTAAGGTAACCTTGTCATTTTATATAGACAATACAAACAAGTACCATGTTCATTAGTTAGCTTCAAACAATTCAGACATACACATAACAATCAATATTCAAACAAATCTCATTGCTCTGAAATTTTTACAATCCAGAGACCAATGCTGTTTACTATTGCAAATTAAGGCTTCCTGAAGATACAACAGTTTCATTTGTATATCAGTCTCTTGCCCAATTTATCAAACAAAAACAAAATAGCAAGCCGGTGTCCAGTCAACACCAAAACAAAAATCTGCTTGCACCTGATCACCTAAAAGCACCTCAAATAAGCCAGCTAAGTATCTGATACATTTCCTACGCTTTCTGAATGTACTATGGCTCACAATACAAGTACACAACATTAAACCCAGCACAAGCAGTCTAGCACAATTCTGCATCATTTTTGTATCTCTTGCACAAATCGACCCCACTTACTCCTGGTACCAAATCTTTTGTCACGTGATTATGTTCGATATGTGCAAAGAGAGATCACACATGTTATACTAGTTATTTTATAGCTGGACAAAAATTAATACATTACTACATTTCACAGACAGACCCTCACAAAGGATCTGTTGAAGGAAGAAGGGGGGGGGTTTGAGGGGGATGCTGCAAGTCTGCATCTCTCCTTCTATCGGGACCAATATGTTAAATCAGCAGCCCAGTATTCTGGGTGATATTATTCATTCAGCTTCTGGGGTTCCTAATGACCACCCCAGATTCCTAATCCTATGTTTCTCGTCTTCCTCAAGCCCCTCTAGCTGTATGGGTTGGAGCAGACACCTTATAAGTTGATGTCCCTCCTGTCTTGCTACCTCTTCAATTCCCGTTATACTACTGCCTTGTTTGGCTGCTACGGGGTAGTGTACGTTCAGTCTAAATACTAAAATGTTAGGAATGTCTTCTAACAATGCTTGAGACCAAGGATCTCAGCTCTATAACTTCCTGGCACTGTTTTTACTAGTCCCCAACCATTGTCATTAATGCCTAACAAAATTCCAGTCTTACAGTCGGGACATGACATGTCAGTTGTAATGTAGACAGTTAACCCTATTGTTCTAGGGAACGCTCACAGTGCTCGGCTGCCACTCTAAGTTGCCTCAGGGTGCACTTTTCATAAACATGAGCTGGTCACTGAGTACTTCAGTCAAACTGACAGTACGGAGCGAGTTTGAATGGCACGTGACCACTTGCCACTCTCAACAAAGGATAGAACAGTCTACAGTATGTCACAGTTCAGTATACAGGTATATAATCCTTATTCACATTGACATCAGTGGCGTTTGTCTAGTCTTACCACCTGGACTTTATACCACACAAACAAATTATCTTATACTTCTAAGCGACAGTAAAGAAAAGCAAAGTAGCATGATCACCCAAGACAGACTGACAATTATCAAAGTACACTGTGTCTAACACAGTACTTTTCTGAGTCTCCCGGAGACTCTTTCCCATGAAATAAGCCACTACCAGGAGTGCGCATAATTTCATATAATGGCTGCTCCTGGAGCAAGCCGGAGTTCCCCAATATTAAGCCTCCCGGAGACTTATTATGGCCACTTCCCGGAGTGAACCATATTTCAGAGATCGGAACTAAATCAGAGCCCGAGAACACCCGGATAGATAAACAAAATTATGTATACCTTACCCGGGGACAAGAAGGGATGACTCTCCGATCTCGGTGGGACCTCCACTTGTTAGAAACTGCTATGATAACCCTCGGCTATCATCTCTCTGTCAGTCTGTCTTGAGTTTGGACGTCCAATGAGAGACTGAGTTCACCCGAATGAAATGGATGCAGACAGACACACAAGTATGGTGAAAACAATCTCTGGTTTTACTGGTATAAAAATGGGTGTTTATATACAATTCATACAAAGGGAGGCGTATATTACACAAAGAAAAAAATTGCCTTGTAAGCAGTTATCTATACATTATGTCCTTACTTCAAGAATAAGATAACATGTTGGAATGTAATTACTCAGCTACAAGGTTACAAACAGTCAATCTACAAGACATGATGTACTGCAGGATAAGATAACATGTTATGATGTAGCAAGTTACAAGACAGGATGTACTGCAGGATAAGATAACATGTTGTGATGTAGCAAGTTACAAGACAGGATGTACTGCAGGATAACATGTTATGATGTAATTACTCAGAAGTGACCCCCACTGGGTCAGAAAGTGAGTTAAAGGACAGGATATGTTGTGTGCCGAGACAAAAGCCTTGTCAGCATAAACTTCTTGCTAATATTAAAGCAGCATTTTTCTTTATACAACAATATGAAATAATTAAGGATAATAGGTTCCCTACCCATTACAATCGTATTCAGAGAGTAGTGGTTAATGATTTATACTCTGAATGCTCTAGGGATGTTACCCAAGGTTCAGCGTTGGGACCCTTACTTTTCAATATATTTATAAATGATAAAGGGTCTGGGATTAAAAGTACCATTTCGGTGTTTGCAGATGACCAAGCTATGTAGTGGAGTAACATCCTTACAGGATGTCTCCAACGTACAAGCCGACCTCAATGCACTGTTTAATTGGGCAACTATGTGGCAAATTAGATTTAATGTAAAGTTATGCACTTGGAGGTAAGAATATGCATGCATCATACATACTGGGGGGGGGGGGTACAACTGGGGGAATCCATAGTGGAGAAGGACTTGTGTGTTCTGGTAAATTAACCACTTCCCGCCCGGCATATTAACAAATGACGTCCAGACGGGTGGTTCATTATCCTGACCGGATGTCTATTGACGTCCTCAGGATAATCCACGATCACGCGCCCCCAGGGGGCACGCATCGCGGCGATCGGTGGTGCCGTGGGTCAGTCTGACCCACTGCATTACCGACCGAGGTAAAAGGCTTCCGTGGAAGCCTTTTACCATGTGATCAGCCGTGACCAATCACGGCTGATCCCAGTATAAATAGGAAATAGTCTGCAGACCTGAGCAGCGGAGAGCCGATCGGCTGCTCGCCTGATGGGGGGGCTGCGCTGAAAGTTTATCAGTGCAGCCCCCCTCAGGATCACCCCACTGGACCACCAGGGAGCCTGCCCAGGACCACCAGGGAGCCCACCCCCCAGACACCGCGAGGAGGCCGCCCAGGACCACCAGGGAGGGAACATAGAGGCCGCCCAGGACCACCAGGGAGCCCCCACTAGACCGCCAGGTAAGGGCAATATAGTGCACTGTAGGGATGGCACTGTGCCCATATATGATGCCTGCCAGTGCCATCCCTAACAGTGCTATATGCACCAGTGCCCACCAGTGCCACCTATCAGTGAGCATCAGTGCCCACCAGTGCCACCTATCAGTGAGCACCTGTGCCCACCTGTGCCACCTAAAAGTGCCCACCTGTGCCACCTAAAAGTGCCACCTATCAGTGCCCAGCAGTGCCACCTATCAGTACCCAGTGCCACCTATTAGTGCAGCCTATGAGTGTCCATCAGTGCCGCATATCAGTGCCACGTATCACTACCCGTCAGTGTTGCTTATCAGTGCCGCCCATCAGTGCTGCATATGTGCCACACCATCAGTGCAACCTTATCAGTGCCACCTCATCAGTGCCAATCTGCACTGCCTCCTCAGTGCCTGTCAGTCTAGCCTCATCAGTATCCATCAGTGTAGCCACATCAGTGCCTGTCAGTGAAGGAGAAAATATACTTTATACAAAGTTTTGTGACAGAAACAAAGGAAAATGTTTTTTTCTTTCAAAATTTTCGGTCTTTTTTTATTTGTAGCGCAAAAAATAAAAACTGCAGGGGTGATCAAATACCAGTAAAAGAAAGCTCTATTTGTGGGAACAAAATGATAAAAAGTTTGTTTGGGTACAACGTCGTACAACCGCGCAATTCTCATTCAAATTGCAACAGCACTGAAAGCTGAAAATTGGTCTGAGCGGGAAGTGTTCTAAGTGCCTGGTATTGAAGTGGTTAAAAGCTTAATAATGGCATGCAAAGCAAACAAAATTCATTCTTGTATTAAGAGGGGTATGGAATCCAGAGAGAGACATCATTTTGCCCCTGTACAAATCATTAGTAAGACCTCATATGCAGTTCAGTTTTGGGCACCAGTTCACAAAAAGGATATCAGGGAACTGGATTGAGGAGCACAGCTATGAGGAATGATTAGAGGAACTGAATGTATTCTCTCTTGAGAAGAGGAGATTAAGAGGGGATATAATCAACATGTACAAGTATATAAGTGGTCCATATAGTGAACTTGGTGTTGAGTTATTCACTTTAAGGTCATCACAGAGGACTAGGGGTCACTCTTTACGTCTGGAGGAAAAGAAACTTAATCTCCTAATGCAGAAAGGTTTTTTTTTTTGATTCTCTCTCCCCCGTCACTGAGTGCTTACTGGATGTGATTAACAGCAACAGTAGCCAATGGCTCCTGCTGCTGTGTCTGAGCAAATGAGGAAGGAGGGAGACCCTACCCATTACTGGATCGAGATTGGGCTCAAGTAACTATAAGGGGGTGGGGGTGCTGCATGCAGAAGGTTTTTTACCTTAATGCAGCTGTAAACCGCTGGACTTTTTTTTCCCCTGCAAGGTAAAGCCATAATGTGCTATTATTGCTATTGCTATTATGTGCACATTATGTTAAACTTATCTTAAAATGAAGCCCTCCAGCACCAATATGTCAGAGCTGGAGGCCGCTTCCATGTGTACCCATCTTGCATCCGGGTTCGTTGACTCAGGCTCTGTGATTGGCTGAAGCCACGATGATGTCACTCCCACGCATGCGCTCGGGAGCCGCCGGTCACAGCACAGGGCTCTGATGATATGCCACGGCTAGCCGTTCCTTCAGAGCACATGCAATAGTGATGCCACTGGCTGCATGTAAAGTAAATATCTCCTAAACGTGCACCGTTTATGAGATATTTACATTACATATAGGTAAGCCTTATTATAGGCTTACCTATAGGTAAAAAATCATGCATGGAAGTTAACTTTCACTTTAATGAAGAGAATGCATTTATATTGGCACTAATTCCAGCCATTACATCACTAGAGGAAGTTTTTTTCTAAAGAGGACCTAACACCCAATTACCATTGTCCATTTACCAGACTATATTGGGAACTGTGCCATCTAGTGGCAAGCAAACTAACTGCACCTGCTAACAAGCAAAAAATTAAAGTGATTGTAAACTATCACATTCAATTTAAAATAGCAATAAAAGGCAATGCATTTATATATATATATATATATATATAAAAGATATATAAATACCTTTTTTTCTGTTTTATAAGTGATGACATTCTCTCTGTTCTCAGCTGCATAAGAGCTGGGGGGTAGGAGAAGCAGCAGCACACTGAGCTTGCCAGCGAATGGCTGTGCAGTGGGGGGCATGTCAGGACGAGTCTGATCATTGGAGGAGAGTACGCTGAGTTCCCAACGTACAGTATCTCACAAAAGTGAGAACACCACATTTTTGTAAATATTTTATTAGAATTTTTCCAATTTGATGCAGTGTGCGGCGTATGGTCTGAGCACTGACAGGCTGACCCCCCACCCCTTCAACCTCTGTAGCAATGCTGGCAGCACTCATACATCTATATCCCATAGACAACCTCTGGATATGACACTGAGCATATGCACTCAACTTTTTTGGTCAACCATGGCGAGGCCTGTTCTGAGTGGAACCTGTCCTGTTAAACCACTGTATGATCTTGGCCACCATACTGCAGCTCAGTTACAGGGTCTTGGAAATCTTCTAATAGCCTAGGCTATCTTTATGTAGAGCAACAATTCTTTTTCTCAGATCCTCAGAGAATTCCTTGCCATTGGGGTGCCATGTTGAACTTCCAGTGATCAGTATGAGAGAGTGAGAGCAATAACACCATGTTTAACACACCTGCTCCCCATTCACACCTGAGACCTTGTAACACTAACGAGTCACATGACATCGGGGAGGGAAAATGGCTAATTGTGCCCAATTTGGACATTTTCACTTTTTTGTGAGATACTGTATTTAGGAAAAACAAACCCCAGGTATTATCACCCCACCCGGCTCTACATCTGGGGAACTGGATGCAAGCATACAACCCATACCAAAAACATGTGAAACAGTTACCCGGGCAAGGCACGGAACCGGAGGCAAGAAGCTTGTGTCAGAAAAAAAAAGGAAAATATGACTGCGGTTGACCAACAAGGTAAAACTCAAAAAAAGGGATTTTATTAAAACTTACCGTAAAATCCTTTTCTCTGAGTTCACTGACAGACGCAGCTCTCCATTGACGTGTGGGTTATATGCAAGTCCTATTAGGAGTTAACTAGGCAAATAAAGAAAGCAAACTGGCCCCTCCCAGGGGGCTGTCCTCTCTTCCCATATAATCCCCCTACTCTGCTCAGTACATTAGTTCGTAACAAGCCGTACCGAAAAAAAACCACAGAGGGGTGGGTGCTGCGTCTGTCAGTGAAGTTTTAATAAATCCCTTTTTCTCCTATGTTCACTGATAGACGCAGCTCTCCATTGATGTGTGGGGATGTCCCAAAGCTGTGTCAATAAGAGGGGTGGGTAAACGATAACAACTGTACCCAACAGAACCTCTGAAGAGGCGCCAGACGCGCCTACACTGCCGCCTGTAAAACTTTACTGCCAAAAGCAGCATCCGAAGATGCGGACACATCAACTTTATAAAACTTAGTTAACGTGTGCACTGAGGCCCAAGTAGCCGCCTTGCACACCTGTGACACCGAGGCCTGGTTTCGAAAGGCCCAAGAAGTGCTAACAGCCCTGGTAGAATGAGCCGTGACTGGAAAAGGGGGCACTTTGCCCCTAACAGAATATGCATGAGTCACGGTCTGTCTGATCCAACGAGAGACAGTAGCCGACGAGGCCGCCAAACCTTTGTGCGGACCATCCGTCAGGACAAACAACGCGTCAGACCTCCGAAAAGAGTCTGTAGCCGCCAAATACACCCGTAACGCCCGTACGACATCCAAGGAATGCAACTCAATCTCCTTAGGATGTGAAGGGTGCGGGCACAACGAAGGAAGAACAATATCTTCGTTAATATGAAAAGAAGAAACCACCTTCGGTAAAAAAGAAGGTGGCGGGTGCAAGACCGCCTTATCCCTATGCAGGAACAAGTAAGGAGACCTGCAGGACAACGCTGCCAATTCAGACACCCGCCTAGCGGATGTAACGGCCACCAAGAAAGCCACTTTTTGTGACAACAATTGCAAGGGAATATCCCTGATCTTCTCATATGGTGGCTTCTGCAGCACAGATAGCACCAGATTCAAATCCCACGGTGCCAAAGACGACCGTACCTGAGGAGCCACATGGCGCACACCTTGTACAAATGTACGAATCAAGGAATGCGACGCCAGAGGGCGTTGGAAAAGAATCGCCAAGGCCGATATCTGGCCCTTGAGAGTACTCAAGGCCAATTTTTTATTCAGGCCCTGTTGTAAAAAAGTCAGGACCTTAGACAACACATAGGAGCGAGGGTTCACACCAGGCAATGTAGGCCTTCCAGGCTCTATGATAGATTTTGCGCGAAGTACACTTGCGCGCATTCAGCATGATAGGGACCACTGAGTCGTCGACACCCCGGTCCCTCATCAGAGGATTCAATAGCCAGGCCGTCAAAGCCAGCGAGGGTAAAGCAGGGTGCAATATGGGTCCCTGAGACAGCAGATCGTCTCGCAGCGGGAGACGCAAGGGAACATCTGCCACCATTCTCACTACATCGGCGTACCACAGACGCCGAGGCCAGTCCGGAGCCACCAGGATCATTGGAATTCCCTCCGCTTCCACCCTGCGCAGTAGGCGCGGGAGCATTTTGATGGGAGGATAGGCGTACAGAAGATGATACCGACTCCAAGGCGCCACGAGTGCGTCTGTGGCCACTGCCGATGGGTCTCTTGTCCTGCACACAAAAGACTTTACCTTGTGGTTGAACCGAGACGCCATGAGGTCCACGTCTGGCGTGCCCCACTTGTGGCAAATCTGGCTGAACACTTCTGGATGGAGAGACCATTCTCCCTGATCCAGGGTCTGGCGACTGAGGAAGTCCGCCTGCCAATTTTCTACGCCTGGAATGTAGATGGCGGAGATTGCCGGAACGTGCAGTTCTGCCCAACGCAGAATGAGAGCTGCTTCCGCGGCCAGTGCCGCACTTCTCGTTCCGCCCTGATGGTTCACATACGCACCGCCGTGGCATTGTCCGACTGGACCCAAATCGGGAGCCCTTGAAGCCTCGCCGTCCAGTATGATAGACAGAGTCTGATCGCTCTGAGTTCCAGCACATTGATTGGAAGGCAGGACTCCTGCGCCGACCAGCGACCCTGGGTTGACAGAGAGCCCAGGACTCCCCCCCAGCCCGACAAGCTGGCGTCCGTCGTGATTATTGACCATGTCAGGGGCAGAAATGATTTCCCCCCGTCAAAACTGAGGCCCGAAGCCCCAGGCCAGGGAAACCCTGGTCTGACGATCCAAGTTGACCAACCGGTCCAGAGACATTGGAGATCTGTCTCATCGAGACAGAATCGCTCTCTGAAGTAGTCGAGTTTGACTCTGAGCGTAAGGTACCACCTCGAAGGCCGATACCCGCATACAGAACCGTAATGAAGACTGCCGGTGAGACAGTAAGGTTCGCACTGCTGATTGCAGGGACTGCAACTTGGCTGGGGGAAAGAACACCTTCGCCTGTTCCGTGTCCAGAATCAGATCCAGATATTCCAGGCGACAGGACGGGGTCAATGACGACTTCTGCAGGTTGATCAGCCAACCGAAGTCCTCTAACGAGGCCATGGTGATGGACACACTCTCCTCCAGGGCAGAGGCAGACTCCGCTCTCAGAAGCAAGTCGTCCAGGTAAGCCACCACCGCGATACCCCTCTGCCTCAACAGGGCCAGCACTGGGGCCACCAACTTGATGAAGACCCGAGGAGCCGAGGCCAGACCGAAGGGCAGAGCCACAAATTGGTAATGGAGATCTCCCACCGCAAAGCGCAGAAAGCGCTGGTGTCGGAGACAAATGGGAACATGGAGATACACGTCCCTGATGTCCAGGGATGCCAGGAAGTCCCCCTGATGAAAGGCGGCCACGACCGAGCGGACCGATTCCATCCGGAATTTTCGCGCTTTTACATAAAATTTTAGCGCCTTCAGGTCCAACACTGGCCTTACCCCCCCACCTTTTTTGGGGACCACAAAGAGGTTCGAGTAGAAACCATGAAACCTTTCTGACTGAGGTACCGGCACTATCCCCCCCTGTTCCGATAGTGCCTGAACCGCCCCGAAAAGGGCCTCCCGACGTTGACGCGGGAGTCTTAAGTTCGATGGGAAGAACCTGTCTGGGGGTAGAGTGCTGAACTCTATCCTGTACCCGGAGGACACCACTTCCTGCACCCACCGGTCGGAAATGCAGGCAGTCCACCTGTCTACGAACCCCAGAAGACGTCCCCCCACCTGAGCGCCGGGTGGGGGCAACCCATCATGCAGAGGAGGGCTTATCCTCTGTCTTTCCATTTTTACCTTGCCAGGGCCTCTTACCGGCCCCTGCAGCAGCCTTGCCGGCTCGTGGGCCCTTGCCCGCTGCGCCAGGGGCACGAAAAAACCTCTTCTGACCCGAAGAGGCAGGTCCCTGTTTGCGGCGAAATTCTCGCCGCCTGGGCTCCGGTAGGAGGGTACTCTTCCCGCCCGTGAAATCCTTAATGATTTCGCCCAACTGAGGACCAAAGAGACAGCCACCCTGAAAGGGGAGGTCTGCTAAACCTTTTTTGGAGGCGTGGTCACCCGACCATGAACGCAACCAGAGGACCCGTCTAATAATGACTGCAAAAACAGACATTTTTGATAACATAGGGAACAGGTCTAGAGCCGCATGACACAGGTATTTAATACCATGATATACATGTTCTGCTTTCTGCGATGCTTCAAGCGTTCTGCCGCAGTCCAGATCATTCTGCAGCTCCGCTGTGCATTCAGACGCTAGGGCCGGTTGCAAAGCCGAACCAGCCAAAATGAAAAGTGCTTTAGACACTGCCTCTGTCCTCCTATCGGCAGGATCCTTAAACGACGGCGACCCCTTCAGGGGGATAGTCCTCGCCCTGTTTAGTCGCGCTACCGGGGGGTCCACCGAAGGGGACGCCCACTTTTTTATAAAACTATCCTCAAAAGGATACCGAATAGCGAAACGCTTGGCATGGTGAAGGAATGCTGCGGGCGCTGCCATTCCTGATAGATCAAATAATTAAAAAATGTATCATAGGGATAAGCTCTCAGAGACCTAGGGGGCTTGGCAGTCCCGCATACATAAGTAGACGTCTGCGACTCTCCATCTTGGTTCAGTCGCAAAGACGCACGGATGCCAGAAATGATTGCAGACACCAGTGCTTTTTCGAGCGCTACCTTAACCCCCTGGTCTTCTGCCTCCTCATCTGAGGGACAAAGTTCACCCTCAGAAAGCTCCACGGGGGTCCCTGTGACCCCCGACGCCACTTTCGGTTTGGAATCCTCCCCTGAAGAACAAGGGGGAGGGGGGCGCTTTTTAGGGGCCCCCGGGGCCTTGCTCTCCCCCCCCCCGGGAAAGAATTCCCCAAACACCGCCCAAAGCTGTTCTAAGGACACCAGGGACACCGACGCAGGTTGCGCTACATCTAAATCCTCCTCAGAGGGCCCTGCAGGGTGATCTGCTTTCACACCCACAGATCGAGCCACACAGTGAGACCAACCACTAGCGGCACCCCCACACAGTCAAACACACCACCGCCCCTCAGAACGCCAGGGAAACCCAGGAGGACTGCTCCCACCACCACCAGCACCCCCAGGAAGCCAGCTATACTTGCTGTTTGTTTGCCAAGAAAATGTCCTGTGGACCGCCAGAGAGCCTGCGCCGTCAGCAGCAGCCAGCACACTGTCCCAGCAAAGTGAAAGAAAGAAAAACGGCAGCAGCACGTTTTTCACAGCCTGGAAAGATTCCAATATGGCCACCGAGGACATCCACTAGAGGGTAAAGCAGGGTGCAATATGGGTCCCTGAGACAGCAGATCGTCTCGCAGCGGGAGACGCGAGGGAACACCTGCCACCATTCTCACTACATCGGCGTACCACAGACGCCGAGGCCAGTCCGAAACCACCAGGATCATTGGAATTCCCTCCGCTTCCACCCTGCGCAGTAGGCGCGGGAGCATTTTGATGGGAGGATAGGCGTACAGAAGATGATACCGACTCCAAGGCGCCACGAGTGCGTCTGTGGCCACTGCCGATGGGTCTCTTGTCCTGCACACAAAAGACTTTACCTTGTGGTTGAACCGAGACGCCATGAGGTCCACGTCTGGCGTGCCCCACTTGTGGCAAATCTGGCTGAACACTTCTGGATGGAGAGACCATTCTCCCTGATCCAGGGTCTGGCGACTGAGGAAGTCCGCCTGCCAATTTTCTACGCCTGGAATGTAGATGGCGGAGATTGCCGGAACGTGCAGTTCTGCCCAACGCAGAATGAGAGCTGCTTCCGCGGCCAGTGCCGCACTTCTCGTTCCGCCCTGATGGTTCACATATGCACCGCCGTGGCATTGTCTGACTGGACCCAAATCGGGAGCCCTTGAAGCCTCGCCGTCCAGTATGATAGACAGAGTCTGATCGCTCTGAGTTCCAGCACATTGATTGGAAGGCAGGACTCCTGCGCCGACCAGCGACCCTGGGTTGACAGAGCCCAGGACTCCCCCCCAGCCCGACAAGCTGGCGTCCGTCGTGATTATTGACCATGTCAGGGGCAGAAACGATTTCCCCCCGTCAAAACTGAGGCCCGAAGCCCCAGGCCAGGGAAACCCTGGTCTGACGATCCAAGTTGACCAACCGGTCCAGAGACATTGGAGATCTGTCCCATCGAGACAGAATCGCTCTCTGAAGTAGTCGAGTTTGACTCTGAGCGTAAGGTACCACCTCGAAGGCCGATACCCGCATACAGAACCGTAATGAAGACTGCCGGTGAGACAGTAAGGTTCGCACTGCTGATTGCAGGGACTGCAACTTGGCTGGGGGAAAGAACACCTTCGCCTGTTCCGTGTCCAGAATCAGATCCAGATATTCCAGGCGACAGGACGGGGTCAATGACGACTTCTGCAGGTTGATCAGCCAACCGAAGTCCTCTAACGAGGCCATGGTGATGGACACACTCTCCTCCAGGGCAGAGGCAGACTCCGCTCTCAGAAGCAAGTCGTCCAGGTAAGCCACCACCGCGATACCCCTCTGCCTCAACAGGGCCAGCACTGGGGCCACCAACTTGATGAAGACCCGAGGAGCCGAGGCCAGACCGAAGGGCAGAGCCACAAATTGGTAATGGAGATCTCCCACCGCAAAGCGCAGAAAGCGCTGGTGTCGGAGACAAATGGGAACATGGAGATACACGTCCCTGATGTCCAGGGATGCCAGGAAGTCCCCCTGATGAAAGGCGGCCACGACCGAGCGGACCAATTCCATCCGGAATTTTCGCGCTTTTACATAAAATTTTAGCGCCTTCAGGTCCAACACTGGCCTTACCCCCCCACCTTTTTTGGGGACCACAAAGAGGTTCGAGTAGAAACCATGAAACCTTTCTGACTGAGGTACCGGCACTATCCCCCCCTGTTCCGATAGTGCCTGAACCGCCCCGAAAAGGGCCTCCCGACGTTGACGTGGGAGTCTTAAGTTCGATGGGAAGAACCTGTCTGGGGGTAGAGTGCTGAACTCTATCCTGTACCCGGAGGACACCACTTCCTGCACCCACCGGTCGGAAATGCAGGCAGTCCACCTGTCTACGAACCCCAGAAGATGTCCCCCCACCTGAGCGCCGGGTGGGGGCAACCCATCATGCAGAGGAGGGCTTATCCTCTGTCTTTCCATTTTTACCTTGCCAGGGCCTCTTACCGGCCCCTGCAGCAGCCTTGCCGGCTCGTGGGCCCTTGCCCGCTGCGCCAGGGGCACGAAAAAACCTCTTCTGACCCGAAGAGGCAGGTCCCTGTTTGCGGCGAAATTCTCGCCGCCTGGGCTCCGGTAGGAGGGTACTCTTCCCGCCCGTGAAATCCTTAATGATTTCGCCCAACTGAGGACCAAAGAGACGGCCACCCTGAAAGGGGAGGTCTGCTAAACCTTTTTTGGAGGCGTGGTCACCCGACCATGAACGCAACCAGAGGACCCGTCTAATAATGACTGCAAAAACAGACATTTTTGATAACATAGGGAACAGGTCTAGAGCCGCATGACACAGGTATTTAATACCATGATATACATGTTCTGCTTTCTGCGATGCTTCAAGCGTTCTGCCGCAGTCCAGATCATTCTGCAGCTCCGCTGTGCATTCAGACGCTAGGGCCGGTTGCAAAGCCGAACCAGCCAAAATGAAAAGTGCTTTAGACACTGCCTCTGTCCTCCTATCGGCAGGATCCTTAAACGACGGCGACCCCTTCAGGGGGATAGTCCTCGCCCTGTTTAGTCGCGCTACCGGGGGGTCCACCGAAGGGGACGCCCACTTTTTTATAAAACTATCCTCAAAAGGATACCGAATAGCGAAACGCTTAGGCATGGTGAAGGAATGCTGCGGGCGCTGCCATTCCTGATAGATCAAATAATTAAAAAATGTATCATAGGGATAAGCTCTCAGAGACCTAGGGGGCTTGGCAGTCCCGCATACATAAGTAGACGTCTGCGACTCTCCATCTTGGTTCAGTCGCAAAGACGCACGGATGCCAGAAATGATTGCAGACACCAGTGCTTTTTCGAGCGCTACCTTAACCCCCTGGTCTTCTGCCTCCTCATCTGAGGGACAAAGTTCACCCTCAGAAAGCTCCACGGGGGTCCCTGTGACCCCCGACGCCACTTTCGGTTTGGAATCCTCCCCTGAAGAACAAGGGGGAGGGGGGCGCTTTTTAGGGGCCCCCGGGGCCTTGCTCTCCCCCCCCGGGAAAGAATTCCCCAAACACCGCCCAAAGCTGTTCTAAGGACACCAGGGACACCGACGCAGGTTGCGCTACATCCAAATCCTCCTCAGAGGGCCCTGCAGGGTGATCTGCTTTCACACCCACAGATCGAGCCACACAGTGAGACCAACCACTAGCGGCACCCCCACACAGTCAAACACACCACCGCCCCTCAGAACGCCAGGGAAACCCAGGAAGCCAGCTATACTTGCTGTTTGTTTGCCAAGAAAATGTCCTGTGGACCGCCAGAGAGCCTGTGCCGTCAGCAGCAGCCAGCACACTGTCCCAGCAAAGTGAAAGAAAGAAAAACGGCAGCAGCACGTTTTTCACAGCCTGGAAAGATTCCAATATGGCCGCCGAGGACATCCACTAGAGGGCCAAGGGCTGCTGAACACCGAGGCTCTGGCAAAATGGTCGCCACAGCATGGTATTGAAAAACCCAGGGAAAATGGCCGCGGCTACGGCAAAATGGCAGCGATTGAGAGGAACGAGCGAAAGGACCCAGGAGAGCCCCAGCGACCCTCCTCTACCGGCGGCTACCACATGCAGAAAGTCACAAATCGCCCTGCGGCCCCCCAGCGCCCCTAGGGGGACAGAGGGGGGCTCACTCACCACACCTGATGGGCGCAGCGGGTAGCCACCCGGCCGCAGACTTTTCTCCCCAGCTGGGGAGGTATGCTGCTGGCCACAGGCCCCTGGACCAGACCGAATCCGGACACTGGGCACAAGTGGGGATCACTCACTGGCCGCCCGCATGGAATGGGCACGATGCGGCGGGACCCACTAACATCCTGGGACTGGCTCGCATCGGATGGCCGTGCTGGGGAAAGTACAGGGTTTTTATAGGAACCCTCTATGCCCAAGCCGTCTTCTTGATAGTAGTCTTCAATTAGCTTGAAAAAAAAAAGCGGAGGTAAAAATCCTATCCGCAGATCCCATAAGGGAGCTAGGTCAACTCCTTGCACTAGGCATGTTAAAACTAATGTACTGAGCAGAGTAGGGGAGTTATATGGGAAGAGAGGACAGCCCCCTGGGAGGGGCCAGCTTTCTTTCTTTCTTTGCCTAGTTAACTCCTAATAGGACTTGCATATAACCCACACGTCAATGGAGAGCTGCGTCTGTCAGTGAACGTAGGAGAAATAAGAACAAGAGAAAAAAAAAACCAATCCCACTTGTAATCCTATGGGAGCAATAACTTCTCTGAAGAACTTGTGGTGCATAGCAATATCCAGGTGTGTGAGTGAACTTAGCTCCTGTATCAAGGTTTTCATGTTAGAATCTACTGTAAATTAGACACCATCCGGGATGTCAGTGCCAGGAGGTATTCATCATTTAGTGAACAGCAGGTTATAAGGGGAAGAGAATAGTCCCAAAAGAGAAACTTATGGAGACAGTAGTATTATGCAGGCCTCACTCAAAGAAGTGCACGCGGCCATCTTCTTCCACCCTAAGGCGGGCAGGGTAGAGCATGGCGTATTTCAAATGCAACACCCTGAGGGGCTTTTTCACCTCCTGAAACTGGGATCTTTGTTTTTGTACTTCTTTAGAAAAGTCTGGGAAGACTGCCACACGAACATTCAAAAACGGTATATAACCTTTCTCTCTGGTGAGGAGCAAGATCTTATCACAGTCTTTAAAATTGAGGAACTTAGCAATAAATGTGCAGGATGGGGCCCCCTGGGGTGGTGGACGTGCAGGGATATGGTGTGCTCGCTTGACCGCAAACATTACCGAGAATGCATCTCTGCCATATGTCATGATGAGCAGGTTTTCCAGGAAGCCAGCTGCATCGGAACCCTCCGGGTCCTCTGGGAGACCTATGAACCACTGATTACAACGGCGGAGAGTGTTTTCCATATCGTCTTGCTTTGCACTTAGTTGTTGGACTTGAATTTGTTCTGTGGTGTGTTGTAGGGGATGCAATTTGTCCTCCGCCCAGCTGATTCGTGCCTCTGTCTCCGTCACCCGGTCCCATAGTGCAGCTAGATCTTGGTGGATCAGGGAAGTATCTATTTTGACCTCCTCGATCTTGGTGGTAAGTGTGTTCTGACACAGTGCTTTGGCCTGTAGCACCCTGGCCTTGGAAGCGGCGATTTCAGTGTCGGAGGAATTGCCGGCGCCATCTTCGGCCTGCACATCCTTTTCCTGCAGACGGAATTTGGCAAGCTTACTGGCCCCCTCTGTGACCTTTTTAGGTTGGGACATGCTCCTGCTGGAATCGGGGGTCCTCCTGGCACCCAGTCGTTGTTAGACGATGTGGTTAATTGGCCAGCATTAATAGGAGTTTAAAAGGCCGGAGCTCTCACCACACACTTCCTACTGCATCATGCTCCAGGCTACGCCCCCCATCCCATAACCCCTTTTACCCTATCCAAGTTGAAATCCATAATGAATCCTAAAAAACAAGCCCAGGGACTGTTTCTATTGTCTGGATGCAAGGTGGAAAATGTGTGTGGTCTGGCTGTGCAGATTATAGGGGGACCCAAAAGTCAGAGGCTCCTTAGGGGGTAGCGCTATACCCCATGCTCGGGGTATAGAAATGCTCACTTTAGGAAAGCCAGTTCAGTTATTGTTCCTCCTATTACATTACCATGTATGCTGCATGCATGCACAAGACTAATTTTGCAAATATAATGTTTATTAAGAAGAAAGGCAGTCTGACATCATGAAAGGCAAATACAATACAGAACGAATGGTAAACAGCCACTCTTTCTGGGATCTGGGCGCCATTCTGCAGGGTGGATGAACTTGTCTATGTTCCCCGTACTATACACCGTATAGATCGCCCCTCAGAGGGCTCCGTTCAATGAAATGTGGGAGCAGACCACTTCCTTCCCTTTATTTTATGCATTGAAAAATTGTACCGTAAAGATAGCCAGGTGTAGCTTAGAAGTGGAGAGAAGAATGAGGCAGAAAGGAGAGAATAGGTATAGAGAAGGCAGGGAGGAGGGGGGGGTGTGCGAGACCTGGGCGACCCCGGATGCCCTCAGCTCAGAGGTTGATGTCACTTCATTTATGTGTTCAGTAGAGATAAACCTTCATCTGACAAGATAAACAAATTCCATAGCCTCCATGTTTTAGAGTACTTCTCATGTCTGTTTTGAGCGGTCAGGATCAAGTCCTCCATTTTGTTAATTTCCTACACTTTACGCAGCCAGCTACCTATGCTAGGGGGAGTCTGCTTCTTCCACATTACGGGAATACACGCTTTAACTGCATTCAACAAGTGGTGGACTATTGATTTCTGATACTGTTTGGGTGGGATATTTGTAGCGTGTAGCAAGATGAATGCTGGGTCGGCCAGTATTCCGTGATCTGTGAACTTCTGTGTAACGGTGCGAACCGTCCTCCAGAAGTGCTGCAGTACGGGGCATGACCAAAAAATATGTAGGAGCGTGCCTTTCTCCATTTGGCATCTCCAGCAACGGTCTGAGGTAGTCGGGTAACACATGTTCAGTCTCTGGGGGGTATAGTACCATCTAGTGAGTAATTTGTAGTTAGTCTCCTGCAATTTGGTACATGTAGCGGACTTAAGGGAGAATCGCAGAATTGTTTGTTGTTGGGAGGCTGTGAAGCTACAATGGAGATCGCTGTCCCATTTTTGGAGGAACGGCAGGTTGGGCTGTTCCTCGGGCGTGTTGACCAATGCGTATGTTTTTGACAGAACCTGAGAAAGCTGTCCCTCACCTGTGCAATAGTCTTCGAGTGTCGTAAGGTCTCGAATATAGTGGTGAGGACTGGGGAGTGAGTGTAGGAAATGGTGGAGTTGTAGCACGTTCCAGAACGGAATCTGGAATTGTCCCAGGGTTTCAGTCAATGCGGTTAACGAAGGACAGCTAGTTGATTTCGCAAAGTGGGAAACGTTGGTGCATTTCTCGTTCATCAACGTCCGGAATGAGTTAGCATGAAGGCCCGGAGGGAATGCTGGGTTGCCCAGGATAGGAAGTAGTGGGGATTCTGGTGTGGTAAGAGACGTTCGAAAGGCAGTACAATGTCCTATGCGCAGTGTAGTACCTATTATGGGGTGTGCCTTCAGCGTGGGTGGAAGAGAGTCATAACACCATAGGGCCCCCTATAGAGGTACAGGAGACTGGGATTGTTCTATCCCAAAGTTTGTTACTAGAATGTCTCCCCCAGTCTATGAGTCTATCCAGATGGACTGCTCGATAATAGTTCCAGACATCTAGTAGTGCCAGCCCTCTCATGTGTTTGGACAGTGTCAGAAATCTTCTAGCAAGACGGGGCCTAGAGCGAGCCCAGACAAACTTTGTAAATAGAGAGTGTACCTGTCTGAAGTAGCCATCCGATATGTAAATTGGTAGAGCTTGGAACAAGTATAGGAATTTCGGAAGAATGCTCATCTTCTTCAGCAGGTTACACCTGCCAAACCATGAATGCACCCCCCCCCCCCTTCCATTTATCTAGTAGCGACTTAGTTGTCGTTAGCAGGGGTGGAAAGTTGAGATCAAAGGTATGGCTCACTTCTCTTGGGAGTACCCAGGTATCTGATGGCGCTATCCGACCATTTGAATTTGAAGTTGGACTTCAGGTTTGTCAGAGTGCCTGGATCTACATTAACTCCCATAGCTACCGATTTCTCAAAGTTGATCTTTAAGTTAGTGAGTTGGCCATATTTCTCAAATTCCTGCATCAAGTTGGGGGGGATATCACGGGATTGGTAAGCGAGAACAGGAGATCATCAGCGTATGCCGAGACCTTCTGATGAGTGTTCCCGATTACCAGACCCGCGACATCCTGGTTCTTCCTTATCGTGCACAGGAAGGGCTCCAGTGACAGTAATAAGAAAGTGAAAGAAAGGTGGTATGGCGCTGCTCTGTGGTAAAGAAGGTGCTATAGGCTGCTGCCCCCACTAAAACCAGCCAAAAGACTAGTTACAGTGAATGAGTAATTAAGCGAAACAGTGGGTTGGCGCTGCCCCAACAGGTAAAGTGCTAGAAAATAAAGATAAACGTGGCTATGCTGAAAGATATCAGTGAGTGGCACAATGTGGCCCTCTGGTGGTGAATAAACATAAACAAAAACTGTGACTGCGTGAATGCTCTGGTAGGAGCGGTGTGAGTGAGCTATAAAATAAAATTTGTGTGAGTGTGCGTGAGCAGGGTCAGTGGTGGCCCGAAGGGACCCCCCTCCGTTCGTGACACAAAACCCCACTCACCACCTGAGAACAAACGTAAAGAAGAGAGATTTCAATTAATGAGTAAGTGACATTGATCAGAAAACCGACCAAAATCACCCCCGTCGTCGGATATCGTGGAAGAAATGGTGTCTCGTCGCGGTATGGTGGAAAGAAAGTGAAAGAATAATGACAGTGACCTCGGGAAGGACACGTGCTATTCCTTCTTGGTCCTACAGCGCCCAGACCATTAGCCCTTGTGAGTAGTCTTCCAGAGCCGTATGCGACTACTAGAG
>BLSH010069152.1:273433-285245 GCA_018402905.1 Glandirana rugosa | reverse complement strand
GACGTCTTGATGACGAAACGCGTAAGGCGGAGCCTAGAGCGTCAGACGTACCTTCGGCTGAACCCTGGATCTTTTGGAAGCTCCGGTCTTCTGACTTCTCCACTGTGAGTTACTACTATTTTTCCAATTGTTTTGCAAATTTGATTCCCTACACCACGCATATTTGTATTTTACATGTGGATATTGCCACTACGCCGGATTGGACCTAAAACCAGTGGCTGGAAATCTCTCTTCTTTACGTTTGTTCTCAGGTGGTGAGTGGGGTTTTGTGTCACGAACGGAGGGGGGTCCCTTCGGGCCACCACTGACCCTGCTCACGCACACTCACACAAATTTTATTTTATAGCTCACTCACACCGCTCCTACCAGAGCATTCACGCAGTCACAGTTTTTGTTTATGTTTATTCACCACCAGAGGGCCACATTGTGCCACTCACTGATATCTTTCAGCATAGCCACGTTTATCTTTATTTTCTAGCACTTTACCTGTTGGGGCAGCGCCAACCCACTGTTTCACTTAATTACTCACTCCAGTGACAGAGCAAAGGGTCGACAATGGGCAGCCCTGTCGTGTTCCATTCGCTATGTCGAAAGAGTCAGACAGGAGACCATCAATCTTCACCTGAGCCGTCGGGTGGAGATATAACTTAGATATCCAGCCTATCATTGTCTCACCTAACCCCACATGCTTTAACACTGCCATCATGAACTTCCAATTCACCCAGTCGAACGCCTTTTTGGCGTCCGTGCTCAGAAATACACACTGCGTTCGGGTTGTAGTGGCTAGGTGAATTAGGTTAAGAGCCTTGGTGGTGTTATCTCTTGCCTCTCTGGAGGGTATAAAACCTACCTGGTCTAGATGAACTATCCCCTCCAGGTGTGTCGATAGTCTGGACGCCAAGATTTTGGCAAAAACCTTCAAGTCAAGATTGAGGAGGGAGATTGGTCTGTAGCTACCACACACAGATGGATCTTTGCCCTATTTGGGGATTACCGATATCTGTGCATGAAGCATATCTCTTGGTAGGGGAGTGTCTGAACTTGATGTGTTAAACACTTTTACCATATAGGGGATAAGGATCGGTAAAAATGTCTGGAAGTACCGTAGCGTAAAGCCATCTGGACCGGGGGCTTTACCTGGTTTCATAGCGCCCAGCGCCATCTGCACCTCCTCTTGTGTAATGGGGCTCTCTAAGTCCTCCCTTACCTCCGTCGAAAGCCGTGGGAGCATGGAGGAAGTTATGTATTCCTCCCTGGCCACCTGGGAAATATTCTGGTTAGGTAGGCTATAAAGAGAGGAGTAGAAGTCTCTGAATGTTTGCGCGATCTGTTTAGGTAGATTGACCTTGGTGCCTGAGGTGGATACTATTTGTGGAACATAGGTAGTCAGTCTATGTCCCTTAGTGGAATTGGCAAGCAGTTTTCCGCAGTTGTTGGCGTGTTCATAGCCAATTTTTCGGCCATGTTGAATCGCCGCCTTGGCTTTATACTGCAGTAGGTCGACCAGTTGCTGGCGTATGGAGATTAATTCTTTCTCCAGGGCCAGGAGTGGGGTTTGTTTATGGAGTGTTTCCGTCTGATGCATTTTATGTAGGAGAGGTTTCAGTTGGTCGTCTCTGTCTCTTTTTATTCTGGCCCCATGCTTGATAAGCACACCCCGTATGACTGCCTTGTGGGCTTCTCATAGTATCCCTGGGTCGCAGTCCGTTTGGTCATTAGTTCGGAATTATTTTTGTAGTTCCGAGTATGTCACTACCTCAGGGATCTGCAACAGACTCTCGTTCAGTTTCCAGAAACGCGTTTGGGTGGATGTGAGTGTCAATAGGTCGTATCAGATCGTTATGGGTGCGTGGTCCGACCAAGTTATATTAACAATAGTTGAGTCAGTCACCGCCTGAAGTTGGCTATGTGGTATCAAAAAATAGTTGATTCTAGAATATACTTTATGTGGTGGCAAATAAAATGTGTAATCTCTTTCCCCAGTATGTTGTAACCACCACACATCTATTAATTGATGATCGTGTATGTATTGCAACATCTTCCTGCTGATGCCTGTGCGAGTCGAGGACCCCCCCCGGCTGAAGTGTCTTCAGATGGGGCCAAGGCAATGTTCCAGTCTCCCCCAGTATCAGTTGTCCTTCTGAGAATTCCCCCAGTTTGTTGAGCATTGCCCTACAAAAAGCATCTTGTCTGTCGTTTGGCATGTATACTGTAGCTAGTGTCAATCTCTCGTGGCCAATGGGGCCTTTTATGAAGACATAGAGTCCCCTGCTGTCCGGGGCAGCTTACCACTTATGAGTATAGAAACCCCCCTAGTCTTGGCTGATAAATTGGTTGCATGGTATACAATAGGATAGTGTCTATTCTTTAAGCTAGGCGTTTTGTCGGTTCTGAAATGTGTTTCTTAAATGAAGGTCCCTCCCCGGCCGCCCATCCAGGCATGTAGTATATCAATAATACACCGCAGCAAGTAAACATGCCATGAACTGTTTAACAAAGAAACCTCGTTAACAGCGAACACTTTTAGAACGAAGAAATAAAAAATTATAACATGCATACAGAAGGAGACCCTCCTGTGGATTTAAGTCTCCGTACGGGCCGAGGCCCCAGCAGGCCCCCTCCAAGACCCATTTAGCAAAGGCAGTAGAAGGGGTGCTGAGCGCCCCTTCGCAGCCCGTTGTCCAGGCTGGAGTCTGCCCACCACGAGGACGTCCACACCCACTCCCCATGACTAAATGGGGGAGGTGATGTAGTATACGGACTCGGGAGGTCACCATCAATCTCCAGGCCCGTCTCCAGGTGCGGGCCAGCCCCCAGCAACTCAGGCCCGCCGCCAGTGGTCACCCAGGGCTGGCCCGCCCCAGAGCCCCCCCCCCGCCCCCCAGTAGGTGTGGTACAATCCAGAGCACCATGCTCCCCGCTACCATTCTGCCCTCCACTACAAAACATTATATCCCCCGGCATCCCCATAAGGTCCACAGTCCCAAAGTGGAGTGTCACACTATTAAAGCAGCATGTGTAAATTGGACATAGGGATTGCTCTGGGGGCAAGGAGGGTCAAGGAGAAAGGGGAAGAGCAGTGCTGGAAGGATGGGGCCAGGCAAAACCCCACTAAGGGTCCAGCCTGTGAGGCCCATGTCCCCATGGTGGACGGCAAAGACCTAAGTCTGAACAGGCAGTTACAAGGTCCAAAGTCTGGTATTTCCCTCCAGCCAGGGCCTCAGGCAGAGCACCCGTATTGCAGTCACATGACATCTATATGGTCACCCTGTGTGCTTGTAGAACCTTGTTCTTACTATGTCCACGTAACAGCAAGGTGTACCATGGGCTGCTGGTGGGGGCGCACAGGATTAGTCTTGCTAGTGCAGCATGTGGGGTAGGTGGGGTAGGTGTCCAACAAACTAAACCACAATAACCAGGCACTCCCCTGTGACATTGGTATATGAAAAGATCACAGGCGTCAACATTTGGCCAGAGCTGTGGGCCTCCCAATGCTGGCAGTATGGGGGGGGGGGCACGAGTATGTGAGAGTCATCCAGGCTCAGGCAGGGTAAGACTCCGGGGGTGAACCGTCACTATTTACCCTCCCTCCCCACCGTATCGTTCCAACCAGCAGTTACATGTCCCACAGCCCTATCGCCTCGAGAGCATCTCTGTCTTCGCTGTGGTCTCGGTGATGCCGGCCTCCGGTTGCCAGCCGCAGCGGGCCTGCCTGTCTGGCATAGTTGTGGTCATGGCAGCAACTGCAGCCAATTGGTCACCGGCACTGGGGTTGAGCCCAAGAAGGTGAACAGATCTGGAAGATCTTCCGGTGTTCGCAGTGTGAAAAAGCATTACGCCCTGTGGAATGTGGCGGAGAGGGGGTATCCCCAGTAACCTCCAGTACCGGCCGCATCATTGCATGTCTCTGCAGAGTTGCTCGGGACAGGTCCGGGAGAATCTTGATGGGGGCTCCGTCAAAGTCCCGCTCCCCCGCCTCCCAGACCTTCCTAAGCACGATCTCTTTATGGGCGTAGTGGTGAATCTTGCAGACCATGTCTCTCGGTCTCCCTGGATCTATAGGCCGGGGTCCCAAGGCCCTATGGATGAGGTTGAAGGAGATGTCATTGGGGAGGGACTCCCCCGCTATATTGCGAAATATGGCCAGAGTTGTATCTCTCAGGTCCTCTGGCCCCGTCGCCTCTGGGAGGCCCCGGAGCCTCAGGTTGTTCCTCCGGCTCCAGTCCTCGAGTTCCTCCAGACGCAGCTGCAAGTCCACCGCCGGAGAGTCCTGGGTCGCCATCTGTACCTCCAGCGTCACCATCCGCTGTTCCAATGCTGCCACTGTTACTTCCCCCGTCTCCAAGCGATTGGACAGGGTGTTGATATCCTGTATCACCACCGCAATGTCTTTGCGATGGGCCGCTTCCATGCAGCTGATCAAGCTCTCAATGTCCGACTGTGTCGATAACGCCTGGAGTAAGGCTCGGAGCTCCACGTCTGCCCTCAGGGTGAGCAGTGGGTGTGGGATGTTCTGCGTGTCGGCATGGAATACCGCTGAAGTGTCCGATAAAGTCTCTGAAAGCGCAGAGGGAGATGGAGAGGTACAGGGTTCCCCATGTGGTGAGTCCGCTAGGTCCGCCATCTTAGAAGGTGGGGAGGTGGAATGAGATGTCGCCGACAGTTTCACTAACCCTCCATCCTGTGGATCCTTAGTGGACCTCTTTGCACTCTTCCCCTCCATTTCTTTGCTGTGTACATTCCGGTGGGTTCTCCGGTGTAGAAGAGTCAGTTTTAAGCCCGAATAGGCAGGCGAGGTCCGGGAGCTCCGCAGATATGCTGCCTCACTCTGCCATGTCCAGACCACGCCCCCCACAAGATTAATTTTAATATATGTTAAAGGCAACCTGTAATGACATAAATACAAAGGTTACCATTGCTGACCACTTTCTAAAGATTTAAGTCACCCATGTTTTGTATATTTAAAATGTATTTGCACCATAGACATGGACAGGCATTACAGTAGTTCTTTACTTAATGCAATACACACATACATGAATACAGGAACAGGAAAAAAGGACACAATAGATGTCTAAATATACATAGCTCTACCAAGAACAATAGAGAAGTGAACATATGTTATAATGATTCCCCTTACTGGATGGAGAGCATTATAACACACTAATACATAACACTCCTTCCTGCTAGACCTCAAAGTCTTTGAGATAACTGGGAGGGTGAATATTTCTCCTAGGACGCCTAAGGACCACTGTTTGAGACAGTTCACTGGGACCCTCAGTTGGGTGCAATTCTTCTTCTTGTGCTGTGTCAGAGGGACTGAGAGAAACTGGCTCTGCAACAACATTTCCTGGAGGAATAGCACCTGTATCAACCAATGGTTCACCATGATCTGGCATCTGTGGAATCCCAGTACTACTAGAACCAGCAGCAGGTACGATTTCACCACTTCTTTCTCGGATCTGATCAACGTGCCTTCGTAACATTATACCGTCAGTAATTTGTACTTTGTATGACAAAGGTCCTGTAGCCACAAGCACCTTTGCCGGTATCCAGCGAGGCCCAGCAGCACAGTTTATGACATAGACAGCACTGTCAGGCTCAAACACTCACAGATACATTATCATTCTTTTTAAAATGCAATTCTTGCTTTTCTTGTAACTCCAATGTCAGATCTGGGTGTAGACGATCCAAACATGTTTTTAGACAATGGTTCATTAGGAGCTCTGCTGGGCTACAACCAGTACTTGCGCATGGTGTCACATGTTGTTGACGAAGGAAATTTGCAAGTCTCTGATTCCAATCTCCTTGAACAATTCTCTTCAATGAGTCTTTGGTGGTCTGAACCATATGTTCAGCTTAACCATTTGATGACGGGTGAAATGGTGCAATCATAATATGTCAAATAAGATTGCTTTCCATAAAGGTTTTGAGTTCTGAGGAGGTGAATTGTGTTCTATTATCAGACATGATTGTATCTGGCAACCCATGTGTAGCAAACAGCCTCCTTAAAGCTCTTATGACAGTGGCTGAGGTGGGGGATGTAACTGATACAACTTCCAGCCATTTTGAGAAGGAATTGACAACTAAAAAAAACATCTGTCCCTGAAAAGGCCCCATAAAAAATCTATATGCAACCGTGACCAAGATGCCCTAGTCACTTCCCAGGGATGTACTGAGGCTTAGGTGGAGCATGACGGGTGGATTGACATGGTACACAGTTCTTTACCCACTACTAACTTCATCCATTTTAGGCCACCAAACATAACTTCTGGCTAATGCTTTCATGCGGACTATTCCAGGATGTCCATCATGGAGAGCATGCAGTACTTGGGCTTGTCCTGCCTTTGGAATTACCACTCCGTTACACCATAATAGGCAACCTTTATAGGAAGACAGTTCATGTTGGCGCACTAAAAATGGTTTGAACTTCTTTTCAACTTTTTATTTGGGCTATCCTTCCACACCCAGTACACGGGCCAACATGAGATCTTTAGCAGTCATACCAGCAAAGTCTCTGGCATGTAAAGGAGGGTTTGGAATGGATTTCAACATGAGAACCTCCGGCACAGGAGGGACAAGGGAATCAGGAGAAATCAAAGGCAGCCGGCTCAACCCATCACCATGAATGATATTTTTGCCAGGATGATATTCGAAATCACAGTCATAGGCATTCAGCATGAGTGACCATTTGAGCATTCGTGGGGAAATAATTTGAGGAGTGTGATCACTTCTAGTGAACAGACCTAGCAAAGGCTTATGATCTGTTACAATGGTAAACCTCCACCCATACAAATAGTCATGAAACGTTTTTACCCTGGACACAACAGCTAAATACTCCTTGTCAATTTGAGCATAATTCCTATCTGTCGTACACAAGGTCCTTGAATTGAAATGCAATAGGAGCCTCAATACCAGTTTCCAAAACATGACTCAATACAGCTCCAATGTCATATGGAGAAGCATCACACTGTCAGACGATAAAAGCTTTTTTGCAGCATTGAAAGCTGTAGTATGAACGTCAGTACACTGCCATGGAACATATTAATCTAGTAAGCGATGCAGGGGTTTCACAACAGTGGCTTTGTCAGGCAGAAAAGAATGGTAACAATTAGGTAACACTAGGAAAGCTTGCAGCTCTTGTTTGTTTGTTGGGACTAGAGCTTTATGGATTGCTTCAGCCTTAGAATCAGTTGGATGAATTCTGTGTTCATCAATTCTGTATCCAAGGAAATCCACGCTGTTTACCCCAAAAACAGACTTTTCTTTTTTAAAGCGGAGTTCCACTCGTTTTTTCGTTTATTAAAAGTCAGCAGCTACAAAAAGTGTAGCTGCTGACTTTTAATAAACAGTAACTTACCTTACTCCCGGTCCAGCGATGGCTGCGCCCGAAGCCTCGCTCTTCTCGCCCTCCTCCCTGCGGCGCCGTCATTGTAAGTGTGGGCACTGGCCATGGCTTCACGGCTGGGCATGCACTGCGCATGCGCGAGTCGCGCTGCACGTTCCTAGTGGCCAGGCAATCTTCTGGGACCTGTGACGTGTCCCAGAAGATTGCCAGAAGGGAGGGGCCGCATAAGGGGAGAGGAGGAGTCGCCTAGGCGGCCCAGAAACGGAAGGCGGAAGAGGGACAGGAAGTCCCTCTTAAACCCGGGGACACACTCCCCCCCAAAAAAATGACATGCCAAATGTGGCATGTAAGGGGGCGAGGAGTGCTTAAGGCGGAAATTCCATTTTTTGGTGGAACTCCACTTTAGGTTTTAGACCAGCATCAAGAAAACGTTTCAAAACAAGTTGTAGTTGTGAAGCCAAAGACTGAATGCAAACCTCTCCAATAACAACATCATCAAAATAAGGTACTATATCTGGAAGTCCAGATAAAAGGTCCTCTATTAACTTCTGAAATATGGCATAATATGGAATAAGCCGGGAGCAGTGGAAACTCCAAACTGCAAACGTTTTGCTCGGAAAGTTCCTTTGTGTGTTATTATTGTTTGTGCATCCGCAGCGTCGTCATCCACAGATAATAGTTGGTAAGCTTGTGCCATATCCAGTTTGGCAAATACTTTCCCTTTTGCTAACGTAGTGAGAATTTCATGTACAGCAGGAATTTGATAGGGATGTTCCTGCAGTGCTTTGTTGATTGTTCATTTATAGTCAGCACAAATTCTAACGTCACCATTTAGCTTCAATACTGTAACTATTTGGGTACACCACTAATTTCCACCAAATTCCAAGGGGTTCAAACCACTCTCTACCCAGCAAACTTGCTCTTTGTCCCTTAGTAATTATTAAGCGTAAGCATCCTCTGAAATTTCCATATTTCACTGGTACAAAGCAAACCCCTTTGACTTTCACAAAGTGTTTGTTGTAGTTTACCAACTGGATATCACAGGGTGCTATTGAAGGAGCATTGTAAGCCATAATGAGGTAAACGTTTCTTCTGAAATCAAAGAATATGCACACCCTGAATCTACTTCCATTTTGCATGGAACATCTTGCAACACAATCTCGATGTAAATCTTCAGTCCCGCTGAAGAGTTTTTCACTTTATACACATAGTCATTTGTATAAACACCTATAGAGGTTTCATCATTCAAGACAACAATTGGCGCATTAATGGAGTGTGCTGCTGTTGGTATTCTATTCACATTTGTAGACTGATCTTTAGTCTGACAGACTATCTGTATGTGACCTCTACGTTTGCACATGTGACAAACTGTATTTCTAAAATGACATGTATTACGCCTGTGTTTCCCGGCGCAGCTGTAACACTTCCCTGTAAATGGAACTGCAACATCAGTGTGTGGTGGAATATCCTTTGATTTAACCTTTGCCACTCGATGTATATCAGGTGAATTATCTTTGCTGGAGGCAGATTGAATTTCTTTTGAATGAAGATATGCAGCCTCATATGGAAGCACTTCCGCTTGTGCAGTAATAAAAGTTAAGTTCTGTTTGGCTAGAAGTCTCCTCTGCGGTGCTTCATCTTGTATTCCACACGCTAGCCTGTCCCTTAGCAAGGATTCTAAACTGGCACCAAAGTTGCAATTTTCGGATAGCTTGCACAGTTCTGCAATATATTCTGCAACGCTCTCACTTGGTTGTTGGTTTCGTCTGTTGAAATGGAAATGCCTCACTGTTTCAGATGTAATGGGTGAAAAATGATTTTTTTTTACCAGTATAACACACTAAATACATAACACATGCCTCAACACTTTCTGGGTTACTAAGCTGGAACATGTATTCAGATCCTGCTGTAGGCCTTAGATGGAGGAAGAGAGAGGTCCGGAGTCACGTGACCAGCCTGAAGAGATCTAAAAAAAAAAGGTATTTGCAGGCTTTGTTTTCAACAGACACTGTGCATTATGACTGCATAAAACAGAGGGGCTGGCAGTGAAATTTTTAAAAGAAGTGTACATTACCACTAATAGCGGTGGGGGACTTAGACAGCTCACACACACAGGATCTGACAGGCAAGCGGGTGGGGGGGGGGAGAGAGGACAGAGGAGAGCTGTGGATGAGGGAGGCACATAAACTGACCACGGTATCAGGGCTCAGCAGCCATGATTATCGTGGTCAGTACACAGAGGGGGACACAGGAACTGGCAGGATCAGCAAGGTTTTTTACAGTTTAGAGAGGGGCAGATTAGACAGCACAACCACTGTGCTGCTTAATCTGCTATAAGAGAACAAAATCTCTATTTTTGGCTACAACCACTTTAAGGGCCTGGTAGCCCATGTTTATTAAATGATTGTAAAGGTTAGTCTTTTGTTTTTGTTTTTTTAAATAACAAACATGTCATACTTACCTGCTCTGTGCAAGGGTTTTACACAGAGCGGCCCAGTCCTCCTTTTCTGGGCTCCCCAGAGGTGCTACTGGCTCCTCCTTCTCATCAAGTGCACCCACGGAGAGGCGCTTTCGATGGGGGCACGCGTGCGGGCATGCTCCCGATTACTGCTGCTGCATCCATTGACACAGACAGCAGGACTCGGCCCCGCCCACAGCTCCCATGTCACTGGATTTGATTGACAGCAGTGGGAGCCAATGGCCCCCGCTGCTATCAATCTGTCCAAAGAGGACCCGAGACTTTAACAGCCCCTGCCTCTGGTTTTCACATGCTTTACTTATAACTGACATGTGAGTATCCAAAGGATGGTTATTTTACCTTTCTTCTATCCATTTCTCCCTCTGTTTGGGGTTTATCACTAGAATACACTGACAAATATATCTCACTGTAGATCTATGATGCATCTGCCCCTGAAGATTGTAATTGATCCATGAAACGTGTTCGGCTAACATAGATGCACCATGCCCAGCCAGATGGTTTACATGCTTTTCTCATTCAGTCCACATGTCATTATCCCACTTATCCAGTGCCCCTGTAATGTGTGTGGGGGGGCAGCGATTTACATGTCCATATATTTTATCATGTTAAATGTGCTATAAAATTGTTTTCACTTTTCATGTATTATGGTCTGTAACATGTCAATGTTATGTTTTAATTACCTTTGTATGTACCTGTTGTACCAGGGTATGATACTCATTGCTTTATCAATAAACACATGCTCTTTCACATTGACTCCATTGATTAGGTCACATCACATACCTCATTTAAAGTCCCAAACTCCTCTTTTTGTTCATAGATAGGGATGGAGGTTGGATGATTCTATGCACCTCATTCAAAGTCCCACAATTTTCCCCTTTGCTCGAGACAGTGGCTAGAGCTGCTGGGCTTGTTCTCGTTGCTGGAACAATCAGGCTCAGGTAAGTATTAGGGGGGTTCTGGGGGGCTGCTGTAGCACAGGAGGTTTTTCACCTTAATGCATAGAATACATTAAGGTGAAAAACACTGAAACTTTACAGCTCCTTTAAAAGGCAATGGTTGAAAACACTTACAGGATTACACAGAGTAAACAGGCTCATCACTATGTGTAGTGGTCCTGAGATGGTATACCCAGTCACTGTGCCAGCCAGCAGCTTCAGGAACTGAGGGTCTGGAGGAGCAAGATGGCTGTCGTACTTCCTGAAACCATGTGGAACATGGCCCATGTGGACCAGTGACATCAGCAAGGGGCGGTGACTAGTTTTGGAGCATGCGCAAAGGCTCCTTCTTCAAAAAACAAAACAAATGTCCAACATAAGCTTTCCCACACAGGGGTTATTCTCCAGCAAAATACAAATGAAAATTACAGAGCAACCTGGCTCTCTGGTCAGCAGTACTTCTGCTTGTTTGGACTCCCAGACCATTGGCTATTCCATGCACACAACCTTGGGCTTCTTGGATGCACACAGCCTCAAGCTCCTTAACATACACAGCCTCAAGCTCCTTAATGCACACAGCCTCAAGCTCCTTAATGCATACAGCCTCAAGCTCCTTAACACACACAGCCTCAAGCTCCTTAACATACACAGCCTCAAGCTCCTTAACATACACAGCCTCAAGCTCCTTAACGCACACAGCCTCATGCTCCTTAACGCACACAGCCTCAAGCTCCTTAACACACACAGCCTCGAGCCCTTTAACGCACCCAGCTTTGAGCTTCTGAACGCACATCCACGAGTGTCGGGAATATTGCTATCCGACCACTCTCGTCCTCCTCCCCTCTACCTCGTCACCGACGGTAACTCTCTCAGAGACACACCTCTATCTGTTACACACGCAAGTCTTCGAGTTTCGACCCACGCAATTTCCCGAGCTCCGACACACACAATTCCTCGAACTCCGACACACGCAATTCCTCGTACTCCGACACACGCAATTCCTCGTACTCCGACACACGCAATTCCTCGAACTCCGACACATACAATTCCTCG
>BLSH010069152.1:243109-265185 GCA_018402905.1 Glandirana rugosa | reverse complement strand
CTATGTCTCCTTGAAAAAACACTTCGGGCCATGATGGAAGAGGATGTGGCACAGGAGGATGAGGAGGAGGAGGAGGAAGAGGGGTCATTTCCACGGTTATCAGGCCAGTCATTCGCAAGTGGCTCAGAGGGTGGTTTCCTGCACCAGCATAGGCCAGGTGAAAAATATTCAAGCCAGGGCACAGTTCTGGAGGACGGGGAGGACAAGGAAGATCATGAGGAGGAGGCGGAGGAGGAACCGCAGCAGGGTGGCACCCAACGCAGCTCGTGGGCATCACTGGAGCGTGGCTGGGGGGATACGGAGAACACAGATGATATACCTCCCACAGAGGACAGCTTGTCTTTGCCTGTGGGCAGCCTGGCACACATGGCCGACTACATGCTGCAGTGCCTGCGCAACGACAGCCGAGTTTCCTACATTGTAACGTGTGCCGATTACTGGGTGGCCACCCTGCTGGATCCCCGTTACAAGGACAACGTGCCGTCCTTAATTGCCTCGTGATCGGAAGACTACAATCGCACACTGGTAGACGCACTGCTGAGGCCATTCCCAAATGACACCGGGGGCTCAGTGGAAGCACAAGGCGAAGGCAGAGGAGGAGGAGGAGGAAGATGCCGCCAACACAGCTGTGGCACCGCCAGCACCTCAGAAGGCAGGGTTAGCATGGCCGAAATGTGGCAAAGCTTTGTCAGCAGCCCGCCGCAACAAACAGCACCACCAGCCGATAGACAATGTCTTAGCAGGAGGCAGCATTTCAGCAACATGGTGCAAGAGTATGTGTGCATTCAGCTTCTGGGTCTCCAAATTGGCCACATGGCCTGAGCTTGCCCTTTATGCCTTGGAGGTGCTGGCCTTCCCTGCAGCCAGTGTATTGTCTGACTTTGTGTTTAGCATGGCAGGGGGCGTTATCACAGACAAGCGCAGCCGTCTGTCCACAGCCAACGTGGACAAGCTAACATTTATTAAAATGAACCAGGCATGGATACCACAAGACTTGTCTGTACCTTGTGCAGAATAGACATTTAGACCGGACTCACACAGCCATTACTTGTTTTTTTTAATATGCCTCAATATTTTGGGGGCTACCCCAATTATAAACACAAAAGAAAAAAAAAACGTGTTGGCTACCTCCTCCTACTCCTCGACCACCGCCACTTCCACCTACACTGCCACGGTCATTGCCTAGTCAACCTCTAGGCTCCTACTCCACATCCACCCCCCTTCCCATTTTTTTTATTGTAATTTATTTTCCCTATCCCCATTTTTTTGTAGGGCACTTGCCCTACTCTTACCCCCATTTTACTTCCTTTCGCAGCCCTCTAGCACTTGCCAGGACTTTGTTACAGCCATTTTTGTGCCTAACAATTTGGGTCCCCATTGACTTCAATGGGGTTCGGGGTCCGGGATAAAGTTCGGGTCGAGTTCGGTACCGAACCCGGACTTTGTCCCGAAGTTCGGCCGAACCCACCGAACCCGAACATCCGGGGGTTTGATCAGCCCTAATCTAAACCATTCCATTGTAGCTCTGGCTGTATGTTTAGGGTCATTGTCCCAATGGAAGGCAAACCTCTGCCCCAGTCTCAAGTCTTTTGTAGACTCTAACAGGTTTTCTTCTAAGATTGCCCTGTATTTGGCTCCATTCATCTTCCCATCAACTTTGACCAGCTTCTCTGTCCCTGCTGAAGAAAAGCATCCCCACAACATGATGCTGTCACCACCCTGTTTCACGGTGGGGGTGGTGTGTTCAGGGTGATGTGCAGTGTTAGTTTTCTGCCACACATAGCATTCTGCATTTAGGCCAAAAAGTTCAATTTTCTCGCAAACTACAAGAGGGACTTCTTATGGATTTCTTTCTACAATGACTTTCTTCTTGCCACTCTTCTATAAAGGCCAGATTTGTGGAGTGTACGACTAATAGTCGTCCTATGGACAGATTCTCCTAGCTGAGCTGTGGATCTCTGAAGCTCCCCCAGAGTTACCATGGGACTCTTGACTGTTTCTCTGATTAATGCTCTCCTTGCCTGGCCTGTCAGTTTAGATGGACGGCCATGTCTTGGTAGGTTTGCAGTTGTGCCATACTCTTTCCATTTTTGGCTGATGGATTGAACAGTGCTCCATGAGTTGTTCAAAGCTTGGGATTTTTTATAACCTGCTTCAAACTTCTCCACAATGTTATCCCTGACCTGTCTGGTGTGTTTCTTTGACTTCATGATGTTGTTTGTTCACAAAGGTTCTCTAACAAACCTCTGAGGGCTTCACAGAACAGCTGTATTCATACTGAGATTAAATGACTCACAGGTGGACCCTATTTACCAATTAGGTGACTTCTAAAGGCAATTGGTTCCACTAGATTTTCGTTAGAGGTATCAGAGTAAAGGGGGCTGAATACAAATGCACGCTACACTTTTCAGATATTTATTTGTAAAAAATGTTTAAAAACATTTATCATTTTCCTTCCACTTCACAATTATGTGCCACTTTGTGTTGGGCTATCACATAAAATCCCAATAAAATACATTTATGTTTCTGGTTGTAACATGACAATATGTGGAAAATTTCAAGGGGTATGAATACTTTTTCCCTCCCAGTTACTGTGTCCCCCCTCTTCTGTATACATCCATAAACACAGGCCCAAGATCATCAGCACAGGAGTTGCAATGTAATGTCCCTCCTCAACGGCTCCTCCTGTCTGTGTACAGGAGAACATCAGAGTCAAGGAGGAGGGGGAGGCTTCAGAGAGTTCTGTGTGCAGGGAATCTGTGGGGAGAGATTCCGGCTGCCACAGAGGGGCCGATCGCTAGTGTGATACCCCAGGCAACCCGCAAGAGGTGCAGGGCAGTGTTCGCAGGTGCCCATGCTAGTGCACCCTGTTAGGTAAGTAACCGGAACTCAGTGCCGGAACTTGCTCTGGCACAGGGCCCCAGGATTCAGCACAGAGTGCCTCATGCTGGTGCCAGCTCTGGGACCCCCCACAGAGGCGGAACACCAGGGACCGGTTGCAAGTGTGACCTTTGTGACCTTGGTAGTCCCGCCAATGGACTGTACAGTTTGCAAGTGCAGTTGAACTTTTAGTGAGCTCAGTAAATGTGGAAAAGCTCTGCTGAATTCCATCATTCAGTCATTCAGCCATGTGCAAGCAAAAATGCTTGTTATTTTTAAAATTTGCCTTGCATCTGATTCGGTATTCTTTATAGAGTGTAGCTTTACCTCATTACATTTACTAAGGAAAATTAGTAAAACTGCACTTGCCTTTAGTAAATCAGCCCCGTTGCAGTATTAGTCATGGGAAAGGGTCTAACCATAGTTAGTTAGTTTGAAAAAAAAATTGTTTTTGAAATGTTTATTTGATTTTTTAATGGTTTATTAGGAAAAATTGACAATCGTTTTTTGACCGTATGGATGAGAAAATTTGAAGGCTCAGGATGAAAAATGTTTCTCTTTTATCTGATTGAACTAATTTCTGTTAATGTGGTCCTCAGTTGGAAAAAGTCATGTGTATTGCATTTTTACAATGTTGTAATAATTTAAAAATTGAAAGATTAAGTTCTATACATTGGCCGAGAATAAAATTATATTTTATGGACTTTTAAATTAAATTTGTTCACTCCATGATGCCATGATCGAATGCTTCGGCAGACAAATTTTCTGAGTTTTCTAGAATCATTTGGATGAAAATCGAATCACGTAGGGCCAGTTTACTGGATACAGGCAGTCCCCAACTTACAAACATCCGACTTACATACGACTCACACTTAAGATTCGTACACACGTGACGACGATCGTACGTACGATCGTCGCAAATCGTATGTTGCATAATGTAACTTGCATACTGACTGCACTACACGATCGTACGACCACAGAAAGAACGTTCAGGTGCATGTAATTAGCATCCGGCCGTTCCTGACTTTGGAGCATGCGTGTTTTGCACAATACAACTTGTTGTACCAACTGCTCTGTACACACGATACAACGGTCGTATGAGCGCTTGTTGGTACGACCAAGTTTTCTAGTTTGCTCATACAACTTCCTTGTACGACCGTCGTATGTTTGGCTGTTCTAATCGCGCATATGAACGATCGTTATCGCATACAACGGTCGTTAGTAGGACCTGTTGTATACGATCGTCGTCCCGTGTGTACGAGGCTTAACAAACAGAGGGAGAAAACAGGAAGTGGGAAGAAATCTACCCCTAGGAAGGGAAATTCATGGGAAATATCATGGTAAAAAGATGTCTCCATTGAAGTTTTATCACCAATCCTTGTTTCCACTACAACCCAGAATTTTCAAAATCCAAATGTCCCAGGGACAGAAAGGTTACACTTAAAATTGTACCTGTTCCAACTTAAGGGGGATTATACACTTTTTGTTGTTTAATTTCCTTTAAATTTGCCTTTAGCTATGTAGTGAAAGGGCCTACCTGATTGTATACAAATTGAAAGTGTTTAGGTTTGACCTCATATTATATGGTTTTGGTAAATCTAAAGGAAAAAATCTAAAGAGGATTGTATAGTGGGTAGCCAGCTTTACATCCAAATTATCTTAGGTTGCATTCACACTTGTGCGACTTGTCAGGCAACGTTGGAAATCAAAGTCGCATGACAAGTTATTCCCCATGTTTTCCAATTATAACCATTCATACATATGCAACTTAAAGTAGTTCATGCACTACTTTGGTCCAACTTTCATGCAATTTGAGGGCCATAGACTTCAATGTTAATCCTCAAAAGTTACATGAAAGTCGTACCTGAATGTTATACAATGCAACAGTTGTCCATTATCACTGGTCAAAGCCAAAGTCGTATCCAAGTTGCACCCATCCAAAGTCGCGTTAAAGTTGCACCAAAGTTGCACTCCAAAGTCGGTGAAACTTTGGAGTCGTACAAGTGTGAATGGAGACTTAAAAACAAACCTACATAAACTATCTTGTTTGTAACCCGTGAACTGCCTGTAGTCCATTATGTAACTTTACTTCAGGCCTTACAGATAAAAATGGAAGCTTAGCTTATAAAAAAAAAAAAAAAATCACGTAGTGGAAAGGCAGGACTGAACAAAAAGTGTAAACTGTTTGTGCACAACCACTATGTAGCTACTATAGTCCAGAAAATGAATGGTTAGGGAGACTTACCAGTCATGGTCTGACAATGATAAGGTCATTAAGGCCAGTGACATCTACACTTAAATGCTAAGTGTGCTTTAAGTGCTTTTTTGCCTCAAGTCTCTGCCTAGCATTCTGATCATTTTTCTAAAAGTATATACGTACCTAATTAAAACCTGTGATTAGTGTCGCTCAATTTCAAAATATTAACATACCGTATATCCCAATGTATTTATAAATATCTGAACTTATTCTCAAAAATAAAGTGCATCAGTATCTGTGCTCACACCATAATATGCATAAATCTCCTGTGTTTCAAATGAATAACATGTAAACAGATCCAAAATAAAGTGTGTCAGTGTCCTTGTTATAACACAATATACATATCATGTCCATGTTCAAAATGGTCACAGCAAACTCCTTATTTGTATCTATATCTCTGGTACCGATATTCCACTCCACCAGAACACACTAGCCTTATGACCCCTGCACCACCAGTAGGCCAAACACGTTGTTCCACACAGGGGATGCAATAGAAGTCGATGTAGCTTTCTATACTTCCAGATCTCCTATATCCACAAATCGACTTCCTCCGTGTCAGATGAGCATAAGAAATAGGGACAGAACACATTGAATCTAGTGCTCTCCATTTCCAATCATTTAATGAACAAAGTAAAAATTGTATTGCACTTGCATAAAAAGCACTTGAGCAGTGCTAGCTGGCAAAACCATATGCCGGCTCTACAACCACGTGACCACGGGATGACATCACAAATCAGGCTCTAACCCCTATACGCGTTACATCCCAGGGCGTGTACTTCCTCAGTAGGGGTGGAGCCCCGTCACTTCAACACTCTTATATACGCTCTGGCTAGTATCCTGGCAACCCCCCTGCTCGGCTTCAACGGAAATACTTAAGGGCCCTGATTTACTATAACTCCCAAAGTGCCTTAAAATAACTCCCAATTAAAGGCAATTAAGACTTCAACTCTCACAAACTGGGAGGAAATCTACACACATCAGAGCTCTATTTGCCTGGGAAGATGCCTCTAAGATCACATGTTCTGCACACTGGATGTCAACAGGAATCGAACTTGTGACTTCAGAATTCCTCCATTTAATGCTTGTATGGAAGTTCATTGCCATAAAAACATTACCACCCCCTCTCTCTAATTTTTTTTTTTTTTTGCAAATTTTGTTTTTATTGAGTATTGTACAAAACATACAAAAAATAGATAAAAGAAAAATAAAGTCGACAGGTCCTAGCACCGAGCCAGAACCCAGTCAAGGACCACGCATGGCCCAATAATACAACCTTACCGCTAACAAAAACAGGCAGAACCCCCCCAACCTATGCTAGCTCAACCTTGGTTCGACTATGTTACATATATTCAGTCAAGAACTGGTATGAATGCATAGTTGCATAGTTGCCCCACTCCCTGGTTAGCCAGAAAGAACAGCTCTTTCCAGGAGTTCACACTGGTTCAGGGGCTCCTTTATATTTCTATTATCTACCCCAGGGCCTAATCTTCCAGGGGGACACAGAAATCTACAACTGGTCAAAAGTGGCTGAACTCCGTTTCACTCAAAAAGTCCCATCACACAATAGAGGATGAAGATAACCATGTATGCCAGACCTTGTCAAATTTCTTTTCACAGCCTCTCGCAAGATAAGTTGTCCTATAGAATGGTATCATAGCATTGACCAAACCCTTCCAGAACGGCAAGGTTGGTGCAGCGATATTTTTCCATTTTAGGAGGATAGCTTTTTTGGCATAAAACAGTAGTATTGTGATTAAGGTTTTTTGTGCTCTAGATTGGACAATGTCCTCCACCAACCTTACAAAACACACCTTAATAGAACTCGGGATAGGGGTCAACAGGAGGGTGGATAGACATGATATTACCCCAGGCCAGAATATCTGGATCTGTGGGCACGACCAGAAAATATGCTTGGCATCAGCTGGGGAGTAGGTACATCTCCAGCATTTTGCCGAAGCCGTATGGTACATTTTAGTTAGTCTGGCTGGAGTAAAATAAGCTCTATGGAGGAACTCAAACTGGATCAGCCTATCTCTGGCTGAGACCAGGTGCTGAATTTGTTGTTCCCAAACATCATCCCATTCATCGCTCTGCAGACCAGGAACCATAAGAGTCCAATGTTCTCTGCACTTCACTATTGCCGGAGGGAACAGCTTGAATAACTCCTTGTACACAGCCGACAGCGTTTTGGGGAGTCCCACAGTGGACAGGAGCTGCTCAAGGTCAAATGGCAAAGCCTCCACCCCAGAGACTGTGAACTGTGCCCTGAAGGCATGGTGTAACTGAAGATAGCGGAAAAGGTACACATTGGGTAAATCATGTTTCACCTTCAGATGATCGAAGGTTAGCAGGTCACCTTCTCTGGTTATGTCTCCGAGAGTCTTCACCCCCTTTGTCGCTCACACCGTGGGATCTGAGTAATGGTAGAACTGGGAAAGCTTAGGATTGAACCAGAGGGGCATAGGTGGGGAAAATCCTCTATAACTAGGGCAGGCCAACTTCCCCACCACGTCCCATGCTTTTACTGTTGCCTTCATAGGGGGAGTCAATGGAGAACCCGGACTGGCCTCCCTGAAGACAGCCAGTTGCAGGCTCTCATATGACCCCAAGTACGCCGCCTCCAGTACTGTGGCCCGAGTTGCCATCATCTGCCATCAGCCATCTATGTTCAAAAACCATCTGGCCAGCAAGGAAGTACCTCCGCCAATCAGGCAGGCCCATCCCCCCCCCCCCGTCCAACGTGTTCCTGCAACGTCCTAGGGTCGATCCTAGGTATTCCACGAGACCATAGAAAAGAGCTTGTTAGTTTATTCAACTGACTGAAAAATGATTTAGGAATCCAGACTGGTGCATTTTTGAGGAAGTACAGTACAATGGGTAAAAACTTCATTTTCAGTAAGTTTATTCTCCCTGTTAAAGATAGTGGGAATTTTTCCCATGTCTGAATCTTTTGCCTATAAAGGGCTAGTAAGGGGGAGAGGTTTAGTGGGGCATAGTCATTGATGTTGGCTGATATCCTAACTCCCAGATATGTGTGGGAGGAGACCCATTTCAGTGGCAAATTTGGGTCCGCGCTGCCCTGGCCCCCTCATCTAGCGACAATATGGATGACCTTCCCTCAGAGTAGCTCAGAGTATCCAGCGAACTAATCTAGGATAGAGAGGGCCGATTGCAGGGACGCTCCCTGGTCCCTGAGGATGAGAATGAGGTCATCGTCGTATAACGCCAGGCATTCATTGATGGCTCCTACTTGGATAGCCCAGCTTGGGGTCGCCTTCCTGAGCGCCATGGCCATCGGCTCCATGACCAGAGCAAACAGGAAAGGCGACAGCGGGCAGTCCTGTTTAGTGTCAGGTTTGATGTTAAAGAAGGGGGATATTACCGAACCTATTCTAACTGCTGCCCTGGGGGAACTATATAGCAAAGTAATACAAGCCCTAAAATTGGGACCGAACCCCATCCGTTCTAGGACCGTATGCAATTCGGGCCAGTCCACCGAGTCAAAGGCCTTTTCTAAATCAATACAGTTTCCCGTTTTTGTCTCCCTGAATAAACAGAGACTCAGCTCTGTGTCAGGCTTGCATATGTGCTAAGTCTGAGTAATGCAGGGAAAGGAGACGCTGCGCCTCCAGCAGAGCCGTGAGTGATTCCTCCGAGGGAGACCCAGCATATCCCACAGCACATTCTTTCTCTCTATCCGTTAACCCATTAACTATTTCGTTGTGGTTTTTGCGGGCTGACTTAATAGTGGAGATACACTCTCCCCTGGTCACTGCTTTGAAAGCCTCTCTGGGGGGGGGGGGGTGGTATTAACATTGGTTGCCCAATACATGTGGATTGAAGCCTGGAGCTGGGATGTAAATTGCTCTTCTTGGAGCAATCCCGGCGCCAATCTCCAAAGGCCTCTGTCCGAAAACTGGCCCACCGCCAAGGGCAGAGCCAGTGGGTTGTGGTCTGAAATACCTCCTGGAAGGTATTCTATATCCTGGAGCAACGCTAGCAATTGATTATTAGCAAAGGCCAAGTCTATCCTGTCTGCAGAGCGATGGGTTTTAGACAAATGAGAGTGTGCACGGGTTGCCGGGTGCCTTCCCCACCATAGTTCCGAGAAACCGGCCATCGAGGCCCACGTGCATAGGTCTACAGAACTACTTCTATTTGGATTGGAGGAATCCAGCGCGGATTTCCAGAATCACGTTGTAGTCCCCCATCCACACCGTGGGAAAATGTGCCCAAGGGTCTAGCTTGATCAACAAGTCGTATAACATCTGGTGGCTGAACGGAGGAGGTATATAGACATTTACTATGAATAGTTTAACCTGATGGAGATCAGCCACTATAGCCAGATATCTACCCCCGGGGTCCGAGAGCACCTGTTGTATGGTACAAGGAACACTTTTGCTGATGAGAATAGTGACCCCCCTCGCAAACGTGGAGTAAGTGGCATGAATAGCCCTTTGGATCCATGTCTTCTTTAGGGACATCATTTTACTTCCATCCAGGTGCATCTCCTGTAGGAGGTTGACATGTAGCTTGTAATATTTAAGGAACTGAAAGACAGCAGCCCTTTTAAACCAATTGTTCAGCCCTCGCACATTCCACGATGCCACTCTTATAGAACTAGCCATCAGGGTAGCAGCAGGAAATGAGAAGCAGGAAAGTCAATCTCGCCATATATACCAGGGAGAGACCATCAGAGATATAACAGTTCTTAATATACCAAAGGAGTAACCTCTAAGTCCAAGTCCATGAGCTAGCAGAAAAACACACTTTGCTGTCATACCCGAGAATATCCCAAAAACAAAAAACTGTATGCAGCCTGTCCCAAAACCAGCAAACAAAAACGTAAACTTATGTGGTGTGTCCGGTGATCCCAACAGTTCAGCATGTTCCGTCTCCTCTTAGTGTTCCGATAGGAGGCTCCGTGGGAGATGGCAAGGATGAAAGGTAGAGAGCTGTTCCCATCCCTGCCATGCCAGGATGGGCCGCCAAGCCTGCAGCGTATGCCGGGCGACTAGGGCATGCGTTAGTAAAAAATATTGCCAGAAAATATAAGTAGGGGTATAGCCACCAGCCCCCATTGAGGCCCGCCACTCATATATGCAATGCGGTGGGAGGGGATCATGATGAGTGGAAAGCAGTCAAGCATATGAGCAGAGAGGGAAGCAATGGGGGGGGGGGGGTGCAGAAAACAGGGAACAACAGGCCTGGGAATACCGCGGACCATCCAATATTGTGAGAAGAGATGCAGTCAAGGATGCCTGTCCAGCCAGCCACTGGCTTCTTGAGGGGTATCAAAAAATGTTACCAAGCCATTATGTTGAATCCTCAGCTTGCTAGGGTACAGCATACTGTATTGGATTTGCCTTTCACGCGGTCTCTTCCTTACATCATCGAAGGAACCGTTCTCCGCTGTGTTTCCGCTGAGAAGTCCGGGAACAGCATGAGTTTAGCATTTTCATGGCGGAGGTACTGCTGTGTCCTCGCTTCGGCCAGGATCATGTCTATATCCCTGTAATTCATAAAGCGAACTAGGAACGACCTATGCGGGGTGCCTGGGGGACGATTGCCTGTGGGCTCTCGGTGGGCACGCTCCACCACGTATGTGGGGGCAAGTTGTCAAGCTTCAAGAGGGTTTTGAATAACTGCTCTGCAAAGACCACAGGCTGTTGGCCCTCCATACCCTCTGGCAGCCCCACCACCCGCACGTTGTTCCATCTTTGTCTGTCCTTGGCGTCATCTGCCCTCCGTTGCAAGGCCTTAACCATGTCCTGCAGGTCCGTTATGTGCGACCCGTGAGAGCGAGCAGTGTCCTCAATGTCAGAGATGCGGCCCTCAGCACCTGTCACGCAGTCGCGTATCTTGTCAATGTCTTGTCGGATCAAATCGCATTCGCTAGTCAGGTGGTCTATGTGTACCAGTACCTCTGACTTGCTCGCCATGATGGCCTCCAGGATGGGCTTCAGGGGTGTCAAAACAATGTATTTACAGCGCACTATGAGATAGTGAGAGGAACCTGTCTGTGTGACTGGAGGGAGTGACACAAAGGTCCGGAGACCAAGGGATGCGACCATAAGAACTAGTGGACACAATATCATGAAAATAGCATACAATGAATAGAATGCAATCTTGAACTAAAAACACAGTAGGACAATTGTAAAGTCTCTGTAGCACTGAAAGGGCTGCACCTCTTGGAAGTAACCGATCTTCTGTAGTGAACGACAAAGTAAAGAAAGGTGCGCCTCTAAGTGCAGTAATTAAAAAGAAGCTTTATTTTAAAAGTGTAAAAAAATACTCACAATGGTAGTATGCAGGAAAGCGTTGCAGTGTTAGCCACTGCTGGCTATGTGTAAGTCCATGGGACGTGCTGCTGGGATGGGAGTGGGTCAGGCTGACGGCTGTGTGGTGGGTTGGAAGGAAGCGTCGGTGGCTCCCGGCGTCTCCTTCTCCTTCGCCACTATCAGAGGTCCGTGACGTCACTTCCGGTAGGCAGCTTGGGAGTGTGTAGTACGGCGACGCGTTGCGAGGCTCCGCCCCTTCTTCAGGCCGTGTTGGTTCCATCTTGGAACAGGGAGAATTTAAGGGAAAAATAGTGGGAGGAGTGCAACCTGAATGCACACCTCCGGCTGTGTTGATTCTGCCCTATATTTACTACAATACACTAGCGGTAGTGGATGAAAAACCAGGTTAAAAACATTAGACTAAAATTATTATAAAGTTCCATTGAACCTTATGGGAGGTACTGGAAATAGTGAACCTGGAATAGGGTATGAGTGGAAAATATTGCGGAATGGGGGAGGGGGGAAAGAACCAATGGAAGGGGGGAGGGGGGGATACAGTACTGTAGATTGATGCTGCTGAGGCCAAAGAGTGGAGTTGTGTTGGAATGATCTATCATTCCTGGGACTGGATTTATAAATGGCTTGTATCAGGTGGCACTATGCATGTGATAGGGAGGAAATGATAACATTCATTGCGATATAAACCCTGGGAATTAGAGATGGGTGTGGACAAAGGTATGAAACCTGTATGATATCTAGGGTGAGTATGATCGCCTGTGGTTTGTAATACTTATTTTTGAGGGAGCCCAGGCAATGATCTACGTGCATCGGTATTGATATGTGATCCAGATCGCCAACAAATGGTAATGGCAAATTGTGAATCTACTGATCTACTGGGCTGTGTGGAGGTACCATGGGCCAGAGATGGAATGATCTTGAGTTGGGGACCCAGAGATGAAAGGTGTATTTTTTATATGAAGACACTGCTTTCAATCTCTTCATTGAGTCCTCCTGGCGATAAAAGGTCTAAGTGGTAGTTCCAGAACGTTTCTTGTTGGCACAACTTTTTGTACCGCTCAGCCAGGGGAAGTGTGTTCGGTATTGACTCAATGATCCACACTTTTAAGCCAGCTGACGATTGGTTATGGTGTTCCAGGAAATGTCTGGGCACACTGTGAATATCTTTTCCTCCTTCTACGTATCTGCGATGCTCTCCGAACCTTTGTCTTAGAGGCCTGATAGTGCGTCCCACATAGTGTAAGTCACATGGGCAGGAGACGGCATCCTTGGGTCTCCACACCGGGCCCGGCAGGCTATGCGAGGAGATTGGCTGGGGGGATCTGTCTCTAGCAGGAGAAATTTTCCGGAAGGATCACGGACCTCTCCAGGAGCATGACATGCCTCGTTCACATCCGGCCACGCCCCCCCTTCTCAAATTGTAACAGCCTTAGCCCTAGGGGACATGTATCAATAGAAAAAATACGTTTTTAAATTGATTGTTTTTTTTCAAGAGCAGTGGTTTTAATAATGGTTAAAGTGAAAAAAAAAAACGCACAAAATATTCCTTTAAATATCGTGCTTGGGGGGTCCCCTTATTATGGATCTCTGTGATGTTTAGAACAGTGCCACTACAAAATGACATTTGTAAAGGAAAAATTGTCATTTAAAATCACTCACGGCTGTAATGTATTGCTTTTTCCCTGCAATATAGATAAAGATAATTGAAAAAGCATTGCGTTGGGGGTCCCCCCCCAGTCCATACCAGGCCCTGGTATGGATTTTAAGGGGAACCTCATGCCAAATTTTTAAAAAATGGTGTTGGGTCCCAACAAAATCCAAACCAGACCCTTATCCGAGCATGCATCCCTGGCATGGCAGGGGGGTGGGGACGAGTGAGCGCAGCCCTTCTGAACCTTATCTGGCCACATGCCCTCAACATGGGGAGGGTGCTTTGGGGTCTGGTTTGGATCTTGGGGGGACCCCAATGCCATTTTTCTAAAAATTTGCCATGGGGTTCCCTTTAAAATCCATACCAGACCTGAAGGGTCTGGTACGGACTTTGCGGGGGACCCCTACCCATAATTTGTGTTTAATTTTGGCGTGGAGTTCCTCTTAAAATCTATGCCAAACCCTTATCCGAACGTGCATGCACTGTATACAGTCTACACAGTGGTGTAGTGGTTAGCACTTTCGCCTGGGAGCAAAAGGGTCACTGGTTCAAATCCCAACCACAACACTACCTGCCTAGAGTTTGCATGCCCTCCCTGTGTCTGCGTGGGATTCCTCTGGGTACTCCGGTTTCCTCCCACACTCCAAAGATATGCAGGTAGGTTCAGGGCTGGATTAAGAGCATCATGGGCCTGGTGCTGAGGATTTTGGTGGGCCTTTTTATGGAAATAAATAAAATGGAAGCGCAAACAATTTTTGGTTAAAACAAATTAAATATGTTGCCGCAATTTACATATCAATCATGTGTACAGGGTGGGCCATTTATATGGATACACTTTAATAAAATGGGAATGGTTGGTGATATTAACTTCCTGTTTGTGGCACATTAGTATATGTGAGGGGGGAAACTTTTCAAGATGGGTGGTGACCATGGCGGCCATTTTGAAGTCGGCCATTTTGAATCCAACTTTTGTTTTTTTCAATAGGAAGAGGGTCACGTGACACATCAAACTTATTGGGAATTTCACAAGAAAAACAATGGTGTTCTTGGTTTTAACGTAACTTTATTCTTTCATGAGTTATTCACAGGTTTCTGACCACTTATAAAATGTGTTCAATGTGCTGCCCATTGTGTTGGATTGTCAATGCAACCCTCTTCTCCCACTCTTCACACACTGATAGCAACACCGCAGGAGAAATGCTATTACAGGCTTCCAGTATCCGTAGTTTCAGGTGCTGCACATCTCATATCTTCACAGCATATGGATTTTTTATGGTTTTTATGGTCAGTAAAAACCAATACCGGGTGAGCTGCTCCTTCCAGGAGGTACCACCATTTCTCCAAAGCCGACTTGATGGCCAGCAATTCCCTATCACCGACATCATAGTTCCAGCAAGATGGTGCACCACCACATTATGGGTGTCAGGTCCGAGCATTCCTAGATGAACAATTTCCTGGAAAGTGGATTGGTCGTTGTGAGCCAGTTGAATGGCCCCCAAGGTCTCCCGATCTGACCCCCTTAGACTTTTATCTTTGGGGTCATCTGAAGGCAATTGTCTATGCTGTGAAGATACAAGATGTGCAGCACCTGAAACTACGGATACTGGAAGTCTGTGCTAGCATTTCTCCTGCGGTGTTGCTATCAGTGTGTGAAGAGTGGGAGAAGAGGGTTGCATTGACAATCCAACACAATGGGCAGCACATTGAACACATTTTATAAGTGGTCAGAAACTTGTAAATAACTCATGAAAGAATAAAGTTACTTAAAACCAAGCACACCATTGTTTTTCTTGTGAAATTCCCAATAAGTTTGATGTGTCACATGACCCTCTTCCTATTGAAAAAACAAAAGTTGGATTCAAAATGGCCGACTTCAAAATGGCCGCCATGGTCACCACCCATCTTGAAAAGTTTCCCCCTTCACATATACTAATGTGCCACAAACAGGAAGTTAATATCACCAACCATTCCCATTTTATTAAGGTGTATCCATATAAATGGCCCACCCTGTACACTGTATACAGGACTGGTCAGTATTAATGACTCACTCACACCATTGGGCTTTAGGAAGGGGCCTGGAGCTGCAGCTCCAATAGCCCTTATGTTAATCCAGCCCTGGGTAGGTAAATTAGATCCTGTTTATATTGGCCCTAGTATATGTATGAATGTGAGTTAGGGACCTTAGATTGTAAGCTCCTTGAGGGTAGGCACTGATGTGAATGTACAATATATATGTAAAGCGCTGTGTAAATTGACAGCGCTATATAAGTACTAGGGATGAGCCAAACACCCCCCCGGTTCAGTTTGCACCAGAACATGCGAACAGACTAATCAAAAGTGCTCATTTTAAAGGCTTATATGCAATGTTATTGCCCTAAAAAGTGTATGGGGACCCGGGTCCTGCCCTAGGGGACATGTATCAATGAAAAAAAAACTTTTAAAATCAATAGTTTTTTCAGGAGCAGTGATTTTAAGAATACTTAAAGTGAAAAAAAAAAAAGAAAATTTCCTTTAAATATTGTGCCTGGGGGGTGTCCTTAGTCTGTGTGTAAAAGGGCGCATCTCTGTGAGGTGTAGAACATAGCCAAAGCAAAATGACATTTCCATAGGAAAAATTGTCATTTAAAATAGCGGCTGTAATGTATTGCCAGTTCCCGGCAATATACAAAAAAATCACTGGAAAAACGTGTGTGCCCCCCCCCCCCAAGTCCAAACCAGGCTCTTCGGGTCTGGTTTGGATATTAAGGGGAATCCCGTGCCAAATTTTTAAAAAAATTGATGTGGGGTCCCCCTAAAATCCAAACCAGACCCTTATCCAAGCATGCAGCCCTGGCCGGTTAGGATGGGGGGGGGATGAGCGAGCGCCCCCCCTCCTGAACCGTACCAGGCTACATGCCCTCAACATGGGGAGTATGGGTGCTTTGGGGGAGGGGGGCTCTGCCCCCCCACCTCAAAGCACCTTGTCCCCATGTTGATGGGGACAAGAGACTCTTCCCCACAAGCCTGGCCGGTGCTTGTGGGGGTCTGCGGGCAGGGGGGTTTATCGGAATCTGGAAGCCCCCTTTAATAAGGGGGCCCCCAGTTCCCGACCCCCCCCTATGTGAACAGGTTTGGGGTACATCGTACCCCTACCCATTCACCAAAAAAGGAGTGCAGTATAAAAAAAAACATTAGGCAGTTTTTGACAAGTCCTTTATTTTGTATTATAGCTCTTTTCTTCTTTCTTCTTTCTTCCTCCATCTTCTCCTGGCCCGGTCCTTCTTCTGGTATTCTGCTTCTTCTTTTAGTCTTCTTGCTTCCTCTCTTCATCTTCAATCTTCATCTTCTTTCTTTTTTCTCTCCTCTGCTGCAGTCCGGCCCCTGCAGCGTCTCCCCGAATGGGTGGTCTTCACGATGACAGTTATTTTATAAGAAGGGGCGGGGCCACCCGTGATGTAAATGAGTGACCCGCCCCCTCTGATATCACATGACGTTGGAAGGGGCGGGTTCACTCAGTTACATCACTGGGTGGCCCCGCCCCTTCTTATAAAAGTACTGTAATCTTGCAGACCGCCCATTCGACAAGACACGTAGGGGCCAGACTGCAGCAGAGAAGAGAGCTGCAGTGGGGAAAGAAGAAAGCAGATGAAGATTGAAGATTGAAGACGTAGAGAGGAAGCAAGAAGACTAAAAGAAGAAGAAGAAGAAAACCAGAAGAAGCGGGCCAGGAGAAGATGGAGGAAGAAAGAAGAAAAGAGCCATAATACAAAATAAAGGACTTGTCAAAAACTGCCTATTGTTTATTTTTACACTATACTCCTTTTTTGGTGAATGGGTAAGGGTACAAAGTACCCCAAATCTATTCACGTAGGGGGGGTTGGGATCTGGGGGCCCCCTTACTAAAGGGGGCTTCCAGATTCTGATAAGCCCCCTGCCCGCAGACCCCCACAACCACTAGCCAGGGTTGTGGGGATGAGGCCCTTCTCCCTGGGGACAAGGTGCTTTGGGGGGGACCTCAAAGCATCCTCCCCATGTTGAGGGCATGTGGCCTGGTATGGTTCGGAGGGGGGGGCGGGCGCTCGCTCGTCCCCACCCCCTCCTGCCATGCCAGGGCTGCGTGCTCGGATAAGGGTCTGGTTTGGATTTTGGGGGGGACCCAAGTCATTTTTTTAAAATTTGGCTCGGGGCTCCCCTTAAAATCCATGCCAGACCTGAAGGGCCTGGTTTGGATCTTGGGGGGACCCCACATCATTTTTTTTTACATTTTGGTGCGAGGTTCCCCTTAAATTCCATACCAGACCCGAAGGGCCTGGTTTGGATTTTGGGGGGAACCGCACGTCATTTTTTTTTTTAAAATTTTGGCACAGGCTTTCCCTTAAATACCATACCAGACCTGAAGGGCCTGGTTTGGATTTTGGGGGGAGACACACTGCGCGGCCAATGCTGTTGTAAATTACTTAAAAAATTGTGATAAAATCCCCCAGTCAAACAGGTGGCCAAAAATTGGGCCTTGGGTGCTGAAGGTGCCAGAACACTGTAACCCCTTGCAGTTACTCTTGTTGGACGGAGGAAATGGGCCTGATGTTGTCAATTTGTTTTCAAATTGTGACGAAAGCCCCCAGTCAAACAGGTGGCCAAAAATTGGGCCTTGTGTGTTGGCGGTGCCAGAACACTGTAACCCCTTGCAGTTACTCTTGTTGGACGGAGGAACTGGGCCTGAAGTTGTCAATCAGTTTACAAATTGTGACGAAAGCCACCAGTCCAGCAGGTGGCCAAAAATTGGGCCTTGTGTGTTGGCGGTGCCAGAACACTGTAACCCCTTGCAGTTACTCTTGTTTGACGGAGGAACTGGGCCTGAAGTTGTCAATCAGTTTACAAATTGTGACGAAAGCCACCAGTCAAACAGGTGGCCAAAAATTGGGCCTTGTGTGTTGGCGGTGCCAGAGCACTGTAACCCCTTGCAGTTAGTCGTGTTGGACGGAGGAACTGGGCCTGAAGTTGTCAATTAGTTTAAACATTGTTATAGCATGCCCCTGTAAATCAGGTGCATAAAAATTGGGCCTTGGGTGTAGGTGGTACCCTAAATACAACATATAGTTATAGATTATGGACAGGAGGAATAGGAGCAGTGGCAGTCTTCAAGGGATCCCAGATTCCTAGCAAATTTAATCAGTTGCATCAGCATCAGGGGCTTGATAGCTGCTGATCCAGGACTGATTCATTTTTATAAATGTGAGCCTATTAACCGAGTCTGTGGACAGGCACACTCTTTGATCAGTTATGAACCCTCCAGCAGCACTAAATGTCCATTCAGAGAGCACGCTGGATGCAGGACAGGCCAGTAGCTCAATTGCATATTGAGCAAGTTTCAGCCAGTGGTCCATCCTCATGACCCAGTAACTAAGTGGATGCTCAGTTGGAAAGGTCTCCAAGTCTGATCTTGCCCTTATATATTCCTACACCATATAATGCAGACGCTGACGATGGTTGCTTGAACCTATCAGGCCTAGGTGCTGAGGACTGAAACATTTTTTAAAGGCATTGCTCAACCGGCCACCTTCTCCACCACTCTGCCTCTGAATGACCGAAGCATCACAAACACGTTGTCCAGGGCCAGCAGCAGGACATGGTAAACTCCCAGGGTCTGGAAAGGCTTTGCACAAACTCTTCTTCAAGGTATCCTGAAGATGTTTCATCCTCTGCACCCTCTGCACAGGCAGGATGAGTTCTGCAACGTTTCCCTTGTAACGTGGATCAAGAAGGATTGCCAGCCAGTAATGATCCCTCTCCTTGATACCACGAATCCTAGGGTCTTTTAGCAGGCTTTTCAAAATCAGAGAGCCCATGCAGCGTAAGTTTGAGGAGACATGAGTGTCCTCTGGGTCGCTGAGGATGACATTATCAGGAACTACCTCCTCCCAGCCATGTACAACTCCTTGGGTTTCTGAGGCCTGAAAGCCATGATCCCTTGAAGACTGCTGCGTATTATACTCCACATCCACACTGACACAATCCTCCTCCTCCCGTGTGTTTCGCGGCTCTGCAGGAATGCTCTCTGCATAAAGGGGGCCTTAAGAGGAAAGGAAGTCCTCCTCTTCCTCCCCCTGTTCTGCCTCAAGTGCCCTGTCCATGATTCCACGAAGCATGTGCTCCAGAAGGAATATTAGTGGGACAGTGCCACTGATGCATGCATTGTCTCTGCTCACCATCCTTGTGGCCTCCTCAAATGGTGACAGGACAGTGCATGCATCCTTGATCATTAGCCACTGATGCAGCGAGTCCTGTCCTGGTGCCATGCTCACAGAGGTACTCATTGATGGCCCTCTGCTGTGCATGGAGTCGCTGCAGTATTGCCAATGTTGAGTTCCACCTGGTGGGCATGTCACAAATGAGACGGTTGTTGGGCAGGTTGAATTCCCGCTGGATGTCAGCCAGCCAAGCACTGGCATTGTATGACCGGCGGAAATTACCACAGACTTTCCTGGCCTGCCTCAGGATATCTGGTAAGCCTGGGTACCTGGTCAAGAAATGCTGCACCACTAAATTCAGGACGTGCGCCAAGCATGGACCATGTGTCAATTGTCCCAGTTGGAGGGCAGAGAGAAGGTTGGTACCATTGTCGCATACAACCATTCCTGGCTCAAGCTGCTGTGGCATCAACCACCTCTGAGCCTGCCCCCGCAGAATTGAAATAATCTCTTCCCCAGTTTGGCTACTGTCCCCAAGACAGACTAACTCAAGCACCGCATGGCATCTTTTAGCCTGATTGCTTGCATAGCCCCTTGAACGCTTAGGGAGCACTGCACGTTCAGAGGACAATTCTGCAGAAGAGGCCACAGAGATAGAAGAAGAGGAGAGGGTGGAGGAGGAGACGGATGTGGAAAAATCACCACCAGCTTTTTGGAGTCGTGGTGGTGGAACTATTTCCAAAACTGAACCCTGTACTGCATCCTTTCCAGCTGCCATGAGAGTTACCCCGTGCACCGTGAAGGAAAGGTAACGTACCTGACCGTGCCTGCTGGACCATGAGTCAGTGGTAATATGAACCCTGCTGCTGACCGCACTGTTCAACGAGGCCAAAACATTGCCTTCCACGTGACATGGAGAGCTGGAATGGCCTTATGGGAAAAGAAATCTCTTTTGGGAACATGCCACTGTGGGACGGCACATTCCACAAACTCACGAAAGGTCACAGAGTCTACCAGCTGAAAAGGCAGCAGTTGGAGTGCTAGCAATTTGGCCAACCTAGCATTAAGACGCTGAGTATGTGGATGGCTGGGACTGTATTTCTTTTTACGGTTCAGCAACTGGGGTAGTGATATTTGCCTGCTGAATTCACCTGGTGGTGTACTGCTAGCAGATTGCTGGCTGCAAGTACTTGTGGCACGCATTGCTACACCTTCATTCCTCTCAGTGCAGGTTTTAGAGAGGACTGCAGGTATAGTAGGGGTTGAGATCCCAGATGAGGAGCAAGGAGGAATCCGCCTTGTTTTCTGGTGTGGGTCCTTCAGGTACTCTTGCCAACGGACTGCATGGCTAGTCGTCATATGTCTTTTCAAGACAGTAGTGCCCAAGCGGCTGGAGTCCTGGCCGCGCTTGACACGCTTCAGACATAGATTGCAAATGGCAACGGTGCGATCTACTGCACATGTGCTGAAAAATGCCCACACCAAAGAAATTTTGGAAGTCGGCAGGGAGGCAGCAGCGCCCTGCACCTGTGGAGCTCTGTGGACTGATGAAATTGGGTGGCTGCCCCTAAGCTGGCCCCTGGAGGACATCCTGCCTTGTTGGAGTTGGGCCTCCTCCTCCTCCTCACTTTCCTCATCTCTTCTCTCAGGCACCCAAGTACGGTCCATGTCCTCATCATCCCCTCCCTCCTCGTCACTGGAGCAAACTTGGCAGTATGCTGCAGCTGGGGGAACATGACTGCTAGTTTCTAGTCCTTTTGTGGCACCCCCTGTCTCTAGGCTCACGCTACTCCCTTCCTCAACCTGGGAACCAACATAGGAGCCTTCAAATTGCTGCGCATGAGCATGTAACCGACACTATGGTCGAACAACTCAGGTGACTCCTCCGTGCATGATGGTGGGGCTACAGAAGGAGTAACTGTGGACAAGGATCCAGTGGAATAGGCCGCTTTGCCAGATGCATTGGAAGGCAAACTTGTACAAGCCTGGGTTACAGAGGATGAGGAGGATGAGGACATCTTTGTTATCCACTCCACCAACTCTTCTGCATGTTGTGGCTCAATAGCATGTCCAACAGCAGAAAAAAAGGACAAGTGTGACCCGCCTGCAGAGGATGCACCACGTCCGCCACCACCACTTTTCACTGAAGACACAGAGGCTGCTTGCACTCTTTTAGTGGCCTGGGAGCGTCTGCCTCACCTTTGAGGCCTTCCTGACATGATGTTTTTTTTTTTTTTGCACCACACTACACTGTACTATATACCGTACACCCCAGAATGCACCGATATATAGTTTACTCTCAATACACTGCGTGTATATCTGTATACACTAGACTGTATATATTTGAAGACAACACGCCAAGCAGTGTGCTATATATCGTACACCCCCAAATGCACTGATATATAGTGCACGCTCAATACGCTGTGTGTATATATATACACCAGGCTGTATATATTTTTATACACCACGTCAAGTGGACTATATACCTTAGGTACAGATATATAGAGCACGCTCAATATGATGTGTGTATATATATATATATATATACCAGGCTGTATATATTTTTATACACCACGTGAAGTGGACTATATACCGTATGTACAGTGTACACTGATATATAGCACACTGTGTGTATATATGTATGCCATATATCAGGTGAAGTGCACCACATATTTTTATATATGTCGGACCATATATATATATATATATATGTGTGTAGTATAACTCGCACGAGATATATAGACATGGATTCCATATATCAGGTGAACTGCACCACATATTTTTATATATGTCGGACCACATATATATATGTGTGTCGCATA
>BLSH010069152.1:213166-235380 GCA_018402905.1 Glandirana rugosa | reverse complement strand
GACGTGGGTGGCACTTTCCGCCTTAACTTCCCACCTCTGCTATCCACTACAAAGGCACTACTAGAAAAATGGAAGGGGGGGCTCTACTCATGGTTCGGCAGGTGTAACCTCCTAAAGATGATCATACTCCCGAAATTCCTTTACCTCCTACAGGCGCTACCAGTCCACATACCAGACAGCTTCTTTAGACAGGTACATACCTTATTCACGAAATTCATCTGGGCACGGTCTAGACCCCGTCTAGCTAGAAGGTTCCTGACGCTACCCAAACACATGGGAGGCCTAGCCCTCCCCGACATACGTAACTACTACCGGGCAGTACATCTAGGTAGACTCATAGACTGGAGGAGACACTCTAATAAAAAACTGTGGGCTCAGATAGAGCAGTCCCAAACCCCCGTGCAATTACAGGGGGCTCTCTGGTGCTACGCTTCTTTACCACCTAAAATGAAAAACAATACACACCCCAATCGGACAGCATGGTCAAATCAAGCCACTTTTGATGGTCAAAATGCACAATAATTTCAGCGAACAAACAGCTCTAGTAAGGCATTTGTCAATAGCAAAATATCATTCCTCCTCCCACAAAAACCACAGCAACAAACCTGACCTCTCATCAGGCCAAACCAACACCCTCTACTGAAGTCCCTTATATAAGCTAGCACTGACACACGCCCAATAGAAGTACACGCCCACCATTATCTTTCAGTCTGTCTTTTCAAATGTATTTCACCAGAGAGGCTGCAATACCTAATACTATTTGCTGTGTTAACCCTTGGCTATGTTCATCAGATCAGTATAACTCCAGGACAAAATTCAGTAGTTCTCAATCCTGTCCTCAAGTACCTCCAACAGGTCATGTCAAGTCATTCTACACATAAATACACAGATACTGCATGTCTAGGAATATATAGGACTTACATTAGTCAGGAGTTAATCTTCTAAATGTAATCTGTGATTTTTGGAGGTTCTTGCTGAGTGTAGAATAGTAATGTTATCCTCAGAATTTAGGTAATGACATTTTTATTTCTGATGTTGGTACACATATCACATTTTGGGGCTCAAATTAGGATCATTTGGAAAGAATAAAAAAGAAAAAAATGGGACTAATGTTAAATTTCCATAAGCAATGTTATTGTTTGTTGTTTGTAAAGACACCTGTGTGAGTTTGGGGAAATATTTTTGTGAGATAGATATCAACAAGTGAAAGTGACAGAGAAAAAAATATTTAACCAAAACAGGAAAAGATTCTATCCTTTTTAAAAACAAAATATATCAAAATTGCAACATTGTTGCAAGGACAATTTCTTTGACAGAAAGATACATTTCATCTTAACATGAAATGGATTTATTTGATAAAGTAAAAATTGTACCATTGGAATGATTTGCTGAAACTTTCATTTGGCTAAATAACTCGCATCTTCACTCCCAAAAAATCTGTGTAAAATAAAGAATTTTGGTATTTACTATCTACTCATGGAATTAGTCCATGAGAGTTAAAAACTGTTGTTTTGTGTCTGAGCATGCTCAGTTGTGCTCAGCTGTGCTCTGCACCTAGGAGTAAAGAGACGGGGAATGTATCTCTTCTCAGACTTTTTAAGATATTTCAGTGTCAAAATCACTCTTTCACACAGTTTAAAAGCAGATTGTCTTTAAACAATATACCGCATAGTTTAGTACCACTTAGGGGATCAGATCATGCTCCAAACATTATTTCTATTTGCACTACTCCAGCTCTGGACTGGAGTAAGGAGTTGGCCGTTATCTGTGACCCAGGAGCAATAGTGAACTTCATTTTGGGAGTTATTTTTCCACCAGCGCTATCGTGAATACCGTTTTAGCGCTATTTACCACAGATCGCGGTAATTTTGGCGCTATTTTGCAGCAGCGCTATAGTAAATGACCCCCAAAGTGTTACTAAACCCAGGCCACTGCATTCACTATATCTGGTCTCCCATTGTACACAGACCATGGAAATGCATTTATTTTAGTAAATATAAACTGCGGAATACCTTTTCTCATCAGCAGTACATAGCAGTCTTGTGATTTCTATCAGTTCCTGGTGCAGCTTGTAGGAGGAGTTTTCATACTGCACTGAGCTGTCCTATGAGGCTGCAGGGCTCATGACCCTCTGTCTGGATATGTCTGGACAGTGCTGACTGGCCCTGTGCTGATCACATGCACTTTCCCAAGGAAAAAAAAACTTCTCTAGCAATACACACCAAACTGAGCATGTGCAGTCTGATTCTAAAGCCTCTATCTTATCCGGACTTGCCTAGGGGGACAGTGCAGGGAGGGGAGGATCTGTGCATACAAGATCAAGCAGCCTTTTTACACAATGCAGAGGATTAACCGCTTAGGTTTCACAGTGAGTATAAGAAGCTGTACTGCATATACAGACTGATTCTACTGTTGTGGGTTTAGTAACACTTCAATCAGAGCCGGAAAATGCTGCCATGTGACACAAAAAAGATTTATGTGCACCAACACTAAGGGACACTGCCATGCCAAAAAGATTACAATGAAATTCCTTCTTAACACCAAAAAACGCAAATTGTCAAAATACTGTATCGGAAAGCCAACTGATACATATATAAATCACCTTTCGGTCACCTTTACAATTATTATATATCCTGAAGTATAAAATCTTTATTATATATAAAAATTATTTCAACCAACCTCTATTTATCACTACGTATGCAAATTACTCCTATAGCCAAAACATTTGGCTAGGGAGAATAAACCAAAAAGGTGATAACATTTAAAAATCTACAAATTAAAAATACAAAAAAAATTAGAAAAATATAAAAATAAGAGAGAGATAAGAGAGCCTGCTCTTGTCTATTGCGCCTACTTTTATGTGTTGGAATTCCATACTGACTTATACTGCTTGATCGATGTAAGTGCATTACGTTTTAATAAATCACCCTTGATATTCAGTATGACGCTATGCGGTTATATTTGTTTTATATGAGGGTGAATTGCATGAGGACATCAGTTATTTACTTGGGCCCGTGAATGACCTATGTGGTGAAGTCCCATTGATAACTCATGTATATTGGTGACAATGAAACGGACGTATTAGTGACTGTGTCTGAGGTCTGAGGTTCCTTTCCACTGGGGAATCGAGTCTAGAAGGATTCATGGTTCACCATTATTATCCATGCTTGATTTCCATCTATCTCTGATAAGAGTACCCAGCTATTCTCTTATGGTGGAGGATCACTATGAATGCCGGTGGATGTGATATCACTATTCACAAGTTCTTCAGCAATTGATTTGGACGTTTTTTATTTTTAGTCACTGAACTACACTTTAAACTTTTTTCACTATATGCTTGTAATGCATTTTTGCTCATCTTTCCTTGGTTTCAATATAATATTTATATATGTGTTGTAATAGGTTTAAGTACCAAGCCAATACTTTTAGCGCCACACTTTTTAGGATTTATGGTTTATGCTCACAATTTTTGTTGAATTGTTGTGCTGGCTGCTTTTTTATACAATATAGGTAGTGCAGTAATTTCACTTTAAATTTTTATAATTAAGGAGTTTGCTGCGACCATTTTGAATACTGACACTTATGTAATGTATATTGTGTCATAACACGGACACTGGCACACTTTATTTTGGATCTGTTTACTTGTTATTAATTTGAAAACAGGATATTTATGTATATTATAGTGTGAGCACAGATACTAATGCACTTGAAACCCAGCGTCTGGTGATGTCTATGCGTTCCAGACTTCAGGCTGTAATTGACTGCAAAAGATTTGCAACCAAGTATTAAAAAGTGAAAGTTTGATTTATGATTGTTAATCTGTCCCATTACTTTTGGTCCCGTAAAAAGTGGGAGGCACATATACAAACTGTTGTAATTCCTACACCGTTCACCTGATTTGGATGTAAATACCCTCAAATTAAAGCTGAAAGTCTGCAGTTAAAGCACATCTTGTTCGTTTCATTTCAAATCATTTGTGGTGGTGTATAGAGCCAAAAAGATTAGAATTGTGTCAATGTGCCAATATTTATGGACCTGAACATCATGGTCGGGGGCTGTGGCGGCAATCGGGGCAGTGGCATCCCACACGGGCAACCCACCAGAGCGCGACCGGGCACCGGGATGAGGCCAATGGAATCAAACAGTGAAGTGTGTGATCGGTAATGAGGGAAGATCATGTAGATGATCAACTGAACAATTGATGGGGAAGGGAAAGAGTAAATGCAGTGAGGGGAGTGGAGAATAGATAATCAATAGGGGTGAACTACCAGGGTAGTGAAAAATAGAAAAGGCAACAAGTAGGAAACAGTGTTGAGATGCCGGAGGGTGAGGATCGATTGAGAGAAGGATGATGAGGTGCAGTGGGGAGAAATGGAGAAATCTGGAAGATATAGGCTGACCAGAGTGGTTGAAGTGATGGGATGACAGCATCAGAACAACCACAGAAGCGTAGAATTGCGGAGATACAATGACATGTTACCAAAATTGTGGCATAGAGTGAAGTGTGTTCAGGTGCTGCAGGTGCTCAATTCCCGGTGATCAACCCGCCCAAGGGTGGCACCCATATATTGGCGCAGCCACCACCGCACGCCGCCAACGTCACACATGTGGCCAACGGGAGGAAGAGGTGCACAGCATGCCGCCACAACCCCCGACCATGATGTACCCGGATAGCCCCTTGCCTCTGACGCCGCACACTTGGCTTGTAACCTGTGTGAGTATATATTTTTTATGCAGTATTTTTTGGGGACTGCTCACCATGAGATGGCAGCCCCATCATCTTATATTAGAATACTAGTAAGATTTACCCCCCCTTTTATTTACTTTTTTCGCAGATCATAACACGCTTGCTCCTGACGAGTGACCCCAAAAAGTCACGAAACGCGTAGAGCTACCACTATCGTGTTTTCTGCTACTACTATGCACTATTGTTCTATTAATAATCATACGGTATACTTGGGTTATTACCCTTTAGAACTTCAGAATATGGGCCATGCAGCGTGTCACTGTTTATTTAAATTATTATGTACATGTATATGAAATTGATGGATGGGGAACTTGTATCATGTATAGTATGAATTTTGATTTATAATCATGTGTTACCCAATTGGATCACCTATGTGACCATTTATATGTTTAACTGATGATTACTTGCATAAATAAAATCATTTTACTAATTTTATCGATCTATATCCATAAATACTACATTCTGACCACCACATCCTTCATTTAAAGTCCCACCCTCCTGTCTTATTGCATATCAGTGCAATTTTTATATTGAACAAGAATAAGTTCAGATATTTATAAATACATTGGGATACATGTTAATATTTTGAAATTGCGCAACACTAATCACAGTTTAATAAGTGTGTTGGAAACACTTTAGTGTGTTAGCGGCAATTTCACTTTATATATTTAATTTAGAAAGGTTGCGCTAAATGAAGATTTTATGTTATATACGTACCTGTGACAGCCGGTAAAATCACCTGGGTGCGTTCAAGATGGCAGATACATTTGCCCCAGGTTCATACTCTATGCGGATGGCTACCACTAGGGGGAGTGCTGGGAGTCTTGCAGGAGTAATGAGTCCAGCTGAGTGGAGCTGGCTCATTAAAGCCTCTACAAGAGCTCCCAGCAGGGCATAGGTGGATGCTCCACCCTGGAACCAGTTTCTGTGGCCATAGACTGGGGAGCGTAACACACATCCTATAAGGCCTGTGTGGCTGAGTGTCCTGCAGAGCGATAGGAGCTGGGTACAGCAGTAGGCTGCACCTAGCTGACAAACAGGGATCATGTAGTCAGTGGCCAAGGATTTATTTTGTTTTGTTTTTGCTGTTTTTCTACTTATATAAATAGTATAAATAAACCACCTTTTTTTGTTTTCACCTGCAACTGCTGTTTCGCTGTGCCTATTTTGTGTAGTGAACCCTTCCAGGGGGTCACACACACCCGCTGCCGAGCTAACCCCCTTACAGTTGGTGGAGGAAACCAGGGGCATTTTTTTTTGAAAGGCCAGCATGGAAGAGTTACTGAGACAGCTTGCTGTAGCAAATGCTAATCAACAACAAATGAATGCTAATAAGCAACAAACGAATGCTAGTCTACAAGCAAACACTAATCAGCAGCAAGCCCAGCAGCAATCTGAGGCTCGCTTAATTTATCTGTTGCAGAAGCAAGAGAAGAGACTCCAACAGCAAATGGATGCCATAACACAACAGGGTCGGCAGACCAGTGAGGCAAGTGGTTCGATTAATACGTCATCATTTTGTGTGAGCCGTTTACTGCCAAAAATGACTGGAGAGGATGATCCTGAAGTGTTTCTGACCACATTTGAAAGGACTGCTGAGAGAGAAAAGTGGCCTAAGGAGCAGCAGGCTGGACTGGTGGCTCCTCTATTAGCTGGGGAATCGCAGAAAGCATATTATGGCTTAAAGCCAGACCAAGCAAAAGACTATGTTGTGCTAAAACAGAAATATTGGCACGACTGGGTGTCACTCTAGCTGTCCGGGCTCAGTGTGTGCAGAACTGGACTCTCCAACTTGAAAAGCCCCCCAGATTGCAAATGTATGATCTCATTCACCTGGGCAGGAAGTGGCTGCAACCTGAAACTCTGACAGCACCAAAGATTGTGGAACGTGTGGTAATGGATTGGTTCCTGAGATCTCTACCTACTGCTATCCAAAGGTGGGTAAACCATGGAAACCCCGACAAGCTTGTGGATCTGGTAGAGAAGTACTTGGCTACAGAGAACCTGACCGCCTCTCCCAGAGACTCACTGACTTTCCACCCTAAGTCCAGACCATCCCCAGTGGCGGGTAAGATGACTCCAAGGGGTAAGGGTGGAGAGAGTGAGAGGGCGGGAAGTTTTCATAATGTATGGTGACCGCAGTCAAAGTCGCAGGAAGCAGCGAAAACGTTTATTTCCTACCGTTGCCGGCAAGAGGGACATATTGCAGCCAATTGCCCAGTTGTGGATGAGCCTATGGAATGTGACTATCTAAGAGACAGACGTCAGTCGCTGTTTGCGACAGTTGAATGCACTGCCACTTGGGGAACTGAAAAACATTTATGCAAAATGTGTATTAATGGTAAAAATGTTGTTGTGTTGCTAGATTCAGGTAGTCTGGTGACATTGATCAAAGCTGAATTAGTTACTACAAAGGTTTCTGGGAATAACAAGGTGGCTGTTATTTGTGTACATGGGGACACCAGAGAGTATCCTGTGGCTAAAGTGGTTTTTGAGACCCCCAAAGGTAACATAACTCATCAGGTGGGGTTGGTGCCTCACTTACCACATGATGCCATTGTGGGGAGGGATTTTCCAAAATTCTGGGAACTCTGGGATGGTCCTAAACCCCCCACGGAGGCCCCTAGAGGCCAGGAAGAGGAATCCCAGGTATCCTCTGAGAATGGTGAGACCTCTCCAGATTTTCCCTTGTCGGTGTTGGCCGGAGACACTCAGGAAACTGGGGAGGAAACAACAGCTCCAGACGAAAACATGCCGTCTGCGGAGTTCTCTGATTTAGAGGTTCATGGGGGAAAATGTTGCCACAGAACAGGTAAAAGACCCCACCCTGATAAAGGAGTGGGAAAATGTGGTAAAGATAGATGGTGAATTAGTGAACCCAGATCAGTCTTGCAGTTACCCATACTTTATGGTGGAAAGGGATCTGTTGTATCGGGTTGCTCAAAAGGCAGATGAAACCATTGAGCAACTTGTGGTACCCAAACCCTATAGGAAGTTGGTATTGGAATTAGCCCATGGGCACATTTTGGGAGGTCATTTGGGGGCGGAGAAAACCAAAGAGAGAGAATTGCAAAGGTTTTATTGGCCTGGGGTCATGAAGGAAATAGAAAATTATTGTTCCTCCTGCCGGTGTGTCAGAAGTCGACACCTTTGTTGCATTTCCGTAACCCACTGGTACCTCTCCCCATCATTGAGGTTCCCTTTGAGAGGATCGCAATGGATTTGGTAGGTCCGACACTGAAGTCCGCTAGGGGGCATCAGTACATTTTGGTCATAATGGACTATGCCACCTGCTATCCCGAAGCAATCCCTTTTTAGGAATACCTCCACCAAGACGATAGCCAAAGAGCTATTTTTGGTCTTCAGCCGTGTGGGTATTTGTAAGGAATTGCTTACAGACCAGGGTACCCCGTTTATGTCCAGGGTAATGAAGTGCAAGTTGTTCAAAGTGACACAAATACGTACATCCGTGTATCACCCTCAAACAGATGGGTTGGTTGAAAGGTTCAACAAAACCCTAAAACAAATGTTAAAAAAGGTGGTTAAAAAGGGTTTTTTTTGTAATGAAAAAACCTTATATTTTAGTCAGGTTAAAGTAAGTTATTTAGAGAAGAAGAATTCTTCATAAAGTAAAGTGTTTAGAGGGATTCTGGATTGGTGTAAGATCACGGTGCATTTTGTTTAGTCTTTTCTTATTTATCCAAGCTGCAGTTTCACACATATGTAGAATTTGTCTGGCCGGCCACTTTGTCGTCACTATCATTGTGTCAATCATGTCCAGCCCTTTGGATGAGAATGCCAAAAGCTGTTTATATATATATATATATATATATATATTTGTCAGGATATTCCATTGTTTAGTTCTCTAACATAGCTAACATAACACAGTAGCTTTGAAAATTCCTTGGTAGACTGGGAAGCTACAAAATTGCCCTTAGGACCCTAAGTTATTGTCTCTATGGCCATGTTAGAATCCCCACAATTCCAGAACATCAGCTTTTGGAGGGAGTTCAGATTACAGACACAAAGATAAGTTACATGGAAGTTACTGGTTTTGTTTAACCACTTCAATACTGGGCACTTAAACCCCCTTCCTTCCCGGACCAATTTTCAGCTTTCAGCGCTGTTGCAGTTTGAATGACAATTGCGCGGTCATGCGACACTGCACCCATATGAAATTTTTAACATTTTTTTCACACAAATAGAGCTTTCTTTTGGTGGTATTTAATCACCCCTGGGTTTTTTATTTTTTGCGCTATAAATGAAAAAAGACTGAAAATTTTCAAAAACTATGCATTTTTCTGTGTTTCTGTTATAAAATTTTGCAAATAAGTAATTTCTCTTCATAAATTTTGACCGAAAATGATACTGCTACATTTCTTTGATAAAAATAACCCAAATCGGGGTTTATTTGGTGTTGGCGGACAGACAGATGTCACGGGGACTGTGACAGATGTGACGGGACAGACAGATGTTTTGGGGACTGTGACAGATGTGACAGGGACATACAGATATGTGTATGGGGACAGGGGTATCAGTGTGCTTGATGCACTGTGTGTGGGGCGATCTGTGAGAGCTCTCTGCATGAAATCATCATCATGCAGAGAGCTGTCACATAGCTGTAGATCCCCCCCCCCCCCCCGCACTGAGCTCTCACTGAGCTCGGCGGGGGGAGAACTGTCACAGAGACATTTGTCTCTGTTTACAATGTGAAGGCTGTGATTGGACACAGCCGTCACATGATCGGGAGGGCCAATCAGAGCACCCATATCCCGATCTCTGCTCAGCTGGATCCTGTGATCATAATGATCACAGGATCCAGCCGCAGCGCGCCGCTTGGCCACGCTGCGAGTACCTGTTCTGCAGGACGTGCATACACGTCCTTTCAGAACGGGGAAGCTCCCACCCGGCCGTATATATACAGTGGCTGGGTGGGAGGTGGTTAAATAATAGAGCTCATGGTTACAAGTATGGTACTAAAATTAGTCAGGTAAATTTAATGTTTGGTAGAAATATTGCAATTATAATAAAAGTTAATTTCTAAATATAAATAATACATTTTTTGTTAGGATAACATGGTTTATTCTTTAAAGCTGGTTATTGAAATTGCGGAAGTTGGTGGTTAAGCTATTTTGAAGTCACAGGATTTCAAAAGCAGCCTTGAAAATTTGAATAATGTCTTACTGAATTACCATCTTTGTATTGTGCATTCAATATTTGAGGTTGAATAATTAAAGTTGATAGCGTTAGGTAGATTCTTATGAATTATTTTATGTGTGCTTTTTTTTTTTCTCATGAAGTTTTGCAGTTTGTCTAATCATATAAGGGTAATTGTTTTAAATCAATGTTCTTTCCCTAAAAGTGTCCTTCATCGTCATATGTATCAATCTGGAATACATATCGGTATATTTACACTCCATATTCAGCATTCTAGATTTGCTGGAGGGGGAGAATAAATGTTTAATTAAGAGAAATTATTTGTTTGGAATAATTATAATAATGCTTTGGGATTTTAAAAATGTTTGATTTTTACTTTTGGGTTAGGAGCTTGGTTTAGCATTTGACACATACCAGTTTAGAAATATTATAATCATAAAATGGATAAAGTGTGTATCAATCAGTAAAATATTAATTCTTGTTAAAAAAAAAAAGCCCCCCCCCAAAGCCTCCTGACCACCCCCTCCACCCTGGATGCTATGCCCAGCTGCTCCTTTCCCATTACAGCACTCTATACTGCAACTCCTCCACAGGGCTGAAGTCGCATTCCTTTACAACACAGCCACTCAGCCACCATCTGCAAAGGGTGTATCTGCCTAATACAACTACACTGCCATTCCGACCAGAGAATTTCACAGGTCAGAATGGCAATATAAAAGTCAGATACATCCTGTGAAGGCTGACAGACTGTGTGTAAAGGAATGTGATTTCAGCCCTGTGTAGTGTGAGGGTGAGGAGCTGTATACAGTGCTGGGATGGGAAAGGAGCTCTGTCAAGTGACCTGCCAGGGGTCCCTCTCTGATTCTCTGGCAGTGATCCCTTTCCTCTGATTCTCCAGCAGTGATCCCCATCCTCTTGTGTAACTCTGGAAACTCAAAACTCTGGACGAATGGTGCAAGTGGTGGGTGGTGGGGGAGCCCGGGTCAACTTTTGCATTGGGGCCCAAAAGCTTCAAGCTACACCTCTGATACTGACTGTATCCTGGGAAGGTTTGTCTGCTACAATCCCAATTAGTATTGTAATAGGAGAAAACCAGGAAAAGAAATGCGTCTAACACATGAGCAGGAAATTACACTTCCTAGGATCACTGAACAGAGAAGGCCCCCATCATCGTCTTTAAAAGGAATAGACATTTCTGTAATTTTACAAAATCACACAAAGCTTCAGAATGAAATGTACAAATTAGTTTAATAACATTGAATTAACGTTAAACATTATTATATATATATATATATATATATATATATATATTGTTTAACTTTGAAAGGAAAATAATAAGGTTGCCAAAACTGTAAAACTTCACTTGACAATGCAGCTTTGCCCAGGGCAGGTGCAAGGATTTTTGACACCCTAGGCGAAACCTCATTTTGCCGCCCCCCCCTTTGGCTTTGTTCTGACTCCACCCCCTTTGCCCTGTCAATTTATATGATGGAGGTGGCGGAGGTAGAGATTTTTTGCAGAGCCTCTCTACCCATTTCTTTAGCCGTGGTCCACAGGCCCGCACCTGTGCCCCTGGATCTGCCTCATTTTACCGCCCTGGGGTGCTGCCAGCCACGGCTCTCCAGTGACAGATGCAGAGTGATTGATGCAGAGCAGTGACGGATCAACAGCGGATGGGCGCCCCTGGTGGTAGTGGCGCCCTAGGCGGCCGCCTACTCCGCCTAGTGGTAGAGCCGGCCCTGGCTTTGCCTTGTAGATGCACCATGCTGTGTTGCCTACCAGTCTCTTGCACTGTCGGTTCACTCTGTACCAACTATGTGCTGGATTTAAAACTGAACCAATGATTCCAAAGAAATAGACCAATGATTTCAAAATTACGGCCCGGGGACAAGATGTGGCCCTTTGCCTGCTTTTATCCAGCCCTTGGGCCCCTATTCCATCCACTGACACCAACACCTGGGGTGTCCTTCCATTTACCAACAGTTGAGAATATGTCCTCCCACTGACACCAACAAAGGGGCACAAATCTTCCCAATGACACAGACAATGGAGCACAATTCCTCTCAATAACAACAATGGGACATAATTCTTCCACTGACACCAACAATAGGCATATGTCAGTGTGCCCGCACTGACACCAACAATTGGGCATATGTCCTCTCGCTGACACCAATGAAGGGGCAAAATTCCTCCTAATAATACCAATGTTGGAGCACTACCCCTACCACTGACACCAATGATAAGGCATTGTTTACTGCCACTGACACATAGGACATTGTCTACTCCCATTGGTCTCAATCCAGCCCCCCACAGTCTGAAGGACAGTATACTGGCCCTTTGTTTAAAAAGTTGGAGACCCCTTAAATAGACAATGTCAATTAAATAGGCAAGCATATATCTCAACTATGGCACAGAACTGGCATGCTAAATAAACAAGGAACTAAGTAGATTAAACTCTTTAGTACAGCAAGTAATCAGATACTGTTTTGTGTTCTCAGATCACTGTAGAGAAGGAAAGCCAAAATCTAATTTGCTCAGCAATGAACTATTTTTACTTTTACTTTGCTCTTTTTTTTTATAAAGTAACATCTGTGGCAAATTACAAAGAGGTTAGCAAGATACAGTCTATCCAAAGTAGTCCATTGTGGGAAAAGTAAAGAGAACTCTACATAAAAGTGTTAATTTCATTTTTGAGTCCTTACACCTTTGTTTCTTTTAGGTGCCCAGATGGGTAACTAAACCATACTCTACAACAGTGTTCATTGCTATGTTAGTACTATAAACTTGGTTCCAACCCTGCATTCTGACTGCAATGCACTCCTGAACCTTGCATTCTGACCACAACACACTCCTGAACCCTGCATTCTGACCACCACACACTCCTGAACCCTGCATTCTGACCGCCACACACTGCTGAACCCTGCATTCTGACTGAAACACAGTCCTGATACCTGCATTCTGACCACAACACACTCATGAACCCTGCATTCTGACCACAACGCACTCCTGAACCCTGCATTCTAACCGCAACGCACTCCTGCATTCTGATTGCAATGCACTCCTGAACCCTGCATTCTGACCACAACGCACTCCTGAACCGTGCATTCTGACCACAACGCACTCCTGAACCCTGCATTATGACCACAACGCACTCCTGAACAATGCATTCTGACCACAACACACTCCTGAACCCTGCATTCTGGCCGCAACGCACTCTTGAACCCTGAAAGAGGGGGTCGGCCTTACTGGGTTTTTTTGTTTCGTTTTTTTGGGGGGGTACTGTACCCGGTGATCTTTGACTTCATCAGTCTTGTTCAAGTAGATCTCCATCTCTCAAAGGTTGCCTACCCCTGTTTTAGTGGTATTCGATCATCTCTGCGGTTTTTATTTTTTGCTATATAAAGAAAAAAAGACTGACAATTTAAAAAAAAAAAAAAAAAACAATATATTTTACTTCATGCTATAAAACAGCCAATAAAAAAATGTAAAAATTTTAATTTATTCATCAATTTAGGCCAATATGGATTCTGCTATATATTTTTGGTAAAAAAAATCCCAATAAGCGTATATTGATAGGTTTTCACAAAAGGTATAGCATCTACAAACTATGGGATATATTTATGGAATTTAAATCTTTTATTGTTTTTACTAGTAATGGCGGCGATTAGTGATTTTTAGTGAGACTACCACATTGCGGTAGACAAATCGGACACCTGACACTTTTTTGGGGGAACCAGTAACATTATTACAGTGATCAGTGCTAAAAATATGTACTGTTACTGTACTAATGACACTGGAAGGGGTTAACATCAGGGGCGATCAAAGGGTGGTGCTTGCTAACTGTGTGGTTGCTCTGATGGGGCGAAGACAGAGATCGCTGTTCGTGCTAAGCAGGAACAGCGATCTCTATCTTATCCCCTTTCAGAGCGGCGATATGCCTTGCTTTTATAGGAAGACCGCCATTCTGCCTCTCTTGGGAATGATCGTGGGAGGTCAGTGGACATCGGGTCCGCCAGACCCGTTTATTGGCTCCCCCTCTGTTCATTCAGCACGCGATTGCGCCTCCAGTGGTGCACGCATGCCCCCCCCCAATACAGGTACGTCGTTTCGCGCAATAGAGCTGGCCTGCTGCAGTACAAGTGCGGTAGGTGGTCGGCAAGTGGTTAACAACTTCTTTGCTTATTTGTTATTACCAAGTCTTCATGATAAGCAACAATTTAATGAAAAAAAATGTGTTTATTTCTACCTGGTCTAGTTTGTTAGACATTCAAATCTAAACTTCAGGAATAAACAAGTTGACCTAGAAATCCTTAAAGCTGTTGTATGCCCTGAAAAAAAACCTGCAAGGCAAAGGCACAATGAGCTAGTATGCACCGCATACTAGCTTACTATGAAATACTTACCTTAGAACGAAGCGCCCGCACCTGCTCCCGGGACCCGCTGAGGGAGCTAACATGTTCCCTTTGCGTTTCTTCTGCATTCGCGGCTCCGACCACTCACATGCGTGCAGGCGGCCCCGTTCCGTCAGACCTTCAGAGCGCATGCAAGGTGAATATCTCCTAAACCGTACAGGTTTAGGAGATATTCTATTAGCCTATAGGTAAGCCTTATTATAGGCTTGCCTGTAGGTAAAAATGTGCAAGCAGGGTATACAACTGCTTTAAGTAGCACTATTTTCTAGCCTTTTCCTTGTTTCCGTGAGCTGATTGTATCTTTGTTGGGCGATGGTGTTTCAAGCAGTGAAGATATGGCAATCTATATCGCTTTCATTTCATATGGTCATTTGATATTGTCATGTACTTTCTGGTATGCTTTGAAATAGAAAAATGGAATTGTCAAAATGAATCAAGGGAAGCCATGTTTTAAGGAATAATAAAACAAATTAGATGGGTTTTACAAATTATACACACACACTGATTTATGCAAACTGAAGAGTCATGAATGGATTGAGGTCAATTTGATTGTACATATACTTCAGTTTTAAATTAATTATTTAATATCATAAGACAGAATTTATCCACATTAATAGCTTAAAATAAAAAAAAAACTAGTTTTGTTGCACAAGTTTGTCATGTAACCCATACTTTTATGACCACTGCAAACATTGTTATAACAATGATTAAATAGACGATTAAGACAAGCCGGTCCACCACAACCGCTGCAAAATGCCAGTCTGATTTTACATTGTCCTGGTCCTTGGAGAGGATCAATTCTTCGTGGATCTTTAGAACTTCTACCAGAAGCCTTCTCAACAGCTTCACCTCCATGGGGACATTAATTTCGCTTTGTGAGTCCCGATTCCTAATCTGCATAGCCATGCTTGTGCCAGTACCTATAAAAGTGGAAAATGTATATCACTAGAGCCATCTTCTTTCAAGGGTAACAAAGTCATAAGTTATGCCCATTACATTGTATTATATTTATACATTTGGGAGACATACATGTAGACCAACATGGGGATGGGCTTTTGTTCACATCAGAACTGCTTCTCTCTCTCAACATGAGTCTATGACAATGCAAAAGCAGCTTAACCCCTTGTCTACCAAGGTACACTTATAAACAGCTTGGCATACAAAGAGTTAAAGCTAGCTTATGGCTGCTGGGAGTTTTAGAGCTGGCAAAGGGCTTTCAGATAAAACTGATCTGGGTGACTCTAGAGCCTCCTGATCACATTTACTGTGCAGGGCTCTGAAGGTGGGCCTCCTGTTCCCTGCAGCAGCTCCTTGGTAGCTCTTGGGCTCTCCCTTTTCTCCAGGGAGCCCAGGAGTGTGGCAAATGGCTCCTATAGTGAGAGCAGGGGGTGATCCCCCTTGCGATTAATAGACCCAGAAGCATATTATGTCACTTTTGGGTTCGCAGCTGTAATACATCTTGAATTTTTAATACTAGTCTACATTTATTGTGCATTTCCCATGTAGCACTGCCCCCAAAAGAGCCACTAGAAATTGCCCAGATTCTTTTTCCCAGTAATTGCCCCAGAGCCAGGCACTCACAGTCTCTCTTTTGCCCAACAACAAGTCCGGGGGTGTTCTTTTTTGGTATTTTTATTTTTGGGGTAACTGGGATAGGGATGGGGGAATTGAGTGGGATACTCCAAAAAGAACTATGTACAACATGAGGACAGTGAACTGCCTTCTATAGAACTGAAACAAAGGGTCTTGCAAAAACAAACCGTGGAGTTGGATTTGTAGTAGAAGCAGTTAAAAGCACACAAGCTTCTTTCTTTGAGCAATCAGAGCAGAGGCCCTTCACAAAGAATTAGATAGAGTAGACTGCGATTTTCACATCAGCCAATGTCCCCTTTAGACAAACACACAGCTGACACTCTAGCGCCAGAGGGGTGGCAGCAGCAGCCCAAAAGTCTCTAAGATATCTCAGTCTGTACCCACAAATGTCCTAGGAAAGTTGGCTGCCTCCTTCCAACATCCATGCAACACCTTTCTCCTGTGATACCAGACTAGATCTTCAGACAACAGCTCTTCCATCAGTTCTTTGTAACTTCAGCATCCAGACCCCTCAGCTAGCCCAGCTGAGGCCTCACAAATAGCAAACACATGGCTGGGCTGCCCAGGGGGCAGCAAGCCCTCCAGGCTGTGTTCCTCTCCTGAAGGAAAAGACTCAGAAACTTAGTGTCAGAATATTTATACAGACTCCAGTATCTTTCAGGGCCACCCTCCCTAGGATTGGCCAGGGCTGTATAAATATTCATGCTGCTATTTGCATTGCTCTATGCCTATGTTCCAGAGAGTTCTACAGTTCTCTGGAAAGCAGAGGAATCAATCAAACCAGCAGAAGCTGAAACACTGACCAGACCTAACTAATCACATGCAGCTGCACTGTTTACAGTGAGCTAGAACTAAATTTGCCTAACCCAGAAATTGCAGTCACGGTGATTACAGTGAGACAAGCTAAATTTACCTGACCACAAAAGTACAGCTCCACACAATGAGCCAGAACTAAATCTACCTATTCCTAGCACCTATCTAGGAAGGCGCTACACCCACATAGGACTACACCAGGACGCTCTTACATATGAACATGCCTGCGCACATACTGACAGTGACAATATATAGAATGACTTGCATTGCAAATGTCAACTGTTGGGATTCCCCACACTATCAGTATTTGGGCGGATATAAAAACTTCAGTTATGCAGTTCTTCTATTTTTATTGTAAAATATGGAGTTTTCGTTTCCCCTTTAGGCACAGCCTGATAAACAGACTGCATGTTAAAATAATGACATAGAAGGTTCAATCGAAGGAGGAGTGATAGACAGTGGGGTGTATTTCAAACAAAATGCTTACCTGAAAAGTAAAATAATTCAACAATACATTTGGACATTGGGCTTTTGGAAAATGGCTGCTGCATTAGAAAGATTCTGTAGTAATGGAGGTGGTGGTAGCCTCACATTTTTGGCGTCCCTCTTCCTCTCAGTCCAGAAGTGCGCACATCTCCTTTTTCCCTCAGGAACTTAGGCATTGAGGGGAATTTATCAAAACTTGAGCAGCTGTGCATGGCAACCAAACATCTTCTATCTTTCATTTTCAGAGCTCAACCGAACAAGCTGAAGGTAGAAGGTGAATGGTTTGTAGGTAGGTGGAATTTAGCCTCCCTGCAAGGGTGACACTGTTCAGCGGCCGCCATGCAGGGAGTGTGGAGGACTAGGGGGAAACCAGGTTCCTCCGAGGCCTCAGTAAGTGTCAAAAAATTAGCAGTTGTCAGATTGGATGCTGCTGCCCTGACAGAACTGGCAGCCATATTCAATGTGGGCAGTGCTTATAAAAATTACTGTCCTCCTTGGGTCGGTGCACATTCTACATAGTGGGTAGGTCAGAAACAGATCTCCCACTGGTTAAGGATGGTCAGATTAGCATAGGGTCAGGTACCTGTGGAGGAGAGACAGAATAGGGACTGTTGCTTTGTCTTGAGTAGTAGCCTTCCTGAGTAAGGGGCCCCATTGCTGGTCTGCCTTCAAGCCGCCTCCTCTGTTGGATGCTGTCAGGGGTCTACAGTGTGCACCGTTACTCTTTGCCTGATTCATTGTATATGTTTTGGTCTGGTGTGGTTGTGTGTGCAAAGTTTCCTGTTCCCTCTCAATATTACCATGTTAATATACATTTCTGAGTCAACCAATCTCTATGTGAGTTGTCTCCCCCTGCACACAGTGAGCCCGGGCCACACCTTTCTACTCCAGTTTGATAAATTCCCTTCAATGTGCACAAAGCCATCAGAGGCCAAATGAGGTGATATGGGCAGAGAGCACAAATACTTCAGGCTCAGCTTCTCCTCATCTCATCATGTCTCTGCAAACATGTTAAGAGGGAGCAGGGGCAGAAGAGACTGTGATGAGACATCATCCGAGCGCCAGTTGCTATGGGCATGTAGCACTGTGCCATGCTTGTTATGCGTTGTTTACAAGCTCGTTTGTGAGTATGTTTTTAAATTTTTAATAAAATATACTACTGAGGATAATGCGCTAGGCCGGTGCGCCACTGTCTTCTTGTGTTCTTGCTACACATTGTCTGTGTTTGGAGACCCTCAGCCACAGCTGAGCGGCTGTCAAATTGACATAAATTGGACTGCCTGCATGGAACACCTGTGCATCCCTATGCAGGCAAACACAGTCCTTGCACAGGCATACGTTAAATACACCTATGTGAATGACACCTAAACAGCATTTTCTGAACATTTCCTACAACTTTCCCCCTACCTTTTTGCTGATGTAAACCCACTCTACCCTTCCTCCACTGTATACTTATACCATGCTGGCACAAGACTACTAGTTCTTCCCCAAGGTTTATTTATGGGCTGTGCACCTTCTACTTCTTTCTACCTGAGCATGTGCAGTAGAACTCAATGAATTTCTGTGAGCCCAGGAGGCCAGGAGGATGACCTATAGCAAGCAGGAAGTGGGGCCTGGCATTTAGTGACAGTGCTGCTGATCTCTTCTAACCTCCATTGATCGCCACATATACCAGCCATCAACTCCTGGCACATGAAGCCTACCATCACTAATATCTTATTTGTGGCTCTCTTCAGTAGATTATTTAACATATACAGTATCTCACAAAAGTGAGTACACCCCTCGCATTTTTGTAAGTATTTTATTATATCTTTTCATGTGACAACACTGAAGAAATGACACTTTGCTACAATGTAAAATAGTGAGCGTACAGCTTGTATAACAGTGTAAATGTGCTGTCCCCTCAAAATAACTCAACACACAGCCATTTATTTCTAAACCGCTGGCAATGGTGAGTACACCCCTAAGTGAAAATGTCCATATTGGGCCCAATTAGCCATTTTACCTCCCGGTGTCATGTGACTCATTAGTGTTGCAAGGTCTCAGGTGTGAATGGGGAGCAGATGTATTAAAGTTAGCGTTATCACTCTCACTCTCTCATACTGGTCACTGGAAGTTCAACATGACAGCTAATGTCAAATATCTCTTTGAAGATCTGAAAAAAAGAATTGCTGCTTTACATAAAGATGGCCTAGGCTATAAGAAGATTGCCAAGACCCTGAAACTGAGCTGCAGCACGGTGGCCAAGACTATACAGTGGTTGAAGGGGTGAGGGGTCAGCTTGTCAATGCTCAGATCATATCCCGCACACTGCATCAAATTGGTCTGCATGGCTGTTGTCCCAGAAGGAAGCCTCTTCTAAAGATGATGCACAAGTAAGCCCGCAAACAGTTTGCTGAAGACAAGCAGACTAAGGGAATGGATTACTGTAACCATGTCCTGTGGTCTGATGAGACCAAGATAAACTTAGGTGGTTCAGATGGTGTCAAGCGTGTGTGGCGGCAACCAGGTGAGGAGTACAAAGACAAGTGTGTCTTGCCTACAGTCAAGCATGGTGGTGGGAGTGTCATGATCTGGGGCTGCATGAGTGCTGCCAGCACTGGGGAGCTACAGTACATTGAGAGAACCATGAATTCCAACATGTAATGTGACATAATGAAGCAGAGCATGATCCTCTCCCTTCGGAGACTGGGCTGCAGGGCAGTATTCCAACATAACGACCCCAAACACACCTCCAAGACGACCACTGCCTTGTTAAAGAAGCTGAGGGTAAAGGTGATGGACTGGCCAAGCATGTCTCCAGACCTAAACCATATTGAGCATCTGTGGGGCATCTTCAAAAGGAAGGTGGAGAAGCGCAGCTCCGTGATGTCATCATGGAGGAGTGGAAGAGGACTCCAGTGGCACCCTGTGAAGCTCTGGTGAACTCCATGCCCAAGAGGGTTAAGGCAGTGCTGGAAAATAATGGTGGTCACACATAATATTGACACATTGGGCCCAATTTGGACATTTTAACTTAGGGGTGTACTCACTTTTATTGCCAGCAGTTTAGACATTAATGGCTGTGTTGAGTTACTTTGAGGGGACAGCAAATTTACACTGTTATACAAGCTGCACACTCACTACTATACATTGTAGCAAAGTGTAATTTCTTCAGTATTGTCACATGAAAAGTTATAATAAAATTACAAAATTTACAAAAATGTGAGGGGTGTACTCACTTTTGTGAGATACTGTATAAGCCACAAATAAGTTATTAGCGATAGGACAATTCCTGTGCTGGGAGCTCATTACCGGTGTTTGCAAGGATCTCTGCAGGTTAGAGGAAATCAGCAGCACTGTCACTAAATGCCAGTTCCACTCAAGGGGTAAAGTAGAGTCTTTGGGATAACCGAAAATAGTGCCAAAATCTGGAACAAGCATAGAAGGAGCAGGTAGGTAATAACATTGTGTCACTATTATGCATGCACAGTACCATCAACATTTAAATGTAGACCAGCGCCATTCACAACATACCCAGACAGAAGCATAACCAGAGTTTTGCAAGCAACATAACCTTCTAATTTCTAGCGTTTCAGCTGACAGACCCTCATGGAGGCACGCCTCACCACTGTGCCTGCAACCACTCCCTTTACCACCTCTGACCTAGCCCCCCTCCCCCATACTCTCACCACCGCAGCTGACCCTCATCCTCCATCCCCTGCACACCAATCCCAGGGCTCATTACTGTGCCTGCCCCTCATCCTTTCCTACTGCTCTCACATATGATCCAAATGTATTTGCCATAGCATGCTATCATCTCCACTGCATATACAGGAAGTTAGTTTCCCTTGCATACCTTATCTAACAGCATGTGTGAGTAATTGGGTGAATTTAACTCCGTGGGGTGCCATCCTTTACTACGTTTATCTCCACTGCATGGCATAGTCATGAGTGCTACCATGTTTGACAATTACAGGCTAAACACCCTCATAGTGTTCTTAAAAGACTTTCTGAAATACTAATATGCAGGCTCATGCAAAGCAGTTGGGATCCCCTACAGACCCCGAAGGGTTGTCACCAAGTCCAGCCTAATTCATCTGGATGGTGTGAGGATAATAATGTCTAGGGGCCTTCAAATTTGTACAGAGACTACCACCCAGCCATCAAAGCCCATCACTGTTATTAACTGCCCCATCTCTCCTCTCTATAAAGTGGGAGCCAGCGGTGCTTTCATACTATGAAGACACACATGCTCAAGCAATACAAGCATGGTTGTTTTTGCAAAGATTGGAGGAAAAGGTTGCTTAACTGTTGCATTAAGTGCATTCCAATTTTCAGTGAATGTCAATGATTGGCATTTTGTGTTCTGCATACTTACTTTTTCCTGCTTCAATTGCCGTCAGCTTATTTTTGTTATGGGACTTCAAGTTGAAGAGAAGAATGCGTGCAAGATGTTTCATAATCCAGGTTTTTATCCAGCGAGGAACATTTGGGTGAGTTTCAGACAACATTAGCATATATGAGGTAAAAATAGAACCGATTATGCTGATGACCATGACAGCCATACACACACAGCAGAAGATACCTGTACAAACAAAACAGAATTTTAACTGTATCTACATGTTTTCTTAATGCCTTCTGTTAAAGTAACCTCTTACAAATCTGTGCAGTTCAGCATATGATGATCAAATGCATAATCAATGGTTAAAATTAGTGAGAACCATTGGTTAGGGAGACTTTCAATCACATGGGTGGTTTACGAGGTGAGACACAATGGTTAGACTTTTTTTAAAGGTAAAACAAATCTTATTGCTTGATCAACTTTGACATACGTTAGTAAAAGTGTACATATTGCAACTACTTAGCATATCCAGGCAAATTTTACCTTGATTGTTTTTCAAGACCCATTGGGCTTTTATTTGGTGGTAAATGGATACCCCTGATTATTTTTTATCAAAAGAAAACTGGCACAAAATAGTAAAAAGAAAAAAAAAAAAAAAAATATATAAATTCTTTTGTACATC
>BLSH010069152.1:165688-195420 GCA_018402905.1 Glandirana rugosa | reverse complement strand
TATATATATATCCGAGAGAGTTGCTTATTATATACACTCCTTTTACACTTGGCTGACTTTTTCTGAAACTATTCATATCTGTGCTACTTCAAGTGACGCCAACTTCAAAGTAGTCCCTGTACTACTTTGGTGTGACTTGAGGTTCCTAGCTCTCAATATTACTCAGGCATTCCCTGAAGTTGGGCCAATGTTGTGGGCAAACTGCATTACTTTCAGGATAACACCTTTGACTTAGGTCCCATTCGCACTTGTGTGACTTGAAAGTCATGCAACTTTGATGTGACTTGAAGCAATGCCTGTGTAATCTTGAGGTCTAGAGACCTCAAGTCATATCAAACTCGGACCAAAGTAGTTCAGGGACTAGTTTGACGTTGATACCACTTGAAGTCAGACAGCTATGAATCCTACTCATTGGAAATTGCGGGGTCCAACTTGGCAGGCAACTTTGCAGTCCCAAGTCGCAGGACAAGTTGCACAAGTGTGAAAGGGGCCTTAGATATCCACCCAAAAGTGGAAGCTCTGCTTATCTCTCCCACCCTCCCCCTTCTGATGCCACGTTTGGCACCATTTCGGGGGGGTACCTGTTTTGGACATTTACCTGTCCCCACTTCTGACAGACCTCACTGCAGCGAGGTATGGCAGAAATTTGTCACCCCTCCTCCTTCCCCACTCAGAAAGCGCAGTGCCCTTTGTGCATGCGCAGTAGGGAATCGGCAATGGAGGCGACAGCACCTGAGAGCCAATGGAAACATGGGCTGGGGTGCCAACAGCACTAGCTTGCAGGACAGTGCCCTAATAATTAAAGTCAGCAGTTACAGGATGTGTAGCTGCTGACTTGTACATTTTCTGTGGTGGGGGGCTGAGGCACAACTTTAATATCAGCTTGGTTACCTAGATTGGATTAGCTGGGATTGAGCCCCAGCTATCACATGTTACTTGGGCTTATCTTAACAACCTGTACCATGTGAATAGCTTCAGCTAATCACATATCAGTATTAATCCCAGCTAACATGAATGTCAAACAATTCTGACTGTTCAAGGTTTGGCTGGTACAATGATTTGTATGGTATCAGCAAGCCTACATGATACATTTAAACAAGGCTATCTAACTCACAGAGTAGTTCAATGGTACGGATGGTATGACCTTCTGAAAGCTTGCATTGTACTCAGCATTAGATGCTGAAAATATGCGAACGCATATTCGCCAATTAGCCAATGCACATCAGTTTGATTGCTTCCATACTCTGAATCCTTTAAATGCATGCAATGGTATATACATAGTCAGTAATATTATGATGTGGAATTGGAACAATCACACACTAGTTAACGTGCCGGCAGTTCGTTTGTAGAGAATTAACAGAATCCAAGATTAGTAAATGTATTTTCTATGGTTGGTTGTGGTCAACCCCATAGTGTAGTGGTTCCTTCTAATACCGTCAAAGCTTACAGCTACAGGTTCGGATCCTACCGGTGTCATCACTACACCTTGCATTGTACTTGGCATTATATTCTGCAAATATGTGATGGCATATTCGCCAATGCCCATCAGTTTGATTGCTTCCATACTATGAACTTATGCAATGGTATGTACATATTCAATAATATTATAGTGTGGAATTGGAATAATCACACACTAGTTAACGTGCCGGCAGTTAGTTTGTAGAGAATGAAGAGAATACAAGATTAGTAATTTTTTTTTTCTGGCTGGTTGCAGTCAACTCTATAGTGTAGTGGTTTATTCCGATACGTTCAAAGCTTACAGCTCCAGGTTCGGATCCTACAGATGTCATCAGCACACCTTGCATTGTACACAGCATTATGCTTTCCATTTTGCTGCGGTAGTTCCCATACACTTTTTCAAGCAAATCATGTTCATACAAACCTTCAATGGATTCTGCAGGTTCAAGCCCAATTAACATCAGCTATTCCCATATATGCCGATTAAGAAGGCATATTCGTGGCAATAACGAGATTCTGCATTCGCATGATCACCTATTTGATATGCTAATTGACTTAAATGGGCGTTATTTTTAAGCGTTGCGCGATCGCATATTTGCGATATAGTGAATTAGCCCCATAGTATCTCATAAAAGTGAGTACACCTCTCACATTTTTACAAATAGTTTATTATATCTTTTCATGTGACAACACTAAAGAAATTATACTTTACTACAATGTAAAGTAGTGAGTGTACAGCTTGTATAGCAGTGTAAATTTGCTGTCCCCTCAAAATAACTCAACACACAGCCATTAATGCCTTAACCGCTGGCAACAAAAGTGAGTACATCCCTAAGTGAAAATGACCAAATTGGGCCCAAATTGTCACTATTTTGTGTGACCACCATTATTTTCCAGCACTACTTTAACCCTCTTGGGCATGGAGCACACCAGATCTTCACAGGTTGCCACTGGAGTCCTCTTTCACTCCTCCATGAGGACATCATGGAGCTGGTGGATTTTAGAGACCATGTCCTCCTCCATCTTCTGTTTGAGGATGCCCCACAGATGCGCAATAGGGTTTAGGCCAGGAGACATTCTTGGCCAGTCCATCACCTTTACCCTCAGCATCTTTTGCAAGGCAGTGGTCATCTTGTTGGTGTGTTTGGCGTCGTTACCATGTTGGAATACTGCCCTGCGGCCCAGTCTCTGAAGAGAGGGGTTCATGGTCTGCTTCAGTATGTCACAGTTCCCTCAATGAACTGTAGCTCCCCAGTGCTGGCAGCACTCATGCAGCCCCAGACCATGACACTCCCACCACCATGCTTGACTGTAGGCAAGACACATTTGTCTTTCTACTCCTCACCTGGTTGCCGCCACACACGCTTGACACCATCTGAACCAAATAAATTTATCTTGGTCTCATCAGACCACAGGACATGGTTCCAGTAATCCATGTCCTTAGTCTGCTTGTCTTCAGCAAACTGTTTGCTTGCTTTCTTGTGCATCATCTTTAGAAGAGGCTTCCTTCTGGGATGACAGCCATGCAGATCAATTTGATTCAGTGTGCGGCATATGATCTGAGCACGGAAAGGCTGACCCTCCACCCCTTTAACCTCTGCAGCAATGCTGGCAGCACTCATACATCCATTTCCCAAAGACAACCTTTGGATATGACGCTGAGCATGTGCACTCAACTTCTTTGGTCAACTATGGTGGGGCCTGTTCTGAGTGGAACCTGTCCTGTTATGATCTTGGCCACCATGCTGCAGCTCAGTTTCAGGGTCTTCGCAATCTTCTTATAGCCTAGGCCATCTTTATGTAGAGCAACAATTCTTTTTTTTTTTCAGATCCTCAGAGAGTTCTTTGCCATGAGGTGCCATGTTGAACTTCCAGTGACCCGTATGAGAGAGTGAGAGTGATAACACCAAATTTAACATACCTGCTCTTCATTCACACCTGAGACCTTGTAACACTAACGAGTCACATGACACCTGGGAGGGAAAATGGCTAATTGGGACCAATTTGGACATTTTCAATTAGGGGTGTACTCTAACATCCACCAGCTCCATTATGTCCTCACGGAGGAGTGAAAGAGGACTCCAGTGGCAACCTGTGAAGATCTGGTGTGCTCCATGCCCAAGAGCGTTAAGGTAGTGCTGGAAAATAATGGTGGTCACATAAAATATTGACACTTTGGGCCCAATTTGGACATTTTCACTTAGGGATGTACTCACTTTTGTTGCCAGCGGTGTAAACATTAATGGCTGTGTGTTGAGATATTTTGAGGGGACAGCACATTTACACTGTTATACAAGCTGTATACTCACTACTTTACATTGTAGCAAAGTGTAATTTCTTCAGTGTTGTCACATGAAAAGATATAATAAAATATTTACAAAAATGTGAGGGGTGTACTCACTTTTGTGAGATACTGTATGTGTATCTTTGTTTTTTCTGTGAGTACGCTGCTTTCCCTGCTGGTTCCAGATTTACATGATTGCTGTGATAGCCTTTTTGTGAGATACTGTATATAGTACTGTGCAAGGTGTGAAGAAATTATATAAAGTAAGAATGCTTTTAAAAATATATATTTTATTTCTTTATTTTTATCAATTTACAAAAATGCAAAATGAGCGAACAGAGGAAAAAATCTAAATCAAAATCAATATTTGGTATGACTATCCTTTGGTTTCAAACCAGCATCAATTTTTACACTTGCACACTTTGTACACTTGCACAAAGTCAGGGGTTTTGTAGGATTAAAGTCAGATGTAGGATTAATCAATTATACCAAGCAGGTGCTAATGATCATCAATTTCATATGAAGGTTGAAACACAATCATTAACTGAAATAGAAACAGCTCTGCATGAGGCTTAAACCTGCGTGAGGAACAGCCAAACTCTGCTACTAAGGTTAGGTTGTGGTAGACAGTTTCATGTCAAGTTATACACCATGGAAAGACTGAGCACAGCAACAAGACACAAGGTAGGTATACTGCATCAGCAAGGTCTCTCCCAGGCAAGGATTTCAAAGCAGACTGGGGTCTCAAGATGTGCTGTTAAAGCTCTTTTGAAAAAGCACAAAGGAACGGGCAACAATGAGCACTGTAGACACAGTGCTCGACCAAGGAAATGCAATGCAGCAGATGGAATCATTCTTCTTCCCTTTAACGTCAGGTGATGTCTAGCAGTGCCATCAGTGCACAACTGGCAGAAACCAGTGGTACCACCAGGTACACCCATCTACTGTCCAGAGAAGTCTGGCCAGAGGAGGCCTTCATGGATGAAATGCCAAAAAGCCATACATCCAATGTGGAAACAAGCTTAAGTGACTCAAATATGCACAGAAACAGAAAATTTCAGCAAATGCTCTGGACTGATGAGTTAAAATTTGAAATATTTTGCTGTAGCAAGAGGCAGTTTGCCGAAGGACTGGAGGATGGTACAATGATGAGTGTCTGCAACAGTGAAGCATGGGGGAGACTCCTTGCAACTTTGGGGCTGCGTTTCTGCAAATGGAGTTGGATATTTGGTCAGGATCAATGGTGTCCTGAATGCTGAGTAATTCAGGCAGATACTTATCCATCATGGAAGTGAAGACAGAATTATATACCGCACATCCAAAAAACATGTAAATGAGCAGCAAACACCACAATCTCAACAAAAAATTGTGAATAACCCAAAATGATATTAAAGTGTCGCGCTATAACGATTATACGCGTAAAAAATGTATATAGTGACTGTACTCTTAAACAATAAAGTCTCTGAAAAGGTTCATGAACAATATCCAGTGTTGAGAAATGAATCTTAAATAATCAAAGAAAGTTCAGTGTTTGAACCGTCTTCCACCACAGCAAACGTGTATCCACCACCAAAGATGCTTAGATACTCTTACCAAAGGTAAGCTGTAAAACAGTGTAGAGGTTTATTTTGGGCACGTCTCAAATGGATCTAAGGGATGGGTCCACTTGCTTCTCTCCTGAACAGGCAACCACTGAAGCAATCATCCAGTTTAAGGAACTCAATCCATCAAACCATTCCTCACGATCCAAGGGTCGGCCGGAAAATTCATCCATAAAATGTAATAAAAAATCCGCACATAGTGTAATACCAAATGGTAGAGGATTTATTAGAAAAAGGAGATACGCTCACCATGTTCCAATAGATAAAAACCACTGTTTGGAATTCCAAACATAGAGCTGCACAATGAAAAGATGTGGGGCTCACAGTCAACTGACGCGTTTCGTCTTAGGAGACTTCCACTGGGGTGAACTTATCCATCATGCCATACCATCAGGGAGGCTTGTGATTGGCCCCATATGTATTCTGTAGCAGGACAATGACCCCAAACATACAGCTAATGTCATTAAGAACAATCTTCAGCGAAGAACAAGGAGTCCTGGAAGTGATGGTTTGGCCCCCACAGAGCCATGATCTCAACATTATAAAGTCTATCTGGGATTGCATGAAGAGAGAGAAGGATTTGAGGCAGTCTATATCCACAGAGGATCTGTGGTTAGTTCTCCAAGGTGTTTGGAACAACCTACCTGCTGAGATCCTTCAAGAACTGTGTGCAAGTGTACTTGAATAGATGTTGTTTTGAAGGCAAAGGGTTGTCATACCAAATATGGACTTTATTTGGATTTCTCTTCTGTTCATTTACTTTCCATTTTGTTAATTGATAAAAATAAACTATTAACACTTCTATTTCTGAAAGCATTCTTATTTTACAGCATTTTTTCACACCTGCCTAAAACTTGCACAGTACTGTATGTGGCCCCTGGGATAAAGACCCACTTACACGAGGATGCATATATGTCTACAGTTAGTGGGAAGGGGGTAAGTCTACAGTACCTTGAAAAAGTATTTATACCCCTTGAAATTTTCCACATTTTGTCATGTTACAACCAAAAACTCAAATGTATTTTATTGGGATTTTATGTGATAGACCAACACAAAGTGGCACATAAGTGAAGTGGAAGGGAAATGATAAATGGTTTTCAACATTTTTTACAAATAAATATGTGAAAAGTGTGGCGTGCATTTGTATTCAGCCCTCCTAAGTCAACACATTGTAGAACCACCTTTCGCTGCAATTACAGCTGCAAGTCTTTTTGGGGACGTCTCTACCAGCTTTGCACATCTAGAGAGAACATTTTTGCTCATTCTTCTTTGCAAAATAGCTCAAGCTTTGTCAGATTGGATGAAGAGCATCTGTGAACAGCAATTTTCAAGTCTTGTCACAGATTCTTAATTGGATTTAGGTCTGGACTTTGAGTGGCTCATTCTAACACATGAATATGCTTTGATCTAAACCATTACATTGTAGCTCTGGTTGTATGTTTATGGTCATTGTCCTGCTGGAAGGTGAACCTCCGCCCCAGTCTCAAGTCTTTTGCAGACTCTATCAGGTTTCCTTCTAATATTGCCCTGTATTTGGCCCCATCCATCTTCCCATCAACTCTTACCAGCTTCCCTGTCTCTGCTGAAGAAAAGCATCCCCAGAACATGATTCTGCCACCACCATGTTTCACGATGGGGATGGTGTGTTCAGGGTGATGTGCAGTGTTCCTTTTCTGCCACACATAGTGTTTTGCTTTTAGGCCAAAAAGTTCAATTTTGTTCTGACCAGAGCACCTTCTTTCACATGTTTGCTGTGTCCTCCACATGGCTTCTCGCAAACTGCAAATGGGACCTCTTATAGCTTTCTTTCAACAATGGCTTTCTTCTTGCCATTCTTCCATAAAGGCCAGATTTGTGGAGTGCTGTGAATCTCTGCAGCTCCTCCAGAGTTACCATGGGCCTCTTGGCTGCTTCCCTGATTAATGCTCTCCTTGCCCGGCCTGTCAGTTTAGGCGGAAGGCCATTTCTTGGTAGGTTTGCAGTTGTGCCATACTCTTTCCATTGTTGGATGATGGATTGAACAATGCTCTGTGAGATGTTCCTAGCTTGCGATATTTTTTTATAATCTAACCCTACTTTAAACATCTCCACAACAATCACTGACCTGTTTGGTGTGTTCCTTAGTCTTCATGGTGCTGTTTGTTTACTAAGGTTCTCTAACAAACCTCTGAGGGCTTCGCAGAACAGCTGTATTTATACTGAGGTTGAATTACACACAGGTGGACTCTATTTAATAATTAGATGACTTCTGAAAGGGATTGTAAAGTCAGAAGATGCATTAAGATAAAAAACATTCTGTGTGTAGCAGCCTCCCCAGCACCCCCTAATCACTTACCTGAGCCCCATCTCTCTCCAGCTATGTCCACGATCCCCTCAGCCACCCAGTACACGCCTCCTGATTGGCTGAGACACAGCAGCTGCGCGATTGGCTCCCGCTGCTGTCCATCAAAGTCTGTCCGCCAATCAGGGGATAGAGGAGGCGGGACCAGGTTGGGGCTTTGTGTCTGAATGCATACAGCTCTGACTCCACCTGGGTACCCCCATAGAGAGCTGCTGGCTGTGGGGGCACTCAAAGGAGGGAGGGGCCAGGAGAGCAGAAGAGGGACCCTGAGAAGAGGAGGATCCGGGCTGCTCTGTGCAAAAACAACTGCACAGGGGAGGTAACATGTTTGTTATTTTAAAAAAAATAAGTGAGCCTTTACAATCACTTGAAGGCAGTTGGTTCCACAAGATTTTAGTTAGAGGTATCAGAGTAAAAGGGGGTTAATTACAAATGCACGCCACACTTTTCAGATATTTATTTGTAAAAAAAAATTGAAAACCATTTATCATTTTCCTTCCACTTCACAATTATGTGCCACTTTGTGTTGGTCTATCACATAAAATCCCAATAAAATACATTTACGTTTTTGGTTGTAACATGACAAAATGTGGAAAATTTCAAGGGGTATGAATATTTTTCAAGCCACTGTATATCGGAAACAAAAATATACTTGGAAGTAAGTGCTGGGTAATACACGTCTGGTTGGGAAACTATAATGGTTTGGGGTTAATTTTATTTTATTTGTATTTAAAGCTACCTAAACCCAAGAACAAAAATTGACTAGGTTACAGTTTACTAGTCCTTTGATTTGGCAGCTACAGATCTCTGTGAATGAATGACGTGGCTGTGCAGGCTGAAATACAACGGACACACATTGGTACTGATTTTCCACTATGCTCCTGTTGGAATATTGCTACTGCATCTACCTATAGGAGAAGTAATGAAATAAAAGATCATTAAAGCTGAAGGGGGCCTCATAATGAAATGCTCCAGGGATTGAAGCTGACATCAGACAGCACAGACAATAATACAACAATGAACCACTTTCTACATCTCCTTTTTCATCATTAGCATGTCACATTTATTGTTTTATTTTGCTTTATTAGTTGAGTCATTGATAGTCAGGGCCAGTGCTACCACTAGGCAACCGCCTAGCGCTCACTACTGCCTAGGGCGCCCAGCCGCTGGTGATCCTATTCCCTCTCTCTACAGCCAGCAACTAACTCTCAACAGGCAGCCGCCTGCTCCCGAGTCCCTCCATACATAGTGTCACTGTGTCAGAGGCGCAGCTGCGGCGGAGGACCGAATGTGTACCGAATGAATGGAGGAAACATCCGCTGCGCGCCTCTGATCATCAGTGACCTGTGTCTGTTTCTCACCGCGTGTGGTCACATCACCACCAGTCTCTGAGTGAACATTTTTATTCGACTGTGCTACAGCCAGCTCTGCCTCTCTGCCCAAATACCCAGTGCCTACATGCTGCTTGATTCCTAATCCTGCTGCCCCCCATCGTGGAGGCTGCTCTCCCTCCTGGCTTGAACAATGGCAGCATCAGTGGAGTCACTGGCGGCGCTCCGGACTTGGTGACAGGTGGAGCCTGCCTGGAGGAGGCACCAAGGCAATCAGAGTTTAAAATGATTCTTTTATCGCACATGTACTGGCAGGGTCACGTCATTGGATGCAGAGGAGCAGAGCCCCAGACCATAACCTGGTGAGTAAAACACTGTCACTGAGATTATCACATGTAAATGTATATACAGATTAGTGTATAAAGACTGATCTGCCAATCACACTGATGTGTGTGTATTGAGGGCCCCCCCCTCCCTGTGTGTATTGAGGGCCCCCCTCCCCATGAGGCTGCATTTATGGGCACCGGTAAGGCTGCATTTATTGGCGCTGGTGAGGCTTTATTTATGGGCGCTGGTGAGGCTGCATTTATGGGCACTGGTGAGGCTGCATTTATGGGCAGGCCAGTGGTGAAGCCAGGGGAGGGTGGCAAAAAGAGGTTTCGCCTAGGCTGTCAAAAATCCTTGCACCAGCCCTGTTGATAGTTAACAATCCCATAGCACTTGTCTCTAGTAGCCCTTGACCTACAGTACAGGATATTTTCAAGTCTTTCCTGTTTCAATGTGTACATTATCAGTGTGATCTGACCTAGGAGATGTTAGACAGCTAGCAAGCTGATCCTAATAGCAGTTACCCATAAACAGCAACCATAAAACACCTTTCCTCATTTATAGTTGACAGAATAAAAAACGTATACATAAATTATAACTGGTTGTTGTTGATTACTCCACTTTGCATGCTTGTTTTATTAATAAGAATTATAGTATTTTACTGAACAATCCTTTTGTTTTATAATTAATATATGTGAAAGAGCATTTATTAAAGTCAAACGCCGGGAAACCTGAAAATTCTTACCTGCTCATTTAGTCTCAGGGGAGTTAAAGCACTTTTTCTTACCTGATCCTCCGCACCCCTGGCAGGCAGCACTCCTTCATGACCCAGTGGAGGGTTGTGGATCGTGCTTTGGTCTTGATGACATCAAGACCTTAGACCTCTAGAATCTGGGGAGAAAACACTGCAGGGAACATTCTAGCTGCTCAGAGGTCCATAGGATTGGGTAAGTAAATCTACCTTTTAAGACCCCCTAGACTGTAATGAGCAGTTAACCCTTGCAGTGCAGATGCAGCGCAACTGCAAGGCAGAATATCCAAGTTTCCTGGAGTGGGGCTTTAACTGAGGCTACAGTAAAACATGCGCCCGCACACAGGCTTCCAGACCCAATTTCTAGGGGCCACAGCTGTTTCCTGACAACTGCCTGCTGCCATTCCTGAGCAAGCTCTGCACTGGTGGTGCCCCGATCCTGCAGCTGAATCAACTGTAGAAGATGGTCCTGATGCTTGTTGGACTTTCCTAGGCGCCCTGAAGCCTTCTTCACAAATGCAGTGGAAATGCTTTTTATGGGATTACGTTAATTTTCATGGCAAAGAGGGACTTTACAATTAATTGCAATTCATGTGATCATTCTTCATAACATTCTGGAGTATATGCAAATTGCCATCATAAAAACTGAGGTAGCAGACTTTGGGAAAATGAATATTTGTGCCATTCTCAAAACTTTTGGCCATGGCTGTATACACAATCTAATAAAGCAATCACAGGAATCAACATAAAAAAACAACACTGTATCCCAAGTGCTAAGAGCTGTAAGTCAAAATCCTGTATAGGCAAAGGGGAGAATGACCAGGACTAGTGCAGCTGTCAGTTCACATTCTGGAAAAATGCAGCGTTAGATCATTTAAAGCAGTTGTCTCCCCTCCTAAAAAAAAAAAACCTGCAAGGCAAAGGCATAATGAGCTACTAGCTCATTAGCTCATCATGAAGTAATTACCAAAGCTCCCGCAGGTCTGCCCGGTCCCCGAGGAGGGAGCTGCCATCTTCCCTCCGTGGATCCTTCCAGGTACTTGGCTCTGGCACTGTGAGTGGCCAGAGCCGCGAGACGTCACCCCCGCACCGGGCCTTCACCGGGACATCACTGAGCATGCACCTGCTAACGTCAGCGTTGATGTGAGAATATCTTCTAAACTGTACAGGTTTAGAAGATATTCTTTTCACCTACAGGTAAGCCTTATTATAGGCTTACCTGTAGGTAAAAATTACTTTTTGGGGATACAACCGCTTTAAGACAAGTAAGACAGCGCTCAATAGCCTGGATGGCATGTGGATAGATGAGCCATTAATAGTGGAAACAAGCCATGAGTAAAAACAGTACAATTTATTATCCACAATATGGAACGATTAAAAATTAAAAGCAAACAATACCACGTTGGAAATCATGGACATTGATGGGTTACTGTCATCCAGTCCGCAAATCGAAGGTACATGGAGAGGCACCAATAACCATGCCCTGGGAGATGGAATCCGACACTTCAAGAAGCTGACCCAGGATACGCTGGTGTGCCTGGATGACGCCACTGCCGGTGTTCTGTCAAAGCAGCCAACTCGTCGAAATCTTCAACCACGTCACTTACTGTTACTCTCCAGCATCAGCAATTGGAGATTTTGATTAGTTACCTGTTTTCACAAAACACCGGTAGCATATACCCTATGGTAGATGCTATAATGAGTAAACATTGTTAGTCCCGGCCGCTTATAACCAACAAAATGGCCGCCTCCAAGGCAGCAACAACTTTTTTCCTCCTTACCTGGTGTTCTGTCAAAACAGCCAACTCGTTGTTTACCGTAGTGTATACGCTGCCAGTGTTTTGTCAAAACAGGTAACTTGTTGAAATCTCCAATTACAGCAGCTGAAGTGTTACCGGAAGTGACGTGATTGGAGATTTTGACGAGTTGGCTCTTTTGACAGAACACCAGCTGACAGATGAGAACTCAGGTACAAGGTGGAAGCTACAGGGAACCAGCGTGGAGCACAAGCATGTCTGTTGCCATGACATTGTGTATCACATTATCACGGCAACAGACACGTTTGCACTCCACGATGGTTATTGGCGCCTCTCTGTGCATCTTCAATTTGTGGACTGGATGACAGTAGCTAATGAACACCCATGATTTCCAGCGTGGTATTGTTTGCTTTTAGTTTTTCGTTTTAGTAATCTTTCCATATTGTGAATAATAAATTGTACTGTTTTTACTCATGGCTTGTTTCCACTATTAATGGCTCATCTGTCCACATGCCATACAGGCTATTGAGCGCTGTCTAATTTGTCTTAAATAGGAAACAACATATATCCCTAATACATAAATAAAATAGACATACATAAATCATAATCAATCTTAGCACTGTGTGAATATAAATAACACAAAAACAGAGCCAATGTCCCAATAACAGTGATAATACACTTTATATCAAAACTGAAAGTCCATTAATAGCACAATCAGTTCCCTGTGAACAATCCAGTGCTCCTCTCATGCAATATCACTGTGCAAGTGCAAGGATATTCACTCAGTGCCACACTTGTCTGCTCACCTAAATAAAATGAGCTACTGCCTAAATTGAGGTCATATAGTCTTGTTTCTGGTTGAACTGGCGATAAAGTCTCTCGCCTGGTTCACCACTCAAACAACAGAAGCTCCAGCAAAATATTCCTCATAGCATAAGTGAAGGCGTAAAAAAGGAAGAATGGCATAGTACTCACTGCATTATTTATTGTAAGAGCATAAAGAGAAGAATAAACGCTCACAAATAAAATAGACTTTCATTGCATATCAAAATCCACCAAATGATATTGCCAAGAGATGACACAGCGGGATTTAGGTAACTGGCTATAGCTCCTGGACTACTCTCTACGTGTTGATGTCACCGGTCCAAGAGCTCAAAGGGTGAAGTTCATTGGCGACCTGCCCATAAGGGGCGCTCAGGCACCGCCCCCCCAAGCAATAAAAAAAAAAGGTCACTTTAAGAGCGTCTGGGCACCGGACGCATAGCGGTCTATGGGAAGCTTCCCAGCTGGCAATCAGGTGATTGCTAGCTGTGAAGCCGATTTGCGAGTGCTCAGGGCGGGCTCGGGGCGCAAATGATACACCCCAAGCACACCCACTCTACTGTCATTTGTCAGTTGCGACTGGACTTGTGGTATGTAGGGTTGCCACATCATCCCTTTAATCCAGGGCACTTATGAATTACACAGGTTCTGAGGCTAATTTAATGCAGATAAGGCACTAATGAGTTTAGTTACCAACTTAATCAGCCAGATAACAAGTGTAATTAATGTGTGTCCTGGGTTAAAGGGATGATGTGGCATCCCTAGTGGTATGTATTGGCCGGCGTGACAGTAGTTAGTGGGCGGTGCTTTTTGTGGCTTCCAGCCGGACACGCGCTGCTTCCAGTTCTATGGTCTCACACACACACTGTGTGGGTGGAGTGGAGCAAGACAGACGACGGAGAGAGAAGAGCAGCAGCTGCTGTATTAGGACTGTGCTGAGTGCTGACACTGAGCCCGAGAGTGTGTCACTGGGCAGATAGCTAATGGTATGTAAACCCCCTGCTGTGGGTAGGCTTTGTCAGTCTGTGTCTCCATGCCATGGCCATGCTGTTTTCTGCTCTCTGCACTGAGTTACTCTCTGTATGCGGCCTGCGAGCCGCCGCTCCGCACACACATCTCTCCCTCCCTGGAGGCCTGGCTGAAGCCTTCTCTGTTCTCTGAGTTGGTTCCCTTCCCTGCACTTCTCTGCAGAGCTGCCTTGCCTCCCATTCTCTCCAGGTGTTGTCAATCCTGAGGATAGCAATAACGGGTGTATTAAACAAGGATGAGAATGATGATGATGATCATCATCATCCTCATCCCTGTATAATATGCCCATCATCATCATCATCTCTATATAATATGCCCGTCATCATTATCATCATCATCTGTGTGCTGTAATACATGTGTACTGGGCTGTAATACATGTGTACTGGCTGGCTGCAATACCTGTGTACTGGGCTGCAATACCTGTGTTCTGGGCTGTAATACATGTGTACTGGCTGGTTGCAATACCTGTGTACTGGCTGGCTGCAATGCCTGTGTACTGGGCTGCAATACCTGTGTACTGGCTGTCTGTAATACCTGTGTTCTGGGCTGCAATACCTGTGTACTGGCTGGCTGCAATATCTGTGCACTGGACTGCAATACCTGTGTATTGGGCTGTAATACATGTGTACTGGCTGGCTGCAATACCTGTGTACAGGCTGGCTGCAATACCTGGGTACTGGCTGGCTGCAATAACTGTATACTGACTGGCTGTAATACCTGTGTACTGGGCTGCATTACCTGTGTACTGGCTGGCTGCAATATCTGTGTACTGGCTGGCTGCAATGTGTTTACTGGACTGCAATACCTGTGCACTGGGCTGTAATACATGTGTACTGGCTGGCTGCAATACCTGTGTACTGGCTGGCTGCAATACCTCTGTACTGGCTGGCTGCAATACCTGTGTACTGGGCTGCAATACCTGTGTACTGGGCTGCAATACCTGTGTACTGGCTGGCTGCAATATCTGTTTACTGGGCTGCAATACCTGTGTACTGGGCTGTAGTACATGTGTACTGGCTGGCTGCAATACCTGTGTACTGGCTGGCTGAAATATCTGTGTACTGGTCTGTAATACCTGTGTACTGGTCTGTAATAGCGGTGTACTGGGCTGGCTGCAATACCTGTATACTGGCTGTGGCTGCAATATCTGTGTACTGGCTGTAATACCTGTGTACTGGGCTGACTGCAATACCTGTGTACTGGGCTGGCTGTAATAACTGTATACAGGCTGTGGCTGCAATACCTGTGTACTGGCTGCATACTGTGTTACTGGCTGATATATACCCCACCTGTGATGCTGAGCTCTATACTGTGTACTGTGATACTGAGCTGTATACCCCTGACACAATATGTGGAATACAGGGGATGGAGTGGGTGCATTAAAAAAGGGGTGGGGCTTTTGAGAAGTAGGAATGGTCAAAAAGGAAGGGCAGGGCCTGGCGCCCCCTATCCTAAAACTTTAGCAACCGCCACTGGTGAATTTCCAATACTGTCAGTATCATATATATAGGTATGCCTGCTGCCGACTGCTATGAAAACCAGTGAACAATCAGCAGCTGGGAAAGAACACACTGTGAGCTGATTGAAACCAGCAAGCATATAAAATTAGCCATGGACCAGAAGATAAAGTTATATGGATGGATTGACAGTAAAAGTAGAACTATAGACAATTTTTTTTTTCATTTTGGATAAAGCAAGGGAGGGTTATAGCGCCTATCAGAGTTTTTTTTCGCCATGTGTCCCATTGCGGAGATTTCCCTTCCTGTCCCATAGCTAAACCGAAAGTGAGAGGAATCCCCTCAGGGACCCCCAGGTCACCAGAACCAGTGTCCCCATTGGAAGTTTTCCCCTCTATTACATTTCTGGGAACAACAAAAAAATTGGGATTTTCTTTTACTTTCAATGATAATGGTAAACAGGAGGGTGAATCTCGGGGACACAAACAATAAAAACTGACAAGTATTCTAATCTCTCTCCACTCCATCCAAAACTAAAGAAAAGTTTTGCCTTTAGTTATACTTTAACTTTGTCAGCTAGCCATGCCTGGTTTTACTACATGTTGCGCACTGTATAGATTTCAGTTTTGAACTAGCCAACACCAGAATTTCAGATAGCAGTCCTACATTCATATCTGCCATTTGTGCAGTTTGCCCATTTAGAACAAACTATTCAAATTATTTTGATTATTTTAAATCAACCCAAGTATGAGGTTTCATTTCTAAGAAAAAGGATTGAATGGGTCTTTATATTAATAGGGCATTTTTCTCACTGTTTTAGGCTTGTCTAATTTCTAACTATGGTGTCTCTTGAAACAGGGTTGTGTTGTTTCTCAGAAACCATCTCTATACTGCAGTTATCACAATTAAATTATGGGTTAATCATCCTTACTTGTAAGCAACAGGCATTCAATCCCAAAACAATAAGATGACTGAGAGGTGACTGACTTTGCAACTGTTTCCAGCAAATAGGCTGTCAGTACCATGAATGTATGGATTAGGTTGCAGCAGTAAAAATGAAAATGGTGCCTGCAAAAATCTTTACATAACACCTTCAGCTGTGAAGTCCAGGCCATTGTAACATGCCACGTTCAACACTTTCTGACAGCTCTGAAATCTGCCCATCTGCATATTCCTATTGGATTATCACGGAGTATCAGAGAATGGTTCACAGACCTATGGGCACATCTGCTAATACTAATCAACAAGTTCACAGATTACGGGCACTCAGGCATTTGCCATGCGCAGGGTCCCAAACGGTGGCAAACATCGATGCGCAATCGCGTACACGGCGTAGGCATGTTGTGACAGATCCTGGTGCCCTATTTAAAGCCAGCAGGCTGAGCCACAAGTTGCTGGATGATCTTCAACTTCCCCGTGTTTTCCTTCCTGTGTTCCTGTTCCTACTATTATTGGATTCCCTGCTAACGACCTGGCTTGTCTTTGACCTGTCCTGTCTCCATACCTGGCTCTGACCCTCGGCTTGCTACATTGACTCCACTTCTGCTTGCTGGTCCGTATATGAACTCTGGCTTGCTCTTCTGACTCTGACTGCTGCCCGATTCCTAGTGTATGACCCCAGCTGATTCCTGACTCTGCTTGCTGCCTTACTCCTGGCTGATATTCTGTGCATGACTAATGGCCTGGCTCCTGACTCTGCTCCTAGCTCTCCCTTCTATCAAGTCTCATCTGGTACATCGGAGGGCCTCCTGCCCAGCAGCGCATCCTGCCCGTTAGCTGCCATTCAGAGGACATCACCTCATCACTTCAGTCTGTCACAGCTGGCAACCCCTGCTTCTTTGAGCATAGCACTCCCTGTTACCACCCTCAGGGGCACTCTGCACTCAGCCGCAAGGGAAGCCCTCCCAGCACTTCGGCCACTGACCAGGTATGTGACACTATGCCAGGATACCTTACTGGCCAATGGGAAAGTCTGGTTAAAAGAGCAGAAGGACCAGCCTTGACACTATCAAAGCTGCAATTTTATCCTGAGATTTGGAAAAAGTGAGTATACTGTACAGGTGGTCCCTGCTTCAGCCTGCTTGGTACCTTTCTAGTATTTAAACTTTAAATTTCAGTTTAAGCATAGAAACTCTGTTATCAAAATCACATTTTCCATAGAGAATTTTTTGAAGAGGACACAGATAGTAAATCAAAATGTTATGAGAAAGAAGATTGCAAAAACAGAACACATACCTAATACTGGAGGGTTATCCGAATTGGGGAGCATGTTGTTAAGGATCAGCAGAAGCACAGAGAATCCCAAAACCACGGTTATTTTAAAGCCAAGTCTCTCCCCAGTCCCCAACTCAATGAACATACTGAAAATATCCAATATTACCAAAAAACATGCTGGAACAATTAAATTTATTATATAAACAATTGGAGCTCGTTTTATGGTTATCTGCAAAGACAATGAAAAACAATGTATACATTATTAAGAAACAAACAATGTGTCCACAAATGATAATCATTATTTTTTTTTATACCTTTAGATCAGGGATATGCAATTAGCAGACCTCCAGCTGTTGCAGAACTACAAGTCCCATGAGGCATAGCAAGACTCTGACTGCCACAAGCATGACACCCAGAGGCAGAGGCATGATGGGACTTGTAGTTTTGCAGCAGCTGGAGGTCCGCTAATTGCATATCCCTGCTTTAGATCCTTAGTGCCCAATGTGGCATGAGGTAATATGATAAAAGAACAAGCCATTCCCATTTTTTGCTGATGCTGCTCTCTGATTGACCCATGCAGAACCTTCTCCTCTGTATGAAGACACAGTCCTTGTACCAGGAAAGTTTAAGTTATTCCTATAACATTTGGCATAGTTTAAAATGTAGTCTAGTCTATAGTAGCCACGGGTTTCATTAACATCTTGGTGGAATTCTTAGAATTTGAGAAATAAGTAAGTGTATTGTGCATAACCGATGGGAACATTGGCAGATGACTGACATAGGGTACTGCAGTTCCAGGTTCAGTCAGTCATCCAGGCTCAGCTCTACCCCTGCCAACTCATGAAGAGCTTTTTAAAATGGACATTTGTTTGTAAAGTATCATAACAGGTTTTCTCTATACATACAAGTCAATGGAAATGCAAAAGCAGATCAAATCAGTTTTGAAGGAAGACAGAACAATTGCTCAGATGAAATTTAAAAGGCACTCCAAAGTGTCTAAAATCTCAAATGCTAGCTGAATCCAGCAGATTTGCTGCATTTTGCAATCAAAACAAGTTTTTAGACTGGCCTTTATCAGCCTTTTCACCCGGGAGGACCCTTCAGATATTTTTTTGTTCTTGAGGAATCTTTGCTAAAAATAATTTTACCTACAGTTTGTGGTACATTAGCGTGATCACTAAATTGTAGAATGTCTTAAATATAAATTTGACATACCTAGCATATTTGACACCCAGGGCTGACCTTTTTAAGACCCTCATGCTCTGTACAAGAACATTTTTAGCAATAGTCATAAAATTAAAGAATATTAACAGAACAAAATGCATGAAGTAAAAATTGTGATGTCTCCTGCTTTCGTGGTCAGTGTAGGTAGGAGATCAATCACCATTCTCACTGCTCAATGAACCCCTGGAAACAGAGGCGGCTCTCTAATTAGGCAAATTAGGCGGTCACCTAAGGCCTCGCACTCACATGGGCCTTGCAACCGCCTAATTTGACACTAACACCAGCACCAAGATAGAGAGTACTGACACCAGCACTTTAAAGATCTTAATATATGCAATTTATAAAGTTCATTTTTTTATCGCTTTAATTATTTTTCCCATTATGGATGTGAGTAGGGCTTCGTGTCTAGGTTTTGCCTAAGGCCTCACAAAGTCTAGAGCCGCCTCTGCCTGGAAACCTCAGGAGCAACCCTGCTGCCTTAAGACAGTAGGTGACCCCTTTTCCAGACATGGGTGCAGGGGTGATAGTAGAAGTTCACAGAAAGGATATTTCTAACCAGAAATAGGAACAATGCAGAACAACATCCAAACAATCTGAAATGTAGCTGTTACACTCCTGAACATACACTTACTATCCTCAGCGGAGAACACAAAGTGCACAATGGTGACAGACAAATTCTCTGCCCAATATGGAATGACAGCTTCTGATTGCTCCCCACATAACTGGAAGTGATGTTCTCCTTACACTGCTCTGTAATCATATCTTCAGTGGTTTTACTGTCCATCTTGTGGGTGGAAGACTTGCAATGGTGGAAGAATAAGGCTGCCTATTGCTTGGCAGAGCACTGAGGGTGGGCACCTGCCCTTATCTGTTCTCACAGTCTATCCGACAAGGGACTGACCATAGATCCACATTTTCACATTCCTCCCTAATTTATGTGGTGCTTCCACTTGCCAATTCTTACATGGCACATGTTCTTGTCTGCTGTGATATCTGCCCCATTGACCAGACAGCTCTGTATACAGGCAAGTGCAAGGCTTCTTTTGTGTTCACTAAGACTGCATGTCCCCACAACTTAAAAGGGAACCCTAAGCTCCCCCTTACAGTAATTGAGAGGTCAGAGAATAAAACATGTTCTCTGGTAGGATTCATCTATATGGAACATGTAGCAATAGCTGATGCTGTCTATATATAAAACCATTCTAGCATTCTCAGGCTGGTTTACAAATACGGAGCAAAGAAAAATAGCAAAACTAAATCATTTACCTATAGAAGCCAATTTGATTGCTTGCTTTGAGAGACAAACTTTGATTTGTTGCCATTGACTACAGCTACAATTGCTCTTATGTGTTTGCTTAACCAGTTCCCGACCCCTTGTGTACATTTACTGCTGCAGAGTGGCGCTGTTTTGCAAATGGCCGTCTATAAATGTCGGCTTGCGCATGCACGGCTACCAGGCGGCTGCATGCCGCCGCCGGGGCGCTCTCGTGCCCGCTGCACTCTGCAGGAGTGTGCCCGCGGCTCAGGCAGACTCGATCTCCGCTGACGAGCCACGATTGCTGGCCACAGCTGAAAAACGGGGAACCGCCAATGTAAAATGGCGGTCCCCCACGCTGTCAGGCAGCATGACAGAGATCTACTGATCCCTGTCACTGGGATCAATTAGATCTCTCATGCTCCTGACAGCCCAGCCCCCTCACAGTTAGAACACGCCCAGGGAACACAGTTAACCCCTAGAGCGCCCCCCCAGGTTAACCCCTTCACTGTCAATGACATTTATACAGTAATCAGTGGACATTTAAATTTTCGATCACTCTATAAATGTCATTGGTCCCAAAAGTGTAAAAAATGTCCGCCCCAATATCACAGTCCCAATAAAAATCGCAGATCGCCGCCATTACCACAAAAAAAAAAAATTGTAAAAATGCCAGAAATGAATTCTCATGGTTTATAAACGCTGCAACTTTTGCGCAAAACCAATAAATAAATGCAGATTGCGATTTGTTTTGTTTTTTTTACCAAAAATATGAGGAAGAATATAAATCGGCCAAAACTGATGAATACATTTTTTAATATATTTTTTGGATTTGTATTTTAGCAAAAAGTAAGAAATACAGTTTTTTTTTTGCAAAATTGTCACGATTTTTTTGTTTGTGGCGGTGATCAGAAATGAAGCAGAGGAGATTAAATACCACCAAAAGAAATCTTTATTTGTGGGGAAAGAAAGGATGCAAATTTTGTTTGGGTACAACGTCGCATGACCGCACAATTGTCAGTTAAAGCGACGCAGTGCCGAATCGCCAAAAAGTGCTCTGGTCCTACAGTGGGAAATCCTTCTGGGGCTGAAGTGGTTAAGCCTCAACCTTAAGCCTCAACCCCAAACCAGTATGTTGTACATTTCAGGCAATCTTACGCTTCCTGCAAATGATAATGGCTGGCTGGGCAGCATACACTTCTTAGAAAATTAACAATCTTTCCAATGAAACATAATTCTACAAACAGACAAACTTGCATTTTTGGACCTATGCAGGATGGAGGAGTAGGACTGAGGGTGCTGACCTATCCAAGGAAAAACAATAGTAATTTTCCTGGACAAACTACTTTCTCCAGAGAGCATTGGCAGGAATCAAGGAAGTCAATGGAATATAACATTCCAGTGCAGAGGGCAGTAACCCAGAGCAAACAATAGAATTTCATAAGTCAGATCAGTAAAGTATGAATTCAGAACCATTCATCAATCAGGCTATCTATGTATCTGATTCCCGAAACTGCAAACTGACATAGGACTTAATGCGGTGTAGCTTCACATCTGAAATTTAGCCCCACATGAACAAAAATAGGCAAAACGTTAGGTGGATCTTGTACCTGATGTTTAACTGCACTGTAAACTATGTTGTCACTCGTAAAATTTCCATTTTCCACATTGACGTTCTCCAAGGTCCAGTCTCCTTTACTGACAAAGATGTCCTTTGAATTTATGTCAACCACGCTGGAATTGAATTTCGCTAACATGATGATGTCATTAACTGCATTCAAACATAGCACAAAATAATTGCAATGTTTACTATCTAGTTTATTGTTACTATGTTTATAACTCATTGTTCATGCTGCATTCAGAACAAGATGTAAATAACCCAACACCAAGCTTTGGATTCCTTTCTGACTTTTTCCAGTTTGATGGAAAAGGGGTGCAACCAATTTTTATCTTTTCTATAACAAAGCAGACCAATCATTTACAATGTATGTGTGCTGAATGCCTCATTACAATCAGATGGGGTTAATGTGGTGAACAGCTGCAAACCATTGTTCTTGTAAAGATGGGTACAATTTTTTGTCATCAATTTAAAACAAAAAGTCCCAAACCACTTTTATAGCCAATTTGATCTGGTACAAAAAACAGGATCCATGTACTGATTTCTGCATTAGATTTAGTGTATACCACCATTCGATGTGTGCTCACAGTAGAGGACCACAGCACTGATAGATCCTCAGACTCAAACCTAGCAACTTGTTGACATTTTTCGAGAAGTAATTACAGCATCATCTTAAGTGAGAGCTGACCTCACAATTCTGAGGAGACCCTGAAGAGGAGGATAGAGAGTCTTAAGAGATCCTTAAAAAGCCCTCACTGGACCCCACCAATCTTAACAACCTACGTCGCATTTCCTTAGTTACATAGTTAAATAGTTAGTGAGGTTGAAAAAAGACACAAGTCCATAAAGTCCAACCCATGTGTGTGCTTTCATGTCAGTATTACATTGTATATCCCTCAATGCTGTGGTCCCTTAGGTGCCCATCTAATAGTTTTTTTAAATTATATATGCTCCCAACTGAAACCACTGTTTGTGGAAGAGAATTCCACATTCTTACTGCTCTTACCTTAAAGAACCCTCTACGCAGTTTAATGTTAAACAGCCTTTCTTCTAGTTTGAATGAATGGCAGCGTGTCTTTGTGTGCTTCCTTGCACAGAATAGTTTTGTCCCTATTGTGGGGTCACCTGTACAGAATTTGTATATTGAAATCGTATCCCCTCTAAAGCGCCTCTTCCCCAGAGAGAATAAGTTCATTGCTTGTAATCTTTCCTCATTACTAAGGTCCTTTAGTCCCTTAATTAGCTTTGTTGCCCTTCTCTGAACCCTTTCTAGTTCCAGGACATTATTCCTGAGGACTGGTGCCCAGAACTGGATGGCATACTCCAGTTGCGGCCTCACCAGAGACTTGTAGAGGGGGAGAAGTATTGACTTATCCCTGGAGTTTATTTCTCTTTTGATGCATGCCAATATTTTGTTGGCTTTGCTTGCCGCAGCTTGACACTGCATCCTCTACTTGGACCCCTAGGTCCTTTTCCATCCTAGATTTCCCCAGAGGCTCTCCCCCCTAGTGAGTAGTTTGCGTTCATATTCTTGGTACCCAAATGCATTATTTTAAGTTTTTCTACATTAAACCTCATTTGCCACTTATCTGCCCACCCCGTTAATTTGTTCAGATCTTCTTGCAAGGTTTCCACATCCTGTGGAGAAATTATTGCCCTGCTTAGCTTGGTATCATCTGCAAATATTGAGATTGAGCTGTTAACTCCATCCTCCAGATCATTTATGAATAAATTGAATAGGATTGGTCCCCTGACAGATCCCTGGGGGACCCCACTTTCCACACCAGACCATTCCGAGTACTCCACGTTTATCTCCACCCTCTGGAATCGTCCCTGTAACCAGTTTTCAATCCATGTACTCACCCTTTGATCCATGCCGACAGATCTTAGTTTGTACATTAGGTATCTACGGTGTAGTGATTAGCACTTTCGTCTAGCAGCAAAAGTGTCGCTGGTTCAAATCCCAACCACGACACTACCTGCCTGGAGTTTGCATGTTCTTAGGTAACTTTCAAGTAGGCAGTGGGTTAATCCTCCATTAATATCCCTGTCAAGTTGGATGATCCTCCTCTCCTCATAGAGCGTCTCCTTCGTGCCTTAGCGTTATCGGTTGCTCACTATGTGGTATGGAGTGTATCAATGGCATGGGATTCCTCCTAAGTAAGGCTGAGTATTTCAGTGCCAACCGTGCCCTCCGCTGGTTTAGCTGGACTTGGACTCCGTCATATAAGGGAATGAAAAAAGTGCCCCCATAGTGTAATACGTTTTATAAAACCAAGGTATTTATTATGAGACAAATGGCTGCTTACATAAATAAAGTTAAAATAGAGCTGTAAACTCAAATAGCATGCAAACGGTACAAGACCGCTCCTCACTGTGCTTCCAGTGTTAGTGTCAATCCAGCCACGTCATTCCCTTATATGACGGAGTCCAAGTCCAGCTAAACCAGCGGAGGGCACGGTTGGCACTGAAATACTCAGCCTTACTTAGGAGGAATCCCATGCCATTGATACACCCCATACCACATGGTGAGCAACCGATAACGCTAAGGCACGAAGGAGACGCTCTATGAGGAGAGGAGGATCATCCAACTTGACAGGGATATTAATGGAGGATTAACCCACTGCGTACTTGAAAGTTACCTAAGGTAAGAGTTTTGAGAGCCCGGGGGTCCCCTACATTTCCACATTTCCTATTCGGTGGGAGGACAAAGGAACGATCCCTACCTTAATGGACATTACCCACAAATTGGAATCATTTACCTATGCACACTAGCACATTGCACTCTGGCTTGCGAGGATGATGGTGGACCATTCGATTGGATACCAATTAATTTCCAATCCATACGTGAATTTCCCTACCTTCTGGTAAGCGCTTTGCACATTCGGTGGTGGATTTTCACTTGGTGGCTATCATTGGATGTTACACCACACACTGTGGTATATATTGGGGACATTTATACTTATTGGTCTACAATCAAGACGTATGATATAGACCTCAATATTACATACATATATTGCACGGACACTTTATATTTTGGTGTACATTGAATATTGAAGTTGGAATTGCTATTTCACTGTCTTTTGTTTGTCTTCTAATGATAACTTGGACACTTTAAACACTTGGCACTTTATACTTGCTCTTGTGACACAATAATTTTGTTCATCCTGCACATATTTGATATTATTCTAAGCGCTGCACTATATATCTATTTTTATATGCTGCTTTACTTGTCCGTGAGCCAATGAGGAGAGAGAGGAGATGGGGCCGGGCCGCGGCTCTGTGTCTGAATGAACACACAGAGCTGCTTGCTGTGGGGGCACTCAACAGGAGGGAGTGGACAGGACTGTCGAAAAGGGACCTGAGAAGAGGAGGATCTGGGCTGCTCTGTGCAAAACCATTAGACAGAGCAGGTAAGTATCACTAAATAAGACTTTAGTATCACTTTAACTAGATGCTTACTCCAGTGAAGGAACATATTCTTGAGATTGGGTTCTAGACATTAAAAGACTTGATTTATTTATTTCATACCAGACTACTTTTTCTTGGTTTGTCCATTCCTTTCCTTATTTTTGTCATGAAACCATAGTAAACATTCTGTCATGTAACCTGAGCAAACGTTCATGTCTTATCTGTTGCCTACCTTTGCTGCATGTGTCCAGTTAAAGGCCAGGCCTCCCTCACCTGTGAGCTTTAGTAGGCCCTCCTCAGCTGGCCTCTGCCCCAGGCCTTAATTGGTAACAGGATATATACCTGGCAGTGTAAGGCCTCATTGCTGATCAACGTTTGTCCCTGTTTGGCTTGTGTGTGATTGTCTCCTTTGGTTTCTCTGTAGTCTTATCTGTGTATTGATCCTTGGCTTGTCTGACTATTCCTTCCTGCCTGATACCTCGACCTTCGACTTGTCTTCGGTTTTTCCTGTCTTCTGGTTGTCCTGACCCTTTGCTATTCTTCTGACTATTTTTACTGCTCCTGTGCTGCTGCTTCCCCTCTCTCACCTGGGGCCAGCCAGGCATGAGCTAGGGGACCCTCGGGGGCCACGACCTGGATCCAGTTGCAGCCAAATACATCCTCACCACTAGAGGCTCTGGTGAACACCCACTGGCTCTTAGACTCCGCGCCCTGGGGAAACCGATGCACTAGCTCCCTGAGTGTCAGTGTCCGTGCTCTAGGGAGCCCTCTTCCCGTATCAGCCAGTACTACTTAGCAGCATTCAGCCATAGGTCCACAACCTTGCGTGCACTCCGCAACCTTAGCGTGCGCTTCGCACTTCTGCGGTGTGATTCACACTCCTGCAGTGCACATCCGTCACCTGACCTCAGGTGCCGTGACAATTCTGTTTTTTTTCTCTCTGATCTTATGGATTTTTCTGCCAGTAATACTTAAGCTTGTAGGGAACAGGCTACCTGAAAGCCCCCCTCTGAAAATATCAAATTATATTTCTGCTAAAATGCCACACAGCCAAGGCAGAAATTATACCCCTGTCAAACAAGACCCATTGAAACTAAAAGCACTGCTCAGCAAAGGGGAAGAGGACACAAATAAAAGTACTGATCCCCCTGCAGCACAGCCGGAGGGAGAAAGAGGAGGAGAAGCCGACAGTGGTGCAGGTTAAGCCACAAGAGTCCAAAGTGTTAGCAATAAGGCAGTACAGCCATCCCGGGTTCCCCCTATGAACTGATGGGGCTCGGGCCTGGTACAGAAGGGCAGGTTGTAATGCCTTATCAGCAGCCCTGAAATAGACTGTAATGACAGTAATCTCCAGTAGTCTCATGTAACATTTCCAGCCCATGACTGTCTCCTGAGGCATGCCTTCAATATTCCGCCAACTTAATGTTCATATTATTTGACCATCTCCTGCAGCATGTTTACAATCTCTAACTATTTCCTGCAGAATGTTCACATTCTCTGACCTTCTCCTGCAGCATGCTCCCATTCTCTGACCAACTACTGTAGCGTGTTCACATTCTCTGAATATCTCTTGCAACATGCTCCCATTCTCTGACCAACTACTGTAGTATGTTCACATTCTCTGACCATCATCTGCAGCATGTTCAACTTCTCTGACCATCTCCTGCAGCATATCCACATTCTCTGACCATCTCTTGCAGCATATCCACATTCTCTGACCATCTCTTGCAGCATATCCACATTCTCTGACCATCTCTTGCAGCATATCCACATTCTCTGACCATCTCCTGCAGCATATCCACATTCTCTGACCATCTCTTGCAGCATGTTCACATTCTCTGACCATCTCCTGCAGCATATTCACATTCTCTGACCATCTCTTGCAGCATATTCACATTTTCTGACCATCTCCTGCAGCATATCCACATTCTCTGACCATCTCCTGCAGCATATCCACATTCTCTGACCATCTCTTGCAGCATATTCACATTCTCTGACCATCTCCTGCAGCATATTCACATTCTCTGACCACCTCCTTCAGCATATCCACATTCTCTGACCATCATCTGCAGCATGTTCAACTTCTCTGACCATCTCCTGCAGCATATCCACATTCTCTGATCATCTCCTGCAGCATATTCACATTCTCTGACCACCTCCTGCAGCATATCCACATTCTCTGATCATCTCCTGCAGCATATTCACATTCTCTGACCACCTCCTGCAGCATATTCACATTCTCTGACCATCTCCTGCAGCATATTCACATTCTCTGACCATCTCCTGCAGCATATTCACATTCTCTGACCTCCTCCTGCAGCATATTCACATTCTCTGACCATCTCCTGCAGCATATTCACATTCTCTGACCACCTCCTGCAGCATATCCACATTCTCTGACCACCTCCTGCAGCATATCCACATTCTCTGACCATCTCCTGCAGCATATTCACATTATCTGACCACCTCCTGCAGCATATTCACATTCTCTGACCATCTCCTGCAGCATATTCACATTCTCTGACCATCTCCTGCAGCATATTCACATTCTCTGACCACCTCCTGCAGCATATTCACATTCTCTGACCACCTCCTGCAGCATATTCGCATTCTCTGACCATCTCCTGCAGCATATTCGCATTCTCTGACCACCTCCTGCAGCATATTCACATTCTCTGACCATCTCCTGCAGCATATCCACATTCTCTGACCATCTCCTGCAGCATATTCACATTCTCTGACCACCTCCTGCAGCATATCCACATTCTCTGACCATCTCCTGCAGCATATTCACATTCTCTGACCATCTCCTGCAGCATATTCACATTTTCTGACCATCTCTTGCAGCATATTCACATTCTCTGACCACCTCCTGCAGCATATTCACATTCTCTGACCACCTCCTGCAGCATATTCACATTCTTTGACCATCTCTTATAGCTTGCCCATAGTCCTTGACCATTTCCTTTTGTATGTCTGCAGTCCCTTCCATCTTTCTGTATCATTACATTCACTGAACATTAATTGCGTCCCCTTGGTGATGTCAGGAGGGCTCTATGTCAAGAAAGTTGACCATCACTGCACTTAACTATGCCCTCTTTTAACATGCTTGGCATGCATTGCATCAGTGTAAGCTGGTCAGTAATATTTGGTTACCAAGAGAATGAAGTTACCTGAATGAACGTATGACCCAAAGGTCAAACTGCACATCTGTTGATCAAAGGGGAACTTGAAGATGTCTAGATTGCAGGAGCTAACAATCCGTAGTGGTTTAGCGTTAATAATTTTCCCCTTATTTGTAACAGTGTAGTATGGAATGACAGGAACATTGTTGTCAGACTCTGTCCTACATAATAAAGAAGGTAACATCAGAAAAACAATGAATGGAAAGTGTTTCATTTAAGCTAGATTACTAGTATTAATAGAGAGTTATTCAAGCTACTGTGTCACAAAAATAAAAACAATGAAAGGTTTGCCTCCTGTAAAGAATACTTACTAAAATGGATACCTCTAATTACTATTATATTGCTGAGAAAGTATCTCTTAAAAGACTGTTCATATGTCAACACTTACATTTTCGATCTCCTGGTGCCAACCATGGACTGTGGTTCCTCATGCTGACTTCTGCATTACCACTGTGTCCTTTTTTTTACAGGGGGCACACTTTTAATTCTTTTTATGACAGAATCATTTTCATGAATCACTGTTTCAGTTAGAGAACATTTTTGTGTGTTGAGTCATTTTATAGCTGCTAACAGCCTAAAGTGTGAATCAGGGCGAATTACAAAAAAAACCCATGAACTACAAATATGCAATACATGCCCATTTTCCTATTTATTATGCCCTGAAATACCCTACAAGTACAGAAAAATATCTATTGATTTGTCAGAAATGCACTTAGTTCCTAAGTCCTATTGCAGGGCAACAACACGCAGCATTTTTAAGGAATGATTGGTGTCAGCCCTGCCCAGTTGTTTTATTTTTTTCAAAACTACTCAAAGCCTCCCACTCTTTCATCTCTACCACATAAACAGTAATTAGTCTGTGATCCCAGACTTAGGCCTGATTCACTCCTATGCGTTTTTAGTGCTTTTTGCATTTTGCAGATTTGCACTGCAGTCCATTTAACATGGTTTCCTATGGACCACGTTCTGTAGTGCAAATCTGCAAAATGCAAAAGGCACTAAAATGCATAGATGTGAATCCAGCCTAAGAACTGGGAGGAATAATTACTTTCCGTGAGATACTATAGAGTGAGCACAAGACACAGAGCAGCTCAGAATTTCTGAATATTCAGCAGGTACTTTTGTGCACTTATCAAACATAATAAAATATATGAAAAGATGTGCCAAAATGCTTTAAATGGTATATTTAAAGGACCTAAAGGGAGCAAATAATAGAGGTTTATACACACTTAAAGCTTTGTTCCACCCAAAAGTGGAAGCTCCACTTACCCGCCTCCTCCCCTGGTGCCACATTTGGCACCTTTCAGAGGGGAAGGGGAAGCGGGTACCTGTTTTTGCTTCCCCAGTTCTAAGAAATCTCGCTGCGGCGAGATCACTCGGAAGTTCAGCACCCCTCCTCCTTCCCCTGTCGCTGGGCCATTCAGAAAGTGCAGTGTGGTTCATGCATGCGCAGTAGGGAACCAGCTGTCAAGCCGAAAAGGCTTCACTGCCGTTTTCCCTTACCATGAATGGCGGCGGCAGCACCTTAGAGTCGATGGAAACATCAGCTAGAGTGCTGACATCGCTGGATTCCAGGACAGATAAATGTCCTGATATTAAAAGACAGCAGCTAAGTAGTATGTGTAGCTGCTGACTTTTAATTTTTTGCTGGGGGGGGGGGGGGGGAA
>BLSH010069152.1:138620-152753 GCA_018402905.1 Glandirana rugosa | reverse complement strand
TTTTTTGTTTATAGCGGTGATCAGAAATGACACAGAGGCGATCAAATACCACCAAAAGAAAGCTCTATTTGTGGGGAAAAAAGGACGCCAATTTTGTTTGGGTACAACGTCGCATGACCGCGCAATTGTCATTCAAAGAGCGACATCGCTGAAAACTGAAAATTGGTCCGGGCAGGAGGGGGGTTTAAGTGCCCAGTAAGGAAGTGGTTAAATAACGTTATGTGGTAGAGCTGAGTTGGATTAAGAGATGAGTATGATAGGGAAACCTGCTATACACCTGTATAGTGTGCAAAGTGTGTGTATAGTATGCAGATAGTCTGTCAAGGCCTTTTTAACATGTGAGTTTTATTGGAATGTAAAAAACTAAATAAAATTTAAGCTTGGTACATGTAACAAAAGTGAAAAAAATCGCAAGGCAGCCAGCAGGAATGAGCTTGATGATACCCACAATAACAGTATTAATAAATTATGCAGCGCTAGTTCATATGTAGAACTTCATCAAACAAGGTTCATAAAGAATGTTCATGGCAGCAGAAAAAAGGAATGAAGAACAGACACCATCTAGAGTGGAGAGGATGAAGGAACATTCATGGTTTGTGTTTGCAGGACTGCTAATGGAACCTTGAGTCCTTGACCATATTTTTTGAAGACAAAATGGATACAAGTGACTATTCACTTGAAGTGAAAGTTTTAAATGAATTGTATCTTGTTGACCGCATTCCGATGACGTCTGATGACGAAACGCTTTAGACGGGGCTAGAGGTACGTCGTTACGTCACGTCCGGTTTTCCTGGTTTTTGACAGTGGAACGCAAGCCGGCAGAGATGGAAGGACTCCAAACCTTCCTCAAAAGCAGCAAGCGCTGCAGGTCTTTGTGCAATATACACATTAGGTTTGCAGCTTAGAAACCTGGACTGTTTTTAATACTATTTTGACTACTAATAAAATGGCTTTTAAACGGAATTGTGCTATGAGTAGCTTTCCATCTCTCCATATATGGTATGCTTTGTGACTGTTGCCCTATGTGTGAAAGACCTGTCCTTGAGGAGCATTATCGATCCGGAGTCCAGAAGTGAAAGACACACTGGTTACATACGGGGTACCCCTGTAGGGGTGCAGCCTTTCGGTGAGTGGGGACACAGGAGGGGGAGCACCTGTGGAAGTCACCTCTACAAGTACAGAAAGAGAGACATTTGTGAAATTGGAAGCACTAAAGTCACTTTTACTTTTTAATTTTCAATGGACTAAATGCACAGAATGAACTTTTGGCACTGATTTTATATGCACAGTAATACTTTTATATACACAGCAATGCTTATGTTTTTGTGATATACTTATATGTTAAGTTTTAGATCCCTTGGTATTGGAATATTTATATTGAATTTTAAACGCATAGTTTATGATATACAAAGCTTATACGAATAATTCTATTTGAAACTCTAGGAAAATAACCCCCTTTTTTTGACACATTACATTATATTATATTATATTATACTTGCACATTGCACTAGTATCTTTCAGATACACTGGGTATAGGAATTCAGAAACATCTAAAAGGATGTCGAAAATTATTTTCCCTGACACATATATAACCCTGGCACATACATTCACTTGATTATTACACATGGTGGTTTAAGAACAATTATTTAAAAAAAACGATCGAAAGACAGTGCCACCTCCCTTTATCTATTTTTTATCTCCTATACCCTACTTGGTAGGGTATTCTGGGAAGGCAGCAGTCTTATGTCTAAATAATTTTATCCTAAGCGCGGAAATATAGAATATATATAGCTTGTTGATGTGTTTGGTGAAAACTGTCAGCACCAAAGTTTGGTTTGGTAAGGATCTACAAGCAGGTGCAAGTAATGGTTTATACTGCTGCTAGAAGTGTGAAAGCAGTGTTTCTCAACCTTTTTTTTAGTCAAGGCACCCTTTAAAATTAAAGACAATCTCAAGGCACCCTCCAAAATTATGGACAGTCTTGAGGCATCCTTTAAAACTATGGACAGTCTTGAGGCACCCTATTCTAAAATGTAAAAGCTATTCTAACAGGTTTACATAAGGCAGCAACATCCACACATGTAGGACACACAACGTTAGAGGTGCAAACTAGTACTGACTAATATTCCAGTGTTTCTCTTCTTCTTCTCCTCAGTTTTTCTTCATCACATAGCTAATGTGACCCCAAAACTGATGGAGAGAGGCAGGGGAGGGTCAAACAAGGATGCTATGCAGGCGAAAAACATCCTCCTTATCAATTGATGATGTTATTGGTCGTTAGAAGGTCGGCAGCTAGAGGGTCCTAATGGTGCACAATGAAAACCTGTGGCTTTTTGTAACTAAAAGGCAAGCTTCATCCACTCACCACCTGTATATAATTTTTGGGAATTTTTTAGGCATTTTGCCAAGGCACGCCTGAAGAAACCTCAAGGCACCCCAGGGTGCTTGGGCACCCTGGTTGAAAAATGCTGTGCTAGACTATCCAGCCAATTTCTGGGAACTATGAACATTAAAACTGGTACTTATTGGGAAAAGGTTGGTGGCCTGATAAAGGCAGGTCAGCTGATGTGGCAGTGGTGAGATGGTTTTCCTGGTGACACGATGTGTTCTGTAATCCATGATCCTGGTGACTTTTGGATCAGCACAACCCTGATGGACCAGGCCTGTACCCAGCGGCGGCTGGTGTATAAGGGGCGCTTGGGCGCTGCCTCCCCGCCGCTGACAAGTAAAAAAAAAAAAAAAGTCAGCCCGGCCCCTACAGGAGGCACCGGTATGTTGACTTTTCTTTTTTTTTCTCGGCTCCTTGCTGTCTGCTGACAGCAAGTAGTGAGCCGATTGGTCAGTCATAAAAGTGAAAGCAAGTGCGCCAAATAGGCCCACTTGCTTTCACTGATTGGCTGCCCTGAGCCAGTGACTGACTGGCATTGGATGCTGTGAGCGGGGGGAGACTGTGGAGGACACGCTGGCTGTGTAATTACTCACGCACACGCAGTACTCCGCCGGGTTTCAGTCCCGACTCCCGCTCCGCTCACCATCCACTCCAGGCTCCAGCCCGCTCTCCGCAAGCCGATCTCTGCACACACCAGCCTGTCTATCGGTTCAGGTAAGTGCGGGACTTGTCCCGACCTCGGGGGGGGGGGTGGGGGCCGCCTATCTGGTGACTGTATACCCTATCTGGGACCCTGTATACCCATATCTGGTGACTGTATACCCCTATCTGGGACCCTGTATACCCCTATCTGGGACCCTGTATACCCTATCTGGTGACTGCATACCCCTATCTGGTGACTGTGTACCCTATCTGGAACCCTGTATACCCTATCTGGTGACTGTATACCTTATCTGGGGCTCTGTATACCCTATTTGGGACCGTATATACCCCTATCTGGTGACTGTATACCCTATCTGGGACCCTGCATACCCCTATTTGGTGACTCTATACCCTATCTGGGACTCTGTATACCCTATCTGGGACTATATATACCCCTATCTGGTGGCTGTATACCCTATTTGGGACCCTGTATACCCTATCTGGTGACTGTATACCTTATCTGGGGCTCTGTATACCCTATTTGGGACCATATATACCCCTATCTGGTGACTGTATACCCTATCTGGGACCCTGTATACCCTATCTGGTGACTGTATACCCTATCTGGGACCCTGTATACCCCTATCTGGTGAATGTATACCTTATCTGGGACTCTGTATACCCTATACAGGGCTCCGTATACCCTATCTAGGACAGTATATACCCCTGTCTGGTGACTGTATACCCTGTCTGGGACCCTGTATACCCTATCTGGTGACTGTATACCCCTATATGGGACTCTGTATACCCCTCTTCTGGGACTCTGCATACCCTATCTGGGACCCTGTATACCCTATCTGGTGACTGTATACCCTATCTGGTACCCTGTATACCCTATCTGGTGACTGTATACTGCTATCTGGGACTCTGTATACTGCTATCTGGGTCTCTGTATACTGCTATATGGTGACTGTATATTGCTATCTGGGGCTCTGTATACTGCTATCTGGGGCTCTGTATACTGCTATATGGTGATTCTGTATACCCCTATCTGGTGACTCTGTATACTGCTATATGGTGACTCTGTATACTGCTATATGGTGACTCTGTATACTGCTATCTGGGGCTCTGTATACTGCTATCTGGGGCTCTGTCTACTGCTATATAGTGACTCTGTATACTGCTATATGGTGACTTTGTATACTGCTATCTGGTGCTCTGTAAGTGTATACTGCTATCTGGTGACTCTGTATACCCCTATCTGGTGACTCTGTATACCCCTACCTGGTGATGCTGTATACCACTATCTGGTGATGCTGGGCTGTATACTCCTGACACAAGGGGTGGAAACTATAAGGGGTGGGGCTTATGAGAAGTGGGAGGGGTCAAAAAGGAAGGATGGGGTCTGGCGCCCCCATCCTAAAATTTCACCAGCCACCACTGCCTGTACCCATGGAATATTGGGGGCCCCTCCTAAGTAAATTAATAATGTTGACATGGCACGTAGGCTGAAGAGCATAGAGCAGGAGTGATGGAATCAGGGTTTCAAACCCTCCATCACTGGAAACATAGCACAGTAAGCCTGGAGTGGCAGGAAGGCATCTCTTGCACTTGATAACATCTATGATCATGGGTTTAACAAAAGAAAAAAATAAACAAAACTGGCATTCGTAGGACAATATCACATAAGAAACCAGTCCTTCAAGAAAGCAAACAACTGATTGTTACACAGCAGTACTAGAACAATGTTCTGTGGACAAAAACATTGATAAGTTTACCCAGCATTAAGATTGCAAGAAACTAAATCCTGCATACAAACACCAAACCTCATCCCAGTTGTGGCATAATGGCATTGGGTTATTTTGCTGCCCCTTTTCCATCAGAATCGGCGACCCATCAATTCTTGTAACGGAAGTGACGTTCCATCGCCGCCATCTTGCTACACCCCGCACTTGCCCACAGTAAGGATACAGTGAGAAGGCGCCAAGGAGACATCTTTTTACACCTACTGGAGTGTTGCCTTTATCACTTATTTTAACAGTAAACTGAGCTTATATAGTGAAATACAGGATATGGAAGTCCGACACATAGTTTTGATGTTGAATTGTAAAAGCAACAGTGTTCTGTCAGATCAGCAAACCTGCTTTTAAAATTCAACATCTAATTAGTGAAATGGCCTTCAAAATCCTGTATTTCCCTATATAAGCTCAGTTTACTGTTAAAAATAAGTGAGAAATGCAAAACTCCGGTGGGTGTAAAAAGATGTCCCCTTGCGGCCTTCTCACTGTATCCTTACTGTGGGCAAGTGCGGGGTGTACCAAGATGGCCACAACTGAATGTCACTTCCATTACAAGAATTGATGGGTCGTCTAATCTGACGGAACACCCCAAGCAGAAGAAAGCCTTCAATTAAGTAACCAATTAATCCTATTTTGTAGCATGATATTCTATAGCACATTGCCAGGTTGTCTGTTGGTAATATAAACTAAATTTGATGAAGTAACATGATCTTAACCACTTCAGCCCCGGAAGGATTTCCAGCTTTAGGACCGGAGCCCTTTTTGCGATTCGGCGCTGCGTCGCTTTAACTGACAATTGCGCAGTCGTGCGACGTTGTACCCAAACAAAATTTGCGTCCTTTTTTTCCCACAAATAGAGCTTTCTTTTGGTGGTATTTGATCACCGCTGCGTCATTTCTGATCACTGCTATAAACAAAAGAAGAGCGACAATTTTGCAAAAAAACCCAAATTTCTTACTTTTTCCTAAAATACAAATCCAAAAAAAAAATATAAAAAAACATTTTTTTTCACCGTTTTTGGCCGATTTATATTCTTCCTCATATTTGCGATAAAAAGGGAAGTGGTCACAGCCTTCATGTACAGGAAGGCTGTGATCACAGCCCTTCCCCCTCACACAGAGCGGAGGTCCGTGTTTACTTACACAGACCTCCGCTCCTTCACTCCGGGGGGGGCATCGCGGGTGGCCGGCGGCAATCGAAGCCGCTGCACCCGCTCCCTGGCCCCCCCGAACACAGTGAGCACGCGCGCGCGCTCACAGTGGCTCTGTATCGCGGCCGCCATCGTATGACGGCGATTCGCGTTACAGAGCCACTCTGTCGCCGTCAATTGCCGATCAGCCGTCGGCAAGCGGTTAATTCACACAAATCAATAGCAAAGTGTCTCAAACTGAAAAAAACATAAGTTTTAGAATCCCACAGAGCTGACTTTAATCTCGTGAAATACTGTGGCATACTATAAATGAGCAATTTGTGTATCACTTACATTTCATAAATGTAAAGGTCAGGTAACCAAAAATTAGTGCCAGGAATCAAGATCTTCTCAATTCCACAATAATTAGCTGGGTCCCAAGATATAAACTCGTTTTGCCAAGCCTGTGGACATTAACTAAAGTTAATAATCATAAGACTGAAATGTTTTATTTACTGCAAGATTATTATAGTTGTATTCCAGGCAGAGATAAAACACCATTGTGTTACTTCTGATTTACATACCTCTGCCAAGCTACACATTACAGAGTACTGCAAAATACTTTAAATAGAATGCTGTGGTGTCTGTTTATTTATGATTTCATTCAAGATTCACACTTTATTTATGTAGCGCCCTCCTAGGTAGGTGCTAGACTGAGTGTATCATAGTTGTTGGTTTCTCTGCTTAACAGAGAGAAAGTAGGTAAATGTAAGAGCTGTGATTGTATAGTGAGGTCTGCCCAGTGTGCTCTGGTGCTGCTCATGCTGTCTTGAAGTTTCACACTCATCTAGCAGCTATAGAATGTGCTGGACAGTGGGTGGAAAACATGCAGATGGGACCATGAATATCCATACAGCCATAGCCAATTAGAAGGGGAGGTGCCCCTAAGCATGCTGGGTGCCTGTATTTATATTTGATGAGCACATGGGCTTTGGGTCTTCCTCTACAGAGAGAGGTCCAGGTGGAAAGGGGGCCTGCTGCCCCTCCTCAGCACAGGATGCCATGCGGCCTCAGGTGGGTGACCTGAGCGGCTGAAACATTGAAGCTGAAACCCATGGTTCCCCTGAGAACTGACTGAGGGAGGATGTCCATGGATCCTGTCTGGTATCACAGAAGAAGGTGACCTGTGGCCAGGGCCTTGTGAGTACAGACCCCCTAAAGGGATCCTAAAGACCGGTGCTGATAAATCCCCCTCTGGGTGCTAAAAGTCAGTTGCTGGTTGTAGGCTATAGAAGGCAGGGGTTGGTGTCTTAAAGAAGCAAGGTCCACTAAATTCGTCCTACTACAAAGGGACTTTGCTTTATTTTGTACAGTCTACTGAAAGAGCTGTCCTCGTGTATGAATAGTTCATTTGGAGTATCCTACTGAATCCCTTCTCCTATCCAAGTTCTCCAAATAAAACAAAACAAAAACACATCCCCTAGATTGGTTATTGGAGATAACGAGCGGAAGAGTGTGTGCACCTGTCTGTGTGGAAAAATACACTGTGACTGGCTGCGGATTAAACAGTGGGAGAACCGGGCAAACAAAAATTCAAGCTGTTCCTGCGGGGGTAGGTCTGCATTTAAATGGAATCTTTGATGGAAAGTTGTGAATCTTGGGTGAAAGCTGTGTGAATTTTGGGCGAAAAAGACTTCATGTAACTCCAACCATTCTAAAGATAACATAAAGTGATGTAGATGTTTTCATGGTAATGCATCCATTGAGGAAATTATTAGTTGTGTGCTATAGGTGCAGATCTTTAGCAAGAAAAAAGTGTAATGGCCTGTCTGAATTTTTATTACTTACCATTTCGAACCAGATATATGTGGTCATTGTTTGCAAGGCTGTGTCCTGGAAGAATTAAAAAAATGTGGTCAAATAGTTATTCTATGTGTAAACAAGTTTGCTAAAGATGGCCATACGCATTGCTGTCTGATTATATAATCTACTGTATGCACGATATCCTTAAGGTTTGCCAAAACTAGGTAATGTGAAAGCCTGCCTTAGCAATCTATTCGATTTGAGTGGCACAGTGGTGTAGTGGATAGCACTTTCACCTGGCAGCAAAAGGGTGACTGGTTTGAATCCCAACTAAGACACTACCTGCCTGGAGTTTGCATGTTCTCCCTGTGCCTGCATGGGTTTCCTCCAGGTACTCTGGTTTCCTCCCACACTGCAAAGACATGCTGGTAGGTAAATTAGATCATGTCTAAATTGGCCCTAGTATGTGTATGAATGTAAGTTAGGGACCTTAGATTGTAAGCTCCTTGATGGTAGGGACTGATGTGAATGAACAATGTACAGGTGCTCGTCATATAATTAGAATATCATCAAAAAGTTGATTTATTTCACTAATTCCATTCAAAAAGTGAAACTTGTATATTATATTCATTCATATTACACAAACTGATATATTTCAAATGTTTATTTCTTTAATTTTGATGATTATAACTGGCGACTAAGGAAAATCCCAAATTCAGTATCTCAGAAAATTAGAATATTGTGAAAAGGTTCAATATTGAAGACATCTGGTGCCACACTCTGATCAGCTAATTAACTCAAAAAAACCTGCAAAGGCCTTTAAATGGTCTCTCAGTCTAGTTCTGTAGGCTACACAATCATGGGGAAGACTGCTGACTTGACAGTTGTCCAAAAGACGACCATTGACACCTTGCATGAGGAGGGCAAGACAAAAAAGGTCATTGCAAAAGAGGCTGGCTGTTCACAGAGCTCTGTGTCCAAGCACATTAAGAGAGAGGTGAAGGGAAGGAAAAGATGTGGTAGAAAAAAGTGTACAAGCAATAGGGATAACCGAATCCTGGAGAGGATTGAGAAACAAAACCCATTCAAAAATGTGGGGGAGATTCACAAAGAGTGGACTGCAGTTGGAGTGAGTGCTTCAAGAACCACTACGCAGAGACGTATGCAAGAAATGGGTTTCAGCTGTCGCATTCCTTGTGTCAAGCCAATCATGAACAGCAGACAGGGTCAGAAGCGTCTCACCTGGGCTAAAGACAAAAAGGGCTGGACTGCTGCTGAGTGGTCCAAAATTCTGTTCTCTGATGAAAGTAAATTTTGAATTTCCTTTGGAAATCAGGGTCCCAGAGTCTGGGGGAAGAGAGGAGAGGCACACAATCCACGTTGCTTGGGGTCCAGTGTGAAGTTTCCACAGTCAGTCAGTGATGGTTTGGGGTGCCATGTCATCTGCTGATGTTGGTCCACTGTGTTTTCTGAGGTCCAAGGTCAACGCAGCTGTATACCAGGAAGTTTTAGAGCACTTCATGCTTCCTGCTGCTGACCAACTTTATGGAGATGCAGATTTCATTTTCCAACAGGACTTGGCACCTGCACACAGTGCCAAAGCTACCAGTACCTGGTTAAAGGACCATGGTATCCCTGTTCTTAATTGGCCAGCAAACTCGCCTGACCTTAACCCCATAGAAAATCTATATGGTATTGTGAAGAGGAAGATGCAATATGCCAGACCCAACAATGCAGAAGAGCTGAAGGCCACTATCAGAGCAACCTGGGCTCTCATAACACCTGAGCAGTGCCACAGACTGATCAACTCCATGCCACATCGCATTGCTGCAGTAATTCAGGCAAAAGGAGTCCCAACTAAGTGTTGAGTGCTGTACATACTCATACTTTTCATGTTCATACTTTTCAGTTGGCCAAGATTTCTAAAAATACTTTCTTTGTATTGGTCTTAAGTAATATTCTAATTTTCTGAGATACTGAATTTGGGATTTTCCTTAGTTGTCAGTTATAATCATCAACATTTAAAAGAAATAAACATTTGAAATATATGAGTCTGTGTGTAATGAATGAATATAATATACAAGTTTCACTTTTTGAATGGAATTCGTGAAATAAATCAACTTTTTGATGATATTCTAATTATATGACCAGCACCTGTATATGTAAAGAGCTGTGTAAATTGACAGCGCTATATTAGTACCTGAAATAAATAAATAAATTTGCATCCAATCAGGTAGACCATTGACCAGTCATATGTAGCAGCCTCCTAGCTCGGTCCGGCAGCAATAACACACTCTCAGTCCAGGTGCAAATAATGGAACTTGTATTGAAGTCAATGAAAAAGTGTGCCGCAAGCCCGGTGGAAGGAAGCCCAACCAGGAACACTCACAGGTGGCACAGCATGCAGCAGAGCAAGTTTCAGCCGAACTGACAGCATCTGTCTGGAGAAGCAGAATGTGGCCTTAAAATGGACTGCAGGGCTGGTGCAAGGATTTTTTTCTACACAGGTGAAAATGCAATTTGCATTACAATTGCTCCACAAATATTACAGTATACTGCTCCACCACAAATATTACAGTATGCTGCTCCACTACAAATATTACAGTATACTGCTCCACCACAAATATTACAGTATACTGCACCACAAATATTACAGTATACTGCTCCACCACAAATATTACAGTATACTGCACCACAAATATTACAGTATACTGCTCCACCACAAATATTACAGTATGCTGCTCCACCACAAATATTACAGTATGCTGCTCCACTACAAATATTACAGTATGCTGCCCCACCACAAATATTACAGTATGTTTCACCACAAATATTAAAGTATGCTGCTCCACCACAAATATTACAGTATACTGCTCCACCACAAATATTACAGTATGTTTCACCACAAATATTAAAGTATGCTGCTCCACCACAAATATTACAGTATACTGCCCCACCAAAAATATTACAGTATGCTTCACCACAAATATTACAGTATACTGCTCCACCACAAATATTACAGTATGCTGCTCCACCACAAATATTACAGTATGCTTCACCACAAATATTAAAGTATGCTGCTCCACCACAAATATTACAGTATACTGCTACACCACAAATATTACAGTATACTGCTCCACCACAAATATTACAGTATGCTTCATCACAAATATTACAGTATACTGCTCCACCACAAATATTACAGTATGCTGCTCCACCACAAATATTACAGTATACTGCTCCACCACAAATATTACAGTATGCTTCACCACAAATATTAAAGTATGCTGCTCCACCACAAATATTACAGTATACTGCTACACCACAAATATTACAGTATACTGCTCCACCACAAATATTACAGTATGCTTCACCACAAATATTACAGTATACTGCTCCACCACACATGTTACAGTATGCTGCTCCACCACAAATATTACAGTATACTGCTCCACCACAAATATTACAGTATGCTTCACCACAAATATTAAAGTATGCTGCTCCACCACAAATATTACAGTATACTGCTACACCACAAATATTACAGTATACTGCTCCACCACAAATATTACAGTATGCTTCACCACAAATATTACAGTATACTGCTCCACCACACATGTTACAGTATGCTGCTCCACCACAAATATTACAGTATACTGTTCCACCACAAATATTACAGTATACTCCACCACAAAATATTACAGCATACTCCACCACAAATGTTACAGTATGCTGCTCCACCACAAATATTACAGTATACTGCTCCACCACAAATATTACAGTATACTGCTCCACCACAAATATAGTATACTGCTCCACCACAAATATTACAGTATGCTCCACCACAAATATTACAGTATGCTACACCACAAATATTACAGGATGCGTCACCACTTTTACGGTATGCTCCACAAATAGCACAGCATGCATCCATACCCACCAGCATACTTCTGTATCCCCCAGCACATTTCTGCACCTCCAAAATGCCCCAAACCCCCAGCACACCTCTGTAACCCCTCAGCACATCTTTGTACCCCTAGCCCACCTCCATAGCCCCTCAGCACATCTTTGTACCCCTAGCACACCTCTATAACCCCCTAGCACACCTCTGTAGCTCCTCAGCACATCTTTGTACCCCTAGCACACCTCTGTAACCCTTTAGCACATCTTTGTACCCCTAGCACACTTCTGTAGCCCCTCAGCACATCTTTGTACCCCTAGCACACCTCCGTAGCCTTTCAGCACATCTTTGTAGCCCCAGAACACCCCTGTACTCCCAACAAATCTCTGTACCCCCAACATGCTTTTGTACCTCTTTGAACATCTCTGCACCCCCAGAATGCCTCTGAACCCCTTAGCATGCATCTGTGCCCCCGGCACATCTCCATATCCACATTTTATCCTTGTAACCCCCCAGGACACCTCTGTACCCCCTTACTCATCTCTGCACCCCCACACACATCTCTGCACCCCCTTGCACACCTTTACAGCCCCCAGCACACTTCCATACCCCCCCACAATCCTTTGCACCCCTCATATGTATCCCCAAGTACACCTCTGTAATCCCAGCAAACCTTTGTATCCCAGCACACCTCTGCACCCTCCCACACACCTCTTCACCCCCAGATGCCTTTGTACTCCCCAGCATGCCTTTGTTACCCCAGGAGGCCTCTGCACCCCTCAGCCTGCATCTGCAACCCCAGCACACTTCCATACTCCCTTGTACATCTCTGCACCCCCAAAATCCTTTGTATCCTTCAGAGTGGCTGAGCGAATCACTGTATGCAAGCCAGTGCCTGTCCAGGTCAGACGCCCTTTCCCCTCCACTGTAAAGTGTGCACTGCTGGCTGGAGGTGTAAAGGGAGATGCCGGGCACCACAGAGCTGCTCCCCACACCACTGTATAGCAGGCTGGAGTCCTCTCCTGGCTGTCTGCCTCTGCCTGCCTTCCTCCCTGCACATCACTCGGCCACACTGAGAGAAGGAGCGTTGCTGCCAGCCCGCTCCATGACGGACTACTAATAACAAAAAAAAATGATTTTACAGCCCCTCCCGCACTGGCCCTGCCACGAGCCTCCCAGCTTCTGCTGACTGAGCAGCAGTGGAACATGCTGCCTGATGCCTGTCCTCCACTACAGGAGCTGGGCAGTGGCCTCACCAGGAGCAGAGAGGAGCTGAGAAGATCTCCCGTATGGTTCAGGGGAAGGAAGAAGAGGAGGAAGCCGTGGCACCCCCTTAATGCGGCGTCCAGAGCAGATGCCCCCTTAGTTTCGGCCCTGCAACCCCCCAATGTGTGGCACCCAGGGCGGACTGCCCCCCCCCCCCCGTTGGTACATCACTGCATCCCTACACTATCCACATGCTGAATGAGTGCTAAACCCAAGAGCCAGGGCCTTAAATAGACTCTGCCTTACCCAAGATGGCCGCCAGGGTCACATAGGCTGTCAGCATCCAGCTGGATCGCTGCCCTAGTGATCCAGGAAATTATAGAGAAAACAGACTGCACCTGCCTACAGTAGGATTCTAGGTAAATTTAGCTTTTGGCTCCTTCTGTAATCAAGGGAGCAGTGATTGTTTGTCCTAGTCTGTTTAGGACTTCACAGGATGGGAATTTGATTGCTTCCCCATCTCTGAAAGAAGTTTCCAGAGCTTAGGGAGGGAGATACAAATAACCAACCTGAATATTTATCATGCTCCAGCCAATCCCAGGGCTGCACTTTACCCAGCAGAGTACAGTAGTGTAAACATAACCTCACTGTTCATAAAGGAGATTTGCTGGGTGAATGCCATATTTTAATGTGTCAAATGTGCACAAAATGATACAGCTGGAAAATAGTAGCAAATGCAAAACTATGTCAAATACAGACGCGTCAAAAGCAACTATATTACCATGCAAGAGCTCTCTATAGTGCAGGTTACAGTTTTTTCTTTTTAAAAAGATTTTGTTATCAGACCATAAATTTCAACAGAAATAATCCCATAAGATTGTATGTGCATTTGGGGCATACTGAATTTACACTTGTCTGTTTTGATGAGACAAAACTCATGCATCTTGCATGAAAATGTACAGTATGTCAAGCAGAAATCCCATTCTTTCCCATGTGGCTGGTTCACATCAATGCACTGCAGTTTAGTGTGAAGGAAAAAGGGAAATCCTGCTGCGAGTACACAAAACAGTGTAAAACCAGCCTTAACCACTTCAGCCCCGGAAGGATTTCCAGCTTTAGGACCGGAGCCCTTTTTGCGATTCGGCGCTGCGTCGCTTTAACTGACAATTGCGCGGTCGTGCGACGTTGCAAACCCATGTTGCAGCGTGCTGGCGCGTTAACAGTCAATTTCGCTGCGTCGCGGCTTAGCGTTTTTCCCGAGGCC
>BLSH010069152.1:105582-119428 GCA_018402905.1 Glandirana rugosa | reverse complement strand
CTGCGATTTTTAGCGGTAATGCGATATTGGGGGGGACATGTCAGAACATTTTGACACTTTTTTGGGACCAATGACATTTATTCAGCGATCAGAAATTTAAATGTCCACTGATTACTGTATAAATGTCATTGGCAGTGAAGGGGTTAACCTGCAGGGTGTAGTGAAGGGGTTAAGTGTGTTCCCTGGGTGTGTTCTTACTGTGGGGGGGTTGGGCAAACATGGGCATGAGAGATCTAACTGATCCCAGTGACAGGGATCAGTAGATCTCTCATGCCCCACTGACAGGGCGGGGAACCGCCGTGTTTACATTGGCGGTTCCCCGTTCTTTTCCCTGTAGCCGCTCATCGCGGCTCGCCGGCGGACATCGGGTCCGCCCGAGCCGCGGGCACACTCCCCAGGAGTGCGGCGGGTGCGCGCGCCGCCGGCGCGCGCCCCCTGGTGGCCAAATGCGAATCGCCGCTTATTTACGGCGATTCACGCAGGGCTCCCCGACTGCCGCCGTGAGGATCCCACTTGTAACTGGATTTGATACTTATTGAGACTATCAGGGGCGGTTCACACTTGAGCGGCGTGACTTGCCAGGGCGAAGCAAGTCGCCCCGCTCGAGGCGATCTCAACGCTGCTTGTGAGGAGACTTCTATCATAGAAGTCAATGTAAGCCACGCTGAGATCGCCCTGAAAATAGTGCAGGAACCATTTTTCTAAGGTGGAGCGAAGCGATTCGCTCCTATTAGAACGGTTCCATTGCACAGCATTGAGGCGAATTGTCAGGCGACTCAATTGGCCTGGATATGAACAGGCCGTGAAGTCGCGCTGCTCAATTGTGAACCGGCACTCATACAGGAGCCTTTAATTGTAGATTATGACCTATGTCAACAAGTTTTGGATTTGTCTCAGTGGTATCAATTTGACATCAGTTTGAGATGCTTATGAGATCATTTAGTATTCATGAAGAGGTGCATATGAACTGCAGTGGACAACCTTCTGACCTGCTTTTATCAGGTTTTACATCCCAATAGATTTGCATGGGAATGTGAAACACGCTTTAACCACTTCCAGACCGCGTTGCATACTTTTACTGCTGCAATGTGGCAGCATAATGCGAATTGTCGTCTATAAACGGCACTCGCGGCCACGTGCTAGAGGACCAATCAATCTTCAGGCAAAGACCAATGATTTTTCATCTGTACCTGTTGATCGGTCCTGGTGAATGAAATGCCTCCTCTGCCTCTATAATGTAAACAGAGGCAGAGGAAGTGATGTCACTCTCCCTCTCTGAGATCTTTTCCGTTCCAAAGAGGAGAGAGGATATCTAAAATGTGAGTGCACCAACACTACACTGACACCAGTACACGTAGGCACATTTTTAACCCCTTGACCCCCCCATTAACCACTTCACTGCTGTCACCCCCTGTCACTGTGTCACTGAGTGCAGCGATCAGATTGTTCACTGATCGCTGTACTTGTGTCACTTGTGACATTAATCAGTGTTAGGGTAGGTAGTAGTAGGCCTAGGTAGGTATAGATACTCCCCTAAAGGTTTTAACCACTTGATTGCCCCCTTATTTAGGTTTTTTTTTCCCCCTCATGTTACCCACCGTATATATATATATATATATATATATATATATATATATACAGTATCTCACAAAAGTGAGTACACTCTTCACATTTGTGTAAATATTTTATTCTATCTTTTCATGTGACAACACTGAAGAAATGACACTTTGCTACAATGTAAAGTAGTGAGTGTACAGCTTGTATAACAGTGTAAATGTGCTGTCCCCTCAAAATAACTCAACACACAGCCATCAATGTCTAAACCGCTGGCAACAAAAGTGAGTACACCCCTAAGTAAAAATGTCCAAATTGGCCCCAAAGTGTCAATATTTTGATATCTCCCAGCTCTGCCTTAACCCTCTTGGGCATGGAGTTCACCAGAGCTTCACAGGTTGCCATTGGAGTCTTCCACTCCTCCATGACATCACGGAGCTGGTGGATGTTAGAGACCCTGCTCTCCTCCACCTTCAGTTTGAGGATGCCCCACAGATGCTCAATAGGGTTTAGGTCTGGAGACATGCTTGGCCAGTCCATCACCTTTACCCTGAGCTTCTTTAGCAAGGCAGTGGTCGTCTTGGAGGTGTGTTTGGGGTCGTTATCATGCTGAAATACTGCCCTGTGGCCCAGTCTCTGAAGGGAGGGGATCATGCTCTGCTTCAGTATGCCACAGTACATGTTGGCATTCATGGTTCCCTCAATGAACTGTAGCTCCCCAGTGCCGGCGGCACTCATGCAGGCCCAGACCATGACACTCCCACCACCATGCTTGATTGTAGGTAAGACACACTTGTCTTTGTACTACTCACCTGGTTGCCTCCACACACGTTTGACACCATCTGAACCAAATAAGTTTATCTTGGTCTCACCAGACCACAGGACATGGTTCCAGTAATCCATGTCATTAGTCTGCTTGTCTTCAGCAAACTGTCTGAAGGCTTTTTTGTGCATCATCTTTAGAAGAGGCTTCCTCCTGGGATGACAGCCATGCAGACCGATTTGATGCAGTGTGCGGCCTATGGTCTGAGCACTGACAGGCTGTTCCCCCACCATTTCAACCTCTGCAGCAATGCTGGCAGCACTCATACGTTTATTTCCCAAAGACAACCTCTAGATATGATGCTGAGCACGTGCACTCAACTTCTTTAGTCTACCATGGCAAGGCTTGTTCTGAGTGGAACCTGTCCTATTAAACCGCTGTATGATCTTGGCCACCGTGCTGCAGATCAGTTTTAGGGTCTTGGCAATCTTCTTACAGCCTATGCCATTTTTATGTAGAGCAACAATTCTTTTTTTCAGATCCTCTGAGAGTTCTTTGCCATGAGGTGCCATGTTGAACTTTGAGTGACCAGTATGAGAGAGTGAGAGCGATAACACCACATTTAACACCTGCTCCCCATTCATACCTGAGACCTTGTAACACTAATGAGTCACATCACACCGGGGAGGGAAAATGGCCAATTGGGCCCAATTTGGACATTTTCACATAGCAGTTTAGACATTAATGTCTGTGTGTTGAGTTATTTTGAGTGAACAGCTGTTATACAAGCTGTACACTCACTACTTTACATTGTAGAAGATAGTCATTTCTTCAGAGTTGTCACATGAAAAGATATAATAAGGTATTTCCAAAAATGTGAGGGGTGTACTCACTTTTGTGAGATACTGTGTGTGTATATATATATAAATATATATATATATATATATATATATATACCTTTTATAGGTTTTAACCCCCTGATCACCCGGCGGTGACCTTAGTTAGGTTTTAGTGTGCGCTAGGGTCAGCGCCAATCCCAGGCAGGGTCAGATTAATACAGATACTCTGATACGCATACATAAACCTAGATAGGTTGGTTAATAGCATATTCTCTGAAAAGATCAATATCTGTGATCAGATCTGATCTATTTTAGCGTCCCCACTAGATTAGTGTTCTAAAGAACGCGGTGTAAGCCGCTCCAGTGGCGGCTGGTGAAATTTTAGGATGGGGGGGCGCCAGGGCCCGCCCTTCCATTTTTGACCCCTCCCACTTCTCATCAGCCCCACCCCTTATAGTTTCCACCCCTTGTGTCAGGAGTATACAGTCCAGCAACACCAGATAGGGTATACAGCATCACAGATTGGTTATACAGCGTTACAAGGTAGGGGTATACAGAGTCCCCAGATAGCAGTATACACTTACTGAGCACCAGATAGCAGTATACAGAGTCACCATATAGCAGTATACAGAGCCCCAGATAGCAGTATATATAGAGCCCCAGATAGCAGAATACAGAGTCACCATATAGCAGTATACAGAGTCACCATATAGCAGTATACAGAGTCACCAGATAGGGGTATACAGAGTCACCATATAGCAGTACACAGAGCTCCAGATAGCAGTATACAGAGTCACTATATAGCAGTATGCAGAGCCCCAGATAGCAGTATACAGAGTCACCATATCGCAGTATATAGAGCCCCAGATAGCAGTATACAGAGTTACCATATCGTAGTATACAGAGCCCCAGATAGCAGTATACAGAGTCACCATATCACAGTATACATAGCCCCAGGTAGCAGTATACAGAGTCACCATATCGAAGTATACAGAGCCCCAGATAGCAGTATTCAGAGCCACCATATAGCAGTATACAGAGCCCGAGATAGCAGTATACAGAGTCAGCATATAGCAGTATACAGAGCCACCGTATAGCAGGGGTATAGGGGTATACAGAGTCCCCAGATATCAGTATACACTTACTGTGCACCAGATAGCAGTATACAGAGTCACCATATAGCAGTATACAGAGCCCCAGATAGCAGTATATATAGAGCCCCAGATAGCAGAATACAGAGTCACCATATAGCAGTATACAGAGTCACCATATAGCAGTATACAGAGTCACCAGATAGGGGTATACAGAGTCACCATATAGCAGTACACAGAGCTCCAAATAGCAGTATACAGAGTCACTATATAGCAGTATGCAGAGCCCCAGATAGCAGTATACAGAGTCACCATATCGCAGTATATAGAGCCCCAGATAGCAGTATACAGAGTTACCATATCGCAGTATACAGAGCCCCAGATGGCAGTATACAGAGTCACCATATCGCAGTATACATAGCCCCAGGTAGCAGTATACAGAGTCACCATATCGAAGTATACAGAGCCCCAGATAGCAGTATACAGAGCCACCATATAGCAGTATACAGAGCCCGAGATAGCAGTATACAGAGTCAGCATATAACAGTATACAGAGCCACCGTATAGCAGTATACTGAGTCACCATATCGCAGTATACAGAGCCCCAGATAGCAATATACAGAGTCACCATATACCAGTATACAGAGCCCCAGATAGCAGTATACATAGCTGAATGGAGAGAGGAACTTAGCCCGCTCCAGGTGTGTTAGATCAATGGATGCCGAGGCATTCAGGTGCAGGTCCGGAAAGCCGCTAGTCCAGGTCCATGAGTAAGCTGAGAAAAAGAGGAGGACCGCACTCCAATATCCAGGACAAATAGTGATTTATTGTGAACCAAAGTAGAATGAACAATTCGCGCAGACAGTACAGCAATCTGTGAGAAGGGTTAACGCGTTTCACGGATCTGGGGTCCGCTTAATTATGATTAAGTGGACCCAAGATCCGTGAAACGCGTTAACCCTTCTCACAGCTTGCTGTACTGTCTGCCCGAATTGTTCATTCTACTTTGGTTCACAATAAATCACTATTTGTTCTGGATATTGGAGTGCGGTCCTCCTCTTTTTCTCAGCTTACTCACAGCAGTATACATAGCACCAGATAGGGTATACGGTCACCAGATAGGGGTATACAGAGCCACCATATAGCAGTATACAGAGCCCCAGATAGCAGTATACAGAGCCCCAGATAGGGTATACAGTCATCAGATAGGGGTATACAGAGCCACCATATAGCAGTATACAGAGCCACCATGTAGCAGTATACAGAGTCACCATATCACAGTATACAGAGACCCATATAGGGTATACAGTCACCAGATAGGGTATGCAGTCACCAGATAGGGTATACAGGGTCACCATATCGCAGTATACAGAGCCCCAGATAGGGGCTCATGGCATTGACAGACCCCCCAAAGTCGGGACAAGTCCCGCACTTACCCATCTAATAGGCAGGCTGGCAGTGTGCAGAGCTCAGCTTGCGTAGAGCATGCTGGAGTGTGCAGAGCTTGGCTTACGGAGATCATGCTGGAGTGGATGGTCTGTGGCGCGGGAGACGGGACTGAAACCCGCCGGAGTGCTGCGACTGTGCAAGTAATCACGCAGCCAGCACGTCCGCCACAGTCCCGCTACTGCCCACAGCATCCAATGCCAGTCAGTCACTGGCTCAAGGCAGCCAATCAGACTATGTGTGTGCGCCTGTTCAGCGCACATACATAGTCTTTTATGACTGATCAATCAGCTCACTACTTGCTGTCAGCAGACAGCAAGGAACCGAGGAGAAAAAAAAAGTCAATATACCGGCGCCTCCTGTAGGGGGTCGGGCTGACTTTTTTTTTTCTTGTCAGCAGCAGGGAGGTGGCGCCCAAGCACCCCTTACTGCCCAGCCGCCGCTGATCAGCCCAGATACCTGCTAGCACCTGCGTTTAGCCCCTCCGCCCATCCCAGCCCACCCAAGTGCAAGGATCAATAGATCGCTGACACATACAAAACACAATACACATATCTGCAGTGTTCGCAGAGTTCACACCCGATCCCTGCGAAAGCTGACAGTGATTTTGGTAGCGACTTGAAACAGGCTCTGACAACCAGGTGAACTTTTTTGCCTGTGAGTCACACTAGTGTACTGATAAATTTAGAGCCCAAAATGTCCAATCCGAGGTACACTAGTGAAGAGGTCTACGCAATGCTGAGCATGAAAGACGAGAGCGATGGGAAAGCCTCACTGTCAGAATCAGGCTCAGCATACGAACCCATAGAGAGCAGTGGCACCCTGTCAGATAGCTCTGACGACAGAGTTGTGGTCCCTGCTAAGGTCAGGCATACTCGATCCCATTCTGCTGTCGCTAAGGTGCAAGAACCGCAGGGCTCAGGGCTCATGGAGCAGAGAGCCAGTTCTAGTGCCGTTACTCCTTCTGGTGAACTGGCAAGCACCAGCGGCCTAGTACATCCTGGTCATAGACAAACCAGCACTTCAGTAACACTTGGTGACGTGGCGAGTCCCATAAGTGCAGTTCAAGCTGGTGTGGCTAGCTCAAGTAGAGTCCTGCAGCCATGAAGACGAAGACAAACACAGACCCATAGAGCCCATAGTGTCTTTCACACTGAATATGCTAACCCTGATTGGCAACCCCCCCACTGATGCAGCGCCCTTACTTCCCCCATTCACTGGCCAACCCAGAATTCAGGTGAATAGCGTTGATTTTACAGCCATTGATTTTTATTCGCTGTTTTTCACCGAAGATCTCTATAGATCTATTGTGGACCAAAGCAATTTATATGCTGGTCAATACATCGCCACTAATCCCATTTGTCACTTGCCAGAGACTGGAAACCAATTACGGTTCCAGAATTTAACATCTTTTCTGGGCTTTTTCCTCAACATGGGCATAACTAAAAAATCTGAGGACACGATATGAGCAGATCCAGCGGTTTATGCACTTCAACCACAATGAACTCTGTCGTCCACGAGATGACCCTGAATACGACTGGCTCCACAAAATTTGGCCCCTCATAAATCACTGCAAAACATAATTTGCAGCCTTGCTTATTCCAGACCAATTTGTCTGCGTAGATGAGTCCCTGGTTAAATTTTCTGGCCGTCTTGCTTTCAAACAGTTTCTGCCCAGCAGAGGGTCAAGATGTATAACCTCTGTGACAGGGCCACAGGCTATACATATAGTTTTATGGTTTACGAGGGAAAAGATAGTCACGTGGAGCCGGAAGGAAGCCCAGACTACATAGGGAGCGCTGGCAAGATTATGTGGGACTTGGTGTCACCCTTATTCGGAAAGGGGTACCATTTGTATGTGGACAATTACTACACACTTTTTTTTAGTCATGTGTTTGATCATCAAATTGGCGCATGTGGCACCGTGCAATCTAATTGCCGGGGCTTCCCCCAAGGGGTGGTAGAATCACAACTTTGATGAAGGCTTAGGCCGAAACGCATCAGTATTTTGGAAGTTTTTTCTGCTTTGGATACAATAAAGTTTTCATGAAGAATCTATCGAGTTGACGGCTTTCAATTACTATGGGTCTACTGTGAACCTTACTAGCCAGAGCACTGACCACTCTGTACACTAATGAACTATACAACGGTAGAGCTTGGGTGAGTCTCTCCTCATACTACAGAATCCCGACTTAGATGGGGAGAGAGAGCCTGCTTGAGAAGTAGTAATTTGCTCGTGGTGAAGTGGAGGGATACTGTCAGGGATCCAGACGAGCGTTGCGATCGCGCATGCTTGTGCGCACGCACTCACGGATTCAAACGAAGGTTCCCACAACCGTTCGGAAGTGCGCACATGTACGCATGCGCAGGGATGTTGTCAGGACACCAAGAACAGGAGGACTCTAGGACCCAGTATCCGTCAGAGCAGGAGGGCTCTAGGACCCAGCATCTCTGTCAGCACATCACATGGGCCTCTTAAAGGAAGTCAGACTTTGGCTGAAGTACTGTCTGATCTGCAGCTAGTCCGTTCCTGATACCTGCTATCCGTTATCTGCTACCTGATCTACTACCTGCTTGACCCGGCTTGCCTTGACCATTCCGCCTTCTCCAACCCTGACCCGGCTTGTTTGACTTCGCTTCTTCTGCCAGCCTGATACCTGTTACTGAACCCAGCCTGTTCTCCGACCATCCCTTGTCTGCTGATTCTGCCTGCTTGCTGATCCGTGCCCGACCCCGGCTTGTCTCATGCCTCTTCTGCCTGCCTGTATCCAGCTACTGTGATTGCTGATCTGCTGCTCCTGTCCTAGCTGTCCGCTGTCCAGTGTTCCAGCCTGCCTGCATCCAGCTACTGTGATTGCTGATCATCTGCTGTTGTTCCTATTCCAGCCCGTCTGCTATTCAGAGTTCCAGGCTCTGCTTCCAGCATCCGGTCTACAGCTGCTGACAAGAGGCACTCCTACCTCGTTGGGCTCAGGTGACCACTGTCCCCACTCCAGTGGGCTCTGAGCCAGGGCTGTATGAGAGGTCTCTTTCTACAAGAGACAGGCTCAACTATGAGGTAGGTGTTCCTCATTACAGATGCAAAGAATGTTTTCATTCTTTCCTCCATTCACGCAGATACGACCGTCCAAATTACTGGTGTTGTGGAGAAACCCCTCTGTGTCCACAAATATAATCAAAATATGGCAGGGGCGGACCACAACGACCAGTTATTGGCGCCGTTAGGACGGACTGGATCTCTCCTTACATTCCAGGAAGAGATTTTTAGAGCCCTTCCGTCTACAGATGGTGCTGCTCCCTATGTTTGAAATCCAAATGCAGTGAGCCGGCTGCATGGGCGGCATTTTCCGCATGCCCTTCCTGGTACCCCTACCAACCGAGCCCCCCAAAAAAGATGCTGTGTCTGCCGATGATGTGCATCCCTCCTGTCCTGACCAGCCTGGTCTTTGCATCGGTGACTGTTTCCACTACCATACACTAGTTGAGTATTAACGTAGGGTACAGCACTACACAGGAATAGGGCACACTGTCACAGGTTCTCCAGAGATGTCACCGCATTTTTAGAGACCCTAACCTTTACTGTTATAAAAAAAAGCGTACCAACAAAAAAAAAGTAAAAAAAAAAACTAAAAATAAAAAAAGTTATAAAAACCAAAAAAAAAAAATAAATAATAAAAGCCAAAAAACAGTTGTAATTTTCTTGTTTTTCTATCTCTATTTTCTCTCTATTCTCTTTCTATTGCTCTCTCTATTGTTAATGTTTTTATGCATACTTGTAATGTTTTGTTACTGTTTTTTATCATGTTTTCTTTGCAGGTATGTAATGTTTTTATAATGTTTTCCTGTAATCTTTTATAATGTTTTCTTCTTAGCAGAAATACTGTATTTTTATGCCACTGTGTTTTATTAATCGTTTTTTGCTTTTCAGGTACGCCATTCAGCTGCAGCACTGATTTATATATGGTGACAGCAACCGCGTTTGCTCCCACCATATGTGGGCAGTGGGTGGAAATTGGAGCAAATTGCCCCTATGCTCCAGTATATATTTTTAAAAAGGGGCTATGCTCACCATTAAAAGTGGGTAGATGAAGGGTAATTTTCTAATGGTGGGCATACCTACCGATTGATTCTTTTTTTTTAGTTTAACCCACAGGCTGCATGAAAAAAAAGAACATTACAACATATGCCCAACAAGGACCAGTGACGTACTAGTATATTGCTGGTCTTTGAGTGGCTTTCTCAGGCTCTCCTGTCCCACCAGGGAACGCGAGAATGCAGCCGGTTGTTCTGCCAGCTGGCCATAGAGCTGATCGAAGACTAGAATGGCTCCAGTCATCTCTATGGCCTAAGAAAGCGGAGGCTACAAGCATTTCATGACTTCAGTTTCACCGGATATAATCAGCGCCATTGAGAAATTGGGAAAGCATCTTATCAAACCGATCTTGGTGTGGTCAGATGCTTTAAGGTCTGAGGAAAGATCTAGAGTCTAATACACCCCAAATTAAAAAAAAAAATGCAAAACTACCTATTTTTATCATAGAGGATATTTAAATTCCCTGTGATAACAATACAAATGCTAAAAAATAAATAAAAATGAAAGGGACAGTGTAAAAATAAAATAAAGCAAAATGAATAATTAAAAAAAAAATGGAGATTGTGACACCCACCCACGTCCCCAACTCATCCAGTCAGAGTACGCAAACAACCTGTGGTGTTTACTTAGGAACAGGGCAGCTACGGAGCACAGGACCTGGAAGTTAACGGTGATCAGTGGCGGCTGGTGCTAAAATATTTTGGGGGGGCGCAAACAAACCCCTCCAGGTCCGCACTCACTAGAGTGCGCCTTGCGTTCAATGGGACGAGAAGCCATAAACCGGAAGTGACCCAATGACAAAAGTGGGAGGGTTCGGGGTGCAGTGCTCTACGTCTCAAGGACAACCTGAAACAAGCCAATGAGACCCTCATCCTCAAATCACATGCTTTCCAAAAATGTAGGGACCTAATAGGCACCCATTAGTCTGGTGCCCCGCACAGTGCACACACATGAACAATTTATTTTTTAATTAATGATAATGTGACTAACAGGTTTTAACATGTTTAAGTAGCTTTCTTCTTTGGCAAACTAAGCTTGTTAACTCTGGGGGGAGGGGGGGGGCAGCACCCCTGTGCCCCTAATGGACCAGCCGCCTCTGACAGTGATCTTTGTACTAGTAATGCGTACTTTTTCTCTGGTATTTACACTATGTTATGTTTAATACATTGTTTCTGTGTGTGCCATATCATTCACTTTTCACTTATTTTTGGCTTTCCCTTTTTCTGTATCTTATTTTTTTGCTTAATATTTGTTGGAATAATTTTGGTTCATGATTATTTGTATAATTTGTGCATACTGTTTACATTGTATGAAAGATAGTTGGCACTGGATTATCCCCTTTTTTGGGGGCATACTGTAAGTTATTTTGATTCGTAGTGATTGAGGAGAATTTATTCAGTGAATGATAGTACTCATAGTTCTTTTGCATATGGATATTGTATGAAGGTCATACATTTACATTGGAATATCTCCCTTTTTGAGGCATAAGTCAATTTAAGAAATCCTAATAATTGTATATTAATTGGTTTGTGTTAAAGTTTTAGTGTCTACAAACTATGGTAACTTAAAATGTCAGGACAGTATCAAATACCCCCCAAATGACCCCTTTTTGGAAAGTAAACAGTCCAAGTTATTTAGTTAGAGGCATGGTGAGTTTTTTGAAGTTGTAATTTTTGTCACACTTTTTTGGAAAATGAAGAAATTAAATAAAATTTTTTTTTTAACATATTGTCATGAGTGCAGTGCAGCATCATCATATGACCAATGTGGCAAGTATATTTTAAAAAAATAATAATAATTTTTTATTCAATTTTTTAAAAACTTTTTTCTATTTTTAACTTTTTTCATTTTTTTTTAACATTTATTCATCAGAGGAGTTCAGTATCACCCAAGTGACACTGTACTACTTTGGGCAGGTAATCACAGATTTTTTTCTACACTTTGATTTGATGAGCACTGTAACAGCAATGTTTTGAACTGTCGTGAATGGGTTATATTCATAACAGATATGATTACTATTGTGTGCTGTGATTGGCCAACAACTATCACAGGGTACAGGGTGCTGTGATTGGCCCAGGTACCACGGGATAGCTGTGGGACAATCACAGCATTGTAATACTAAGCACAGTTGTTATGAATAAAACCCATTTATACCAGTTGTATTTACATTATGAACAAGTAGTATATATGATGAGCGCTATAGAGGATAAATTGTAAGTGGGTGACACAAAGCCATAAATAAATCGGGATGGGCCTGCGGTTCGAGTCGAATGTAAGTTCGTCGAATTTAGAACATTATGGGGCGTTCACAGCGACTTTGCCTCCACGGAGCGCCCCATAATGCATTGCGCGCAGACAGTGCGCACAGCTCCTCCCCATTGGGAGGACTCCCGCTGCCTGCACACTTTTTGCATTGACAGTTCATTTATATGGCAGCACGGGGACGTAAACGAGTGAGCCCGCCCCTTCTGACATCATGTGGCATTAGACGGGGCGGGTCATGCCCTTACATCACTGGGTGGCCACGCCCTTCCATATATATAAACTGTCAAAGCAAAAAGCAGTCAGTCAGCGGGAGCTGTCCCATGGAGGAGGAGCTGTTGCGGCTTTTTTTTTTCGGGTCTGTCACGCGCAGTGATTGATGATGGATTACAACAGGGGGACACTTATTTTTTTTTCTTTTTCAATAAACGACTTGTCCCTAATTGTCTCCTGTGTTTTTTTCTTTTTTGACACTTTTTGGTGAATTAGTAGGGGTACTAATTCACATGGGAGGGACGGGATCTGGGGCTCCCCTTATTAAAGGGGGCTTCCAGATTCAGATAAGCTCCCCACCTGCAGACCCCCACAACCACAGCCCAGGGTTGTGGGGAAGAGGCTCTTGTACTCATCAACATGGGGACAAGGGGCTTTGGGGTGGGGGGCTCAGAGCCCCCCTGCCCCAAAGCACCCATACTACCCATGTTGAGGGCATATAACCTGGCACGGTTCAGGAGGGGGGGCGCTCGCTCACCCCACTCTGGCCGGCCAGGTTGCATGCTCAGATAAGGGTCTGGTATGGATTTTATGGGAACCCTACGTCATTTTGTTTAAAAAATTTGGAGCGGGGTTCCCCTGAAGATCCATACCAGACCCAAAGGGTTTTTATTTATATTGCTGGGAGCTGGCAATACATTACAGCCGCGAGTGATTTTAAATGACATATTTTCGTTTACAAATGTAATTTTGCAGTGGCACTGTTCTAAACATCACAGAGGTGCGCCCTTTTACAGGCAGACTTAGAGGACCCCCCAGGCACATTATTTAAAAGAATATTTCATTTTTATTGTTTTACTTTAAGCATTATTAAAATCAATGCTCCTGCAAAAACTATCGATTTAAAAACGGTTTTTTGCATTGGTACATTTCCTCTAGGGCAGGACTCGTGTCCTCATACACTCTTTATGGAAATAACTTGCATATAAGCCTTTAAATTGAGCACTTTTGATTTTTCATGTTCGGATCCCATAGACTTTAACGGTGTTCGAATGTTCTCACAAATTTTTTGCCTGTTCCCATGTTCTGGTGCAAACCAAACCGGAGGGAGTCCAGCCATCCTTATAAATTAATAAATATTTAACCGCTTAACAACCGCCCCATAGACAATTGACGTCTACAGGGCGGTTGCTTAATTCTGGGAGGACGTCTATTGACGTCCTCCCAGAATCGCGGTTCCCGCGCGCTTAATTCGTTGGCGGGACATCTGCAGTTAACAGATACCCCGCCAACAATTCGCCAATTTATAAATAATTAAATATTCCTACCGACCTGAGGGAGGCCAAACCAAACGTGGTCTTGTACCCTTGTCCGTTTTTTAAACACTCTTGTAAGCTTGTGGCAATTTCAGATACCCTAGGCTTGTACTTTTTAGTTTTCACGAGTTAAATTTCCGAATATACGTTCAATAAAGGTATTTCTCACATACTCCTGTGCTCAGGACGGGATCTCCTTTACATGGTTACGTTTTTTGGCAAAAATTTAGCTATCAAAAACGTCCTCGTAACTAAAATTATTACGAATT
>BLSH010069152.1:85294-95496 GCA_018402905.1 Glandirana rugosa | reverse complement strand
GTCCGACATGTCCGCCCCAATATCGCAGTACCGCTAAAAATTGCAGATCGCTGCCATTACTAATAAAAAATAAAAAAAAATAAAAACCCCAAAAATGAATTCTCATCATCTGTAAACGCGGCTGCCGATTGCGATTTTTTTTTTATCGCAAATATGAGGAAGAATATAAATCGGCCAAAAACGGTGAAAAAAAATGTTTTTTTGTATTTTTTTTTGCATTTGTATTTTAGCAAAAAGTAAGAAATTTGTTTTTTTTTGCAAAATTGTTGCTCTTCTTTTGTTTATAGCGGCGATCAGAAATGACGCAGCGATGATCAAATACCACCAAAAGAAAGCTCTGTTTGTGGGAAAAATAGGACGCAAATTTTGTTTGGGTACAACGACGCACGACCGCGCAATTGTCAGTTAAAGCGGCGCAGCGCCGAATCGCAAAAAGGGCTCTGGTCCTAAAGTGGGAAATCCTTCCGGGGCTGAAGTGGTTAAACTAGAACCCACGGCCAGTGTGTTCGGAGGCTGTAATGTTTTGGCATTTTTTGATGCCGACGCTGCAAAACGCCAACTAACGCCAGCTAATATTATACCGGCGTTAACCGGCGTTTTTTGACGCTGATGTTTTTAGGTTGAAAAATAGCAGAGGGATGATTTTTTTTTCAAAAACGCCTATTGACGCCGACGCTCACTAACGCTCACTAACGCCGATGCATAACGCCGAAAAACGCTGATTTTTTTTGCTTGACGTCGGGCCCGACATTTTGTTTATTTTTTTAGAAACGTCTGTGTGTATGAGGCCTTAGCAGTTACACTCAAAGATTTAATGAAACCCCCCTACAGATACACTCATAGGCAATAGAATTAGCAATTGATTAGTTCAGGGCTCTTCAAGTGTCCTATAACCCAACAGAAAAAGTACAAAGGATTTACTTGGAAGAGTTTTTCAAAACAGGGCCTAGAAGTACCATTTATAAAGGCTTTACAACATCATTCACAACATTCATTGAATGGTAAACACTACAGTAGGTAGCAATTTGAAAATTTTAGTGATAGTCTGTCTACAATCATCCTTACAATTCATATACATTCACTCAATGCACTATTACTTACGTAACAGAAGGGCTGTAAGAAACAAGCCCATGCCATGATGAGACATTCTTGGAAGGTAAATGCCTTTTGCTCAGAAACTTTAAATGTTCCCCGTTCTCATTTGAGGGAGGGAGGAACCAAACATCACTAAGCAAAAGTTTTAAGAGTGGAGAAACCTGTTTCAGGGTACTATAGGAATGGCTATCTACTTTCAACCATTACACCTACATATGGTATGTTGATTTTTTACATTTTCTGATTTTGCATAGTCCTGAGCTGACATATATCTTTTTCAGATTATCTGATGTTATGTTTCTTTTCCCTACATTAGGCAGTGGTATAGAAACGGACAAAGTAGAGATGGCATTGGCTACTGCCATGGCCCAGGGGGTCTAGCTCAGACCCTGATTTAAACCCCCTATCATCACACTAATAAAAGCATTAAGATTTTGGGAATTTTGGTAAACATCTGCTTTTCCAATGTATGGTTGGAACCACTGACTGAAACTTTGCACAGCACTGGATTTATTAAAAACATTGTATGAATTACCACCAACAATAAAGCACAGCTGCCTTTATGGCTTACATGTATACATAGGGGGCCAAGGATTTTTTTTTTTTATGGTACCCAAGCTATTGTAAAAATAAAAAAGAGCTATAGCTGCAATATTCATCTCTTCTCCAGGGCTGTTCCTCGCAGTAATTTAATTCCATCACTAGATGTTCTCTGTGCTCCAGCGTGAATGACTCCTTGTGGAAGATATAAGCTGGTCATACACGGTGCAAATTTTGACCAGTCCCTGATGAAGTGGTTTAAATCCCCTTTGTTGTGACCCTGTCGACACCCTCCTTCTCAACATCTTTTTATTGAAAAATCGAAAGAGCCATTTAAAAAATATTTGGTCAGACAGTGGCTGACAATAGGCCGGTGGGGGATTCGTCCATCTGCACTGTAGTGTAGATAGATGGAAGAATCTGTTGGATTTTTTTGGTTCAGTGTTTAGACAGAATGAAAAAAAATCTATGAGTGTATGGCTAGCTTTACTGTCATGGGCACCCTTCACTTACAATGTGATGATGCAGAGAGCAGTGTTAATTAGGTTAACGGTGCTCTTTGAATCAATGAGTCATCCAGTACTGGAAAAGAGGCAAAGAGGCCTGAAGATATCTGGAAAAGTTACGTTTTAAGGTTTTAGGGCCTTGAGGATCATACTGTTGAAAGTTTGTAGCTGTGACCTTCTGTGTTTGATTGGAGCTACCTTTAAATCGTGCAGTGTACTGCTTTTGAAAGGACAGTTGACTAGCAACTAGTGGGCAATATGTCGTCTCCTGCCTGTTTTAACCCTGAAAACGCTGCACCACCCTGCCACAACCATGTGCATTACATGTAGTTGCTTAGACATTTTGTAATCCCGTGCGTTTTAGCAATTATTTCTGTTGACAGTGCCTTCCCCCAATTACTCCCTCTTAAACTGCAAAGGCAACATACAGGGGTATACACATGCTGCGGTAAGATTTAAACCCCCATTGAACGCAACCCATTCAAGTGAACAGGGCAGTGTCGCAACAGCATGGGTTTTTAAAATGATCTGTGTGTCCCTATGGAGCCATTTAAATTCTAGGCTTAGGCTCTATATGGGTCTCAGACGAAGTGATGACGAAATGCGTCAGAGCGTGACCGCGCGGCTGTCAATCTGCATCGGCTGAGGCTCCTCCGTACCCGGGAACGCCGCTTCGCTTCGCGCTGGTTCGCTAGAGCATTGGAGTGGTGAGACGGACCAGTCTCTAGCCGAGACATCTTTATACTAGATTGTGATTATGATGACTGCTTATATTTTTTAAAGTGTGAGTTTACACCTGGAAGGGGGGTTTTGGTTTTATATGTTATGTGCTGAATAAAATCATGTGGATCATGCACATTTTGTTGAAGGGCCAATCTGACCACACACATACCGAGGATATAAGAGGTGGAGTTTTGGAGGAAGTGATGATTGGAATTACCTTGAAAGCCTGACCGCTGATAATTAACTGATTGGGTTTCAGTTCGATTTTATGCTTATTTATGATCCAAGTGGTGTCGATTGAAGGAGAGGTGAACAGCTTTAAGATCTGAATGCGGGCTATCTATTGATATCTGGTGAGTTTTTCCACATTGGGGGGTCTTCATCCTATTATCCCTCAGCATTCTCTATCTAGATTGGATGGACTTATCACTCAGTTGTCAGAGGAGACTACAATTTTGAAAGACTGTGTAGCGCTGCTTGCAATTTGTTCTCTATAGGCTCTATATGGGTCTCTGAATTATTTCTAAGTTGTGATAGAGCCCAGTTCACCCCTTGAATAGAACCCCATTCCCATCCATCAAATGACAAAACTTAAGTGGGCAGTAAGGGCTCTGGCATTTGACACCTGAACAAGTGAGGGGCTTAGCATTAGTAGGGGACAATGCTTATTTTTTAATTGGGGTAAATTTGAGGCCACATGTATAGCATAAGCCTAGTATCCAAGGGGGTTCCACAATGACCCGGGTATGGATCTGAGGATGAACACTGGTATTTGCAACACCACAAGGTGGGGACCATGGATATAACAATGAACAAACATTAGGAATGTATTGGCCAAAGCATGATATCATAGGTCAAGGACACAATAGACAGCTTGCTGAAATAATTACAGGTAACCAACTATTGTATGGTGTGATTGTTGGCTATTTATAAGTCAGCCTTCCTCCTGTTCAAATGATAATAACCACTTGAATACACTATAGCACTGTCCACAGTTTCTCAAAGAAAATATTCCACCTGTGTGTAATCTGAGGGGTGACACTGCTTCTCAGATTATCAGGACTAGGAGATGATGCAACCATTGCAGGATCGCTATATCATACCTGCCAACTTTTTGAGATGGGAACGATGCAGAATTATACAAGAAAAATAATTAGTTAAACCCACAAGTGCTTTTTTTTAACCACTACTTTTCCTTTATATTGGATTTTGACATTTACAAATGCAGCAATTTACAAATTGGATGGAAAGGTTTAGCTCCGGGAAGCACTTTTTGAAAGATAAATAGGGCATTTTCTATACTATAGAGATCAGACCAAAATGAAGGACAAATGAGGAGGAAAGAGGGACAGTCCCTTGAAAACAGGGGCAGTTGGGGGCTATGCTATATCACTTGCTACTTCTTCTGTGGTGAAATGAATGCTGTTGTTCATTACAGGGCACTAAAGGAGAGCCTAGCATAGGATCAGTGTGTCTTCTGCCATGGACTCCGTGTGCCATTTTGGGAGAGCCTGAGTCTCATTGGACACAATGGGTTATTTTATAGCTCCTATTGGGTCACTTGGATGAAGTCCACAGTGTGGGAAGTTACAGACAGGGACAGAAACCCATTTGTGAGAGAGTGGTAGGCCCAGCATTAGGGACAGGTTTCTGTCTAGTACTGTATAGCATAGGGACACTCACGTTTGCTTCTGGAGTAGGAACTGTGCCTGAGGAATGTCATCATAAGCCTTTCCAGCTTTCTTATCTGGCACAGCCCTGCACAGGTATATGCCTAAAACATTTGTAAAGGTAGATTTTTTTTTTATTAAAATAATAAATGTGTTATACTTACCTGAGCTGTGCAGTGGTTTTGCACAGAGCGGCCCCAAACCTCCTCTTCTGGGGTCCCTCGTCAGCGCTCTTGACTCCTCCTCCTTTTTATTGTGTCCCTATACCAAGCCTGCAGGCTCAATCCCAAGCCAGGCTGTTTGCATCTATTGACACACACAACACGCCTCCTCTCCCCCTCACTCCCTCCTCACAGGATTTGATTGACAGCAGTGGGAGCCATTGGCTCCCGCTGCTGTCTCAGTGAGCAAAGACAGAGGAGAGAGCTGTTGCAGATGGGCACAGCATTGGATCAAGATAGGACTTGGGTTAGTATACAGGGGGATTAGGGGGCAATACAAACACTAGGATAATTTTACCTTAATGCAGGGAATGCATTAGGGTAAAAAATGTCCAGGCTTTAGAACCACTTTAAGGAATGTAGCGCTTATCCCCGCAAGGGCTTATAATTTTGTCCCAGGCTCTTTCCCCACTAGTGTAGCAGCAGCCTGGCAAACAGCAGCAACCACTCTTCTGGCTTGCAAAACAGTCTAGCGGTTGCCTTTCCTTTTAGTTTATCACAGCTTAACATAGATGGGGCTTAATGAAGCTGTGGGATACTCCAAACTCTGAACAGTAATGGGAGGACACTCTTCTCTTTGCAGCTAATTCCTAGAACAGTCCTTTCAGCAACAGGACAGGGAATGAACAGCACTGGGACACCATAGGTAATGTTCTAGGCCAGGCAAGCCTTAGTATTAGTACACCAGTGGTTAACAGCAGCAACAGTCACTAGGATCCTTCACTCAGGTCTGGACTCACAGTGCCCCCTGATACTCGGATACCTCCCTCCAGACTCAGGCAGAAAATATCCTCAGTAAATCTTCCAGACCAGGTCCCCAGTGAAACCCCTTTATAGCTTCAAAGAATTTGTAGCAGAATAGCCCCCCCAGGCATGGGTGTCCGCAGAACTTTTTTCAGGGGGGGCATCATTTAAGGTCACCCATGCTCTGCCCCTTTTTGACAATGTCATTATCACATTATCATGGTCAGAGACTGCAGACATAGTACAAGAGATGGTCAGAGACTGCAAACATACTACAGGAGATGGTCAGAAACTGCATACATGGCTCAAGAGGATAAGGACCTTGTGGGGAACCCCTGATGCAATCCCTGATTCCAGGGGGGGGCAATTGCCCCCCCTTGCCCCTACCTGCGGACGCCCATGCCCCCAGGTCTGCACAGCTGGAATCTCGATGATCAGGATCTTCTGGCTGGGAACCTCTCCTCCTGGAAAAGATCCTGCTTTCTTAGGCTCCAAACTATTTATGCACTCTCCAAGCCACCTTCTGAACACCATCCCTCAGGGATTGGTTGGAATCACATAAATATTCAGGCTGCTCATTTGACTCTCATTTGACTCTCCCACCCACCATAATCTGGAAGTCTCCAGAAAAAGGGAGAAGCAATCAAACCTGCAGCCTGCAGAGCCCAAAGCGGTCCAAAGTAATAACAAGTTGCTCTACTGATTACAGGAGAGCCACATGAACTAAATTTACCAAATCTAGCTAGAAACCTATCTGGAGGGGTGCTGCATGAAGCTTGCATGGAGCATCTTGAACTTCCTTGTACTAATATATAAATACCAGTGCCTTGTTGTACAGAGTTGAAAGTTAAGGAAGAATAATGCGTTTTAAAAACATCTGATTATGCATTACATAAAAAAAGAGGACTTCTAGCCTGGGGAAAAAAAAACTACTGTAGCTGCTGACTTTTAATATAAGGACACATACCTGTCCAGGAGTCCAGAGATGTCGGCACCCCAAGCTGATCCCTCCATCGTCTATAAGTGCAGACGCCGGAATCTTCACTAAGGGAAACAGGAAGTGAAGCCTTGCGGCTTCACAGCCTGTTTCCTACTGCGCATGCGCGAGTCGCGCTGCACTTTCTGAATGGTCCCACCGTCTTCTGGACCTGTGTGTCTCCCAGAAGACAGCTGGGGGAGGGACTGAAAATGTCATAGATCACCATGCAACTTACCCAGAAGTGGGAGTGGGTACCTGGTTTTGACAGGTATCTGCTCCCTCCTCCCCCCTGAAAGGTGCCAAAAGTGGCAGCGGAGGGGGGGAGGAAGCAAAGAAGCAGAACTTCTCCTTTTGGGTAGAGCTCCGCTTTAACTGAGAAGTTGTACTCATCTGTTGCTGGTCTGCGTTGCCTCACAGTGGCCCAGAGCCCTGTGTAACAAAGTCCAAAATGAACTAAATTTACTCAAGTGACTCAGCCTGCTGTTCAGAGAAAGGCTGTAGCCATTGTATTCCCTTACAGAGAGGAACTACAAAGTAATATTTCACTTTCATTTTTATGAACTTTTTGGATTATGCTTCATCTGGGTAAAGATGTGCTATGTGGGCGGCGGGTGTTTTCATGATGCAGATTTCCACCACCTTCCGGCCCGTTAAGAGGTTCTGAATGCTGGGAGGCGGAGGCGGAGATTTCGATCATGTGACCACCCTAATTGGCTGTCACATGATTGGAAAGCTCCCAATCGCAGTAAGTAAGCATTGGGAGCTTTTCGGTACCTGCCAGAAATGTTTACATTCAGGAAGCATGCATGTGGCCTCTCGCGTTAGAGCCGCATATATGAAGAGGTTAATATTACGGATGCACTGATCTACAGTTGTGCTCATAAATTTACATACCCTGGCAGAATTTATGATTTCTTGGCCATTTTTCAGAGAATATGAATGAGAACACAAAAACATTTCCTTTACTCATGGTTAGTGTTTGGCTGAAGCCATTTATTATCAATCAACTGTGTTTACTCTTTTTAAATTGTAATGACAGCAGAAAGTACCCAAATGACCCTGATCAAAAGTTTACATACCCTGGTGATTTTGGCCTGATAACATGCACACAAGTTGGCACAAAGGGGTTTAAATGGCTATTAAAGGTAACCATCCTCGTCTGTGATCTGTTTGCTTGTAATTAGTGTGTGTGTATAAAAGGTCAATGAGTTTTTGGACTCCTGACAGACCCTTGCATCTTTCATCCAGTGCTGCACTGACGTTTCTGGATTCTGAGTCATGGGGAAAGCAAAAGAATTGTCAAAGGATGTGCGGGAAAGGGTAGTTGAACTGTACAAAACAGGAAAGGTATATAAAAAGATCTCCAAGGAATTGATAATGCCAATCAGCAGTGTTCAAACTCTAATCAAGAAGTGGAAAATGAGGTGCTCTGTTGAAACCAAACCACGGTCAGGTAGACCAACTAAAATTTCAGCCACAGCTGCCAGGAAAATTGTTCGGGATGCAAAGAAAAACCCACAAATAACTTCAGGACTCTCTGAAAACATGTGGTGTGTCTGCTTCAAGATGCACAATAAGGAGGCACTTGAAGAAAGATGAGCTGCATGGTCGAGTTGCCAGAAGAAAGCCATTGCTACGCAAATGCCACAAAGTATCCAGCTTACAATACGCCAAACAGCACAGAGACAAGCCTCAAACCTTCTGGCACAAAGTCATTTGGAGCGATGAGACCAAAATTGAGCTTTTTGGCCACAACCATAAATCTTACATTTGGAGAGGAGTCAACAAGGCCTGTGAAACACGGAGGTGGATCACTAACGTTTTGGGGATGTGTGAGCTACAAAGGCACAAGAAATTTGGTCAAAATTGATGGCAAGATGAATGCCGTATGTTATCAAATAAATACTGGAGGAACATTTGCATTCATCAATCAGGAAGCTGCACATGGGACGTACTTGGATATTCCAACATGACAATGATCCAATACACAAGGCCAAGTCTACCTGTCATTGGCTACAACAGCATAAAGTGAAGTGAAGGTTCTAGAGTGGCCATCTCAGTCTCCTGACCTCAATATCATTGAGCCACTCTGGGGAGATCTCAAACATGCAGTTCATGCAAGACAACCCAAGAATTTCCAGGAACTGGAGGCTTTTTGCCATCTGAGAAGATAAAGAGCCTCATCCACAAATACCACAAAAGACTTAAAGCTGTCATTGATGTTAGGGGGCAATACACAGTATTAAGAACTGGGGTATGTAAACTTTTGATCAGAATCATTTGGGTATTTTCTGTTGTCATGATTTAAAATGAGTAAACACAGTTAATTGATAATAAATGGCTTCAGCCAAACACTAACCATGCGTGAAAGAAAAGTTTTCGTGTTCTCATTCATAGTCTCTAAAAAATGGCCAAGAAATCGTAAATTCTGCCAGGGTATGTACACTTATGAGCACAACTGTATAGGCCACAAATAGCATTATCAGCATTTTGCTGATAGAAAAAGAAAATGTGCCAATATTGGCATGCTGCATCCCATTGACTTCAACGCAAAATCACATTCCAGTGACTTCAATACAAAAACATCTCAAACTGACTTCAATTCAAAATCGCCCCCTATTGACTTCAATACAAAATCGCGTCCCGTTGACTTCAATGCAAAATCGTGCCCCATTGACTTCAATGCAAAATCGCGCCCCATTGACTTCAATGCAAAAACACCCCCTATTGAATTCAATGCAAAATCACATCCTATTGACTCCAATGCAAAAACACCCCCTATTGACCTCAATGCAAAAATCGCATCCCATTGACTTTAATGCAAGATCGCATCCTATTGACTTCAATGCAAAAACGCCCCCTATTGGCCTCAATGCAAAATCGCATCCCATTGACTTCAGTGCAACAGCCACATTAATCAAATTTTTTTGTACTGTACAACTGTTCATTTTGGTTTCGGTTTTAGTTTTCGGCCAATTGCTTCCTGAATTTTTGGTTTTAAGTACAGAATTTTCACTTCGGTGCACCACTAGTTTATATGTGTACTTTTATGATGCATTTTCTTCTTCATATTTAACTTTGCGTATGTCACAGTAGTCTCAGATCGTGGATTTGTGTCTTTTTTATGTTGCTATTACATATATACATATACAGTATATTAATCATGGCTTCCTTTTCTAAATGTGGCTCAGGAAAAGGAAAGTGTTCTGGCGTGGCCACTGCTCTACAATTCTTACTTCCCAAAGCTGTATGCAGTGTACATTTTACCCTGACATGAGAAAAAGCTGCTCCCATATAAACAATCAAGAATGCGGTTCCATTAATATCCAAAATTTTTTGAACATTTTTATTGAATTTTTTATATTCAAAACAGTAAAACTGAAAGCCCACCTACCCCCACATGAACTGCCTTTAAATAATGCTATGCATCCATATATAAGTACACCCCCATCCACCCGAAAGTCAAAATGACAAAACTTATATTTTTTAAGTTATTTTTACAAGTTTTTTAAAACCTATAATTACCTTGGCGTAAGAACTAACAAATATACCCTCGTCGAAAAAGAGTACAGTCCCATTTTACATGTGACGTATGTCGAAACCCTTCATTCTTAACATCTCGTCACCGGTGCGGTCTTGTGAAAGGAAAAGGACTCGGTGTAAATCTTTTCCTTCGGTACTAATTATATGACATATACATATATACATTATCGTTGTATTTTTT
>BLSH010069152.1:56714-66717 GCA_018402905.1 Glandirana rugosa | reverse complement strand
AAAGAAAGCTCTATTTGTGTGAAGAAAAAGATGAAAAATGTATTTGGGTAAAGTGTTGCATGGCCGCGCAATTGTGATTCAAAGTGTGACAGCGCTGAAAGCTAAAAAAATGGCCTGGGCAGGAAGGGGTGAAAGTGCCCAGTATTGAAGTGGTTAAGGAATAGTTCCTTTATTGTCTATTGGGCAACACAAGAATTCAGATACAGTCAGGTTGTACTGCTTTAGTAAATAAGTTCAAATGCATAGGGATCCAGACTCAAGAAAGTGACATTCTTTTGAATTAAAGCAGAACTATAAGCAAACTTCTTAATACATAGGTAAAATACATAAATATGAACTCTATTACCTGCAAAGAAAATTGTGACTCTTCAGTCAGTTTGTAATGCTGTATTCCTGCCAGACAGGAGAGCCAGGTCCCTGACCTCACTTTCCACCACTGTAGTCAATGCAGCACAGCTTGGTCAGGGACAGTGACTGGATAGTAAAAGTGGAGCAGCACATTGAGGTTGATTTACCAAAGGCAAATAGACTATGCACTTGGCAAGTGCAGTTGCCCTCTGTATGTGCAGTAGCTTTATAGCTTAGTAAATGAGGACCAGCTCTACTGACTTCAATCATCCAATCATGTGCAGCAAAAATGCAGTTTTTTTTATTTTCTTTGCACATGATTGGGTAGTCTTTGTAAAGTGAAGCTTCCCCTCATTTACTAAGCTCTGAGCAACTGCACTTCCAAAGTGCACAGTCTATTTACCTTTAGTAAATCAAGCCCATTGCATGTTCTCTACTATGGTCATCTGTATGAGTGGAATTGACATCACTGCACGGTGCAGTAGAGCCTGATTGGCCTGCATTGCCATTGGCTTTATAGCTGCTTGTATATTTGGAAGGAAGATCCCCCACCCCTTTGCCAGTCTTCTCTCTCTAGAGTGAATTTGTAATTGGTTCCCGCGGAGAATCATCTAGGGTCCAATAATATTGTTAATTTTCCATAGCAGTTTATGGAGAAAATTTTCCCAAGAGGGGAACCAGGAAGTTTATCTAAGCGTCAGGCCCTGGCTGTCTTAGCAGTTGTTGGTTGAGTAGAGTAGCTTGCTGGAGTAACACACAGAAATAAAGATCCAGCAAGGGATCAACCCCCCTATTAATTCTTTTTTTTTTTAAACCCATTTTAGAGTAAAAAAAAAACTTTATTATAAAACTTCCTATTGCAGCATTGCTCACCCTAATATTTCTACAGCTATCATAGAGCTGGCAGTCCCAGGACAAGATCTTTTAGCACTGAAGGTGCAAAATGCCAAAATGCATCCCGCCTAATGGGCTGGTAACTAGCTCACTAGCATAGGTTGCAAGCCCTGCCCTTTTTGTGTCCCACTCCTTTTGCAGCACCCAAAGCAGCTGCCTCTTGCGCCTACCCTTCGGCTCAGGCCTTAGAGCTGGTATACCTCTCGTTCAAATTCAAATTTAGAACCTGCTCTTAGTCATCCAACCACATCAGTGGGGTTGGTTTTCTAAAGGCAGAAACTCTGCACTTTGCAAGTGCAGTTGTTTCAGAGCCCAGTATAAGAGGGGAAGCTTCACTTTGCAAAGAATACCCAATCACATGCAAGGAAAATAAAAAAACAGTATCTTGGCTTGCACATGATTGGATGATGGAAGTCAGCTGAGCTTCACTTCATTTACTAAGCTCTGGAACAACTGCACTTGCAAAGTAAACAGTCTATTTGCCTTTAGTAAATCAACAATCATGTGTAGACTACATTGTACATATGGTAATTATCGCTTGCCTCTAAAGTGTTGGCCGGCAGTGTGATTTTATACTCCCGGGAACATTTTCGGCCTCCCAGGCTTGGGGGGGGGGGTGAGATTTTGGCCTTCCGGGAACATTTTCGGCCTTCCTGGCCCAGCAGTGCGATTTCGACCTCCTGGGACCATTTTCGGCCTTCCTGGCCCAGCAGTGCGATTTCAACCTCCTGTAACCAATTTTGGCCTCCCAGGCCCGGGAGGGCGATTTTGGCCTCCCGGGACCATTTTCGGCCTCCCAGGCCCGAGAGTGCGATTTTGGCCTCCCGGGACCATTGTTGGCCTCCCGGGACCATTTTCGGGCTCTTAGGCCTGGGAATGCGATTTTGACCACCCGGGGCAAATTTCTACCTCTCAGGCCTGGGAGTGCGATTTACGCCTTCCGGGACCATTAAGGGCCTCGCAGGCCCGGGAGTGCGATTTTGGCCTCCCGGAACCATTTTTGGTCTCTCAGGAGCTCCCAGGCCTCCGAGCGCTAAACTGATGTGCTTGTTCATTGTTTCAAATGGGTAGATTAATTGGTTACTGTGGGCAACAGTTGCCTTTTTCCTCCAGTTTTGGTAAATTATCCCATCGATACTATTTTATTTTATGTTTTGCATATTTTTGTTTCTTTATTGTCTTTTTAACATATGCTGCTTTTCAATGTATTTATTCAATCCACCTGCTGCCAAGCTAGTTCTAGGTTAATACTGTGGTCATAATATGTATAAATGTGTGGGTTTAAATTTAGTAAAAAAATCTTTCTTATGTTCCAGTGTGATTACTGTGCCTCTTGCAGTGCTGTCTTCCCATTGTAACACCTCTGTTGTTTTAATATGTTAGTAAGCATGGCATTGTAGGGTGTAAATCATCAAATCAATGTTTTTTAGGCTGGGTTCACACCTATGCGAATTGGATGCGGGTTCCAATGTGAACCTAGCCTACATGATTGACAAGGCTTTTATGTTTTATTTTTTTTTTATTGTAAGTTTCAACGTTAATATGACAAAGTGTAGAGGGAATTAAGCAGAGGGAAAGTCCAGAATATGTGACAAAAATGACAAGTTCAAGTAAAATTATGTGTGACAAGAATACGTTCAAGGAACAGAAAGAAATACAGAGCTATTTTTTGGTTCAGTTGTTTTTATTAAAGGTTTTCAAACATTAAAATGATATAGAAAAAGGCAAATGTAAAATAAATGTATAGATGACATATAAACAATGTACATATATTCCAATAAAGGTGTATTGGTGATTTTCCAGTCTCAATAGAGGTAAAGAAGTTCCATTGGAATAAGATAGTGTCAGGAAGAACACAATGCAAGAAATAAAGAAGGGGAAAAGATGGTGAGGGGAAGGAAGATGATGATGAGGATGCTGGGCAAAGGCTAGGGAAAGGGAAGAATCACGGGGGGGGGGGGGGCTCACCAAGCTCAGGCTCGTATAAATTGGTTGGTAAGTAGAGTTGAGCGAACCTCTGGAAGTTCGGGTTCTGCTGGTTCGGCCCAACTTCGGGACAAAGTCCGGGTTCGGGTCCGGACTTGACCCGAATTTTGACACGGGCCCTGAACCCCATTGAAATCAATGGGGACCCGAACTTTTAGGCACAAAAATGGCTGTAACAAAGTCCTGGAAAGTCCTAGAGGTCTGCAAAAGGAAGGAAAATGGGGTAAGAGTAGGCCAAGTGCCCTACAAAGAAATGGGGATAGGGAAATAACTTAAAATAATTTTTAACCTAAAATCACATAAAAAAATCAAAAATGGAGGTGGATGTGGAGTTGGAGGTTGAGGAGGAGGTGAAAATAGTGGTGGAGGAGGAGGAGGTAGCCAACACTGTTTTTTTTATTTTTGGAATTTTTTTGTTTTTTTTTAAACCAGCAATGTAGATGCACTTTTTAATTTTGTGCAAGAAACAATAATCTGTCCCTTTAAGCAACAGTAGGAACCTCTCCCTATAGAACTAGATTCTAAAATCATCTCCAAGTTGTACAGGGAAAGCCTCCAGCTGTTGCTTTAAGGGAAAGATTAGTGTTATAAAATCATCTTAAAATTGTGTGGGAAAAGCCTATTGCAGGGGCATAGAGCCATATTCGTGTTCTAAAATCATCTTCAAATTGTGTGGGAAAAGCCTATATCAGCCGCAGGGAGCCATATTAGTGTTCTAAAATCATCTTCAAAGTGTATGGGAAAAGCCTATTGCAGGCGCAGGGAGCCATATTAGTGTTCTAAAAGCATCTTCAAAGTTTATGGGAAAAGCCTATTGCAGGCGCGGGGAGCCATATTAGTGTTCTAAAATCATCTTCAAAGTGTATGGGAAAAGCCTATTGCAGGCGCGGGGAGCCATATTAGTGTTCTATAATCATCTTCAAATTGTGTGGGAAAAGCCTATTTCAGCCGCGGGGAGTCATATTAGTGTTCTAAATTTTAGAACACTAATATGGCTCCCCGCGCCTGCAATAGGCTTTTCCCATACACTTTGAAGATTATTTTAGAACACTAATATGGCTCCCTGCGCCTGCAATGGGCTTTTCCCATACACTTTGAAGATGATTTTAGAACACTAATATGGCTCCCTGCAGCTGATATAGGCTTTTCCCACACAATTTGAAGATGATTTTAGAACACTAATATGGCTCCCTGCGGCTGATATAGGCTTTTCCCACACACTTTGATGATGATTTTAGAACACTAATCTTTCCCTTAAAGCAACAGCTAGAACCTTTCCCTGTACAACTTGATGATGATTTTAGAACACTAATCTTTCCCTTAAAGCAACAGCTGGAACCTTTCCCTGTACAACTTGATGATGATTTTAGAAGAATAATCTTTCCCTTAAAGCAACAGACTCTACCTAGTCTAGTTAGATCGTTCTGTGCAGCAGGATGAGGTGTGCAATCTGTCCCTCAAAGCACCAGTACTAGTATCTCTCCCTAGTCCACAATCAGATCGTTCTGTGCAACAGGATGAGGTGTGCAATCTGTCCCTCAAAGCACCAGTACTAGTATCTCTACCTAGTCCACAATCAGATCGTTTAGTAATGCAGGATGAGATGTTCTATAATATCTGCAATCTGTCCCTCACAGAGCCAGCAGCATCCTCTCCCTAAACTATCCTGAGAGCATATGACATGCAGCACGGTGACTCCAGCTCCACATGGAGGCTGGGTCACATGGTGCACTGGCTAATCACAGCCATGCCATTAGTAGGTATGGCTGTGATGGCTTCTAGGGAAAACCAGTGAAACACTTGTTGATTGGCTGCCCTTGGCAGCTTTTCAACAAGTGGAATAAAATACCAGAACCTGGACTTTTTTTGAAAAGTCTGGGTCCGGGTCCCGGACACCCAAAAGTTCGGAACGGACCCGAACTTTACAGTTCAGGTTTGCTCAACACTATTGGTAAGGTAGATCACAGTTCCAGAAGATGACAATTGAAATCTGCAGGTAAGAGATGTGAGACCCATGAGTTCCAGACCTTCTAAAGTTCCAGCGTTGTACCCAATGTCTTCGCTGTCAACTTTTCATTATTCATTATCCAGTGCAAAAGTCCTATTTTTAAATACATCTTTTGGAAGAGGATTTCATATAAGGACAACTGTCCCTTTAGCACAAGTTATCCTTTAACGTGAGACCAAACTCTGTTTTTAGAAAAAAAAAAATACTAACAACTTACAAAGCCATTCACAAATCTGCCCCAAGCTACATCACCAATCTTTTTTCCAAATATCACCCAAACCGTCCTCTCTGCTCCTCCCAAGACCTCCTGCTCTCGGGCTCCCTTGTCTCCTCCCCCCATGCTCATCTCCAGGACCTCCCCAGAGCCTCTCCCATTCTCTGGAACTCTCTACCTCAATCTGTCTGGCTATCTCCTACTCTGGCTGCCTTTAGGTGATCCCTGAAACAGGGCCGATCCTGGGGTCACAGACACCTGGGTGCAGAAATATTTCTGGCACTCCACATGGGTGTGGTTATCTTGCTAACTCCTCCCCTTTACAAATGTTTCCATGGCAGCGACCTAAACACAGAGATGCTGCCCTAAGGAGTCTGTTACCCCAATATCCTCCCACAATCTCTTAACAATAAACAATGGTCAGAGACTGCGGACATAGTACAGGAGATGGTCAGAGACTACAGAAATGATACAGGAGATGGTCAGAGACTGCAGGAGATGGTCAGAGACTGCAGAAATGATACAGGAGATGGTATGGGACTGCAGACATTATACAGGAGATGGTCAGAGACTGCAGGCATGATACAAGAGATGGTCAGAGACTGCAGGAATGATACAGGAGATGGTCAGAGACTGCAGGCATGATACAAGAGATGGTCAGAGACTGCAGACATAGTACAGGAGATGGTCAGAGACTGCAGACATAGTACAGGAGATGGTCAGAGACTGCAGACATAGTACAGGAGATGGTCAGAGACTGCAGACATTGTACAAGAGATGGTCAGACTGCAGAAATGATACAGGAGATGGTCAGAGACTGCAGACATGATACAAGAGATGGTCAGAGACTGCAGACATGATACAAAAAATGGTCAGAGACTGCAGACATGATACAAGAGATGGTCAGAGACTGCAGACATGATACAAGAGATTGTCAGAGACTGCAGAAATGATACAGGAGATGGTCAGAGAGTGCAGACATGATAAAGTAGATGGTCAGGGACTGCAGAAATGATACAAGAAATAGGCAGAGACTGCAGCAATGATACAGCTGATGGTCAGAGACTGCAGAAAGTATACCGCTGATGGTCAGAGACTGATCAGTGCCACCTCATTAATGTGGCCTATCAGTGCCACATCATCAATGCAGACTATCAGTGCTACTTCATCAGTGCTCATCAGTGCCACCTAATCAGTGCCACCTAATCAGTGCCACCTAATTAGTGCCACCTAATTAGTGCCACCTCATCAGTGCATACCAGTAATGCCTCATCAGTGCCACCTCATCAGTACCATCAGTGCCTACCAGTGCCACCTTGTCAGTGCCTACCAGTGCCACCTCATCAGTGCCTACCAGTGCTGTCTCGTAGGTGCCACCTCATCAGTGCCTACCAGTGCCATCTCATCAGTGCCACCTCATTAGTGCCCATCAATGCCACCTCATCAGTGCATACCAGTACCACCTCATCAGTGCATACCAGTGCCATCTCATCAGTGCCTGCACATACGTGCAGTCTATCAGTGCCATCTCATCAGTGCCAGCACATCAGTGCCATCTCATTAGTGCCAGCACATCAGTGCCACCTCATCAGTGCAGTCTATCAGTGCCAGCACATCAGTGGCACCTCATCAGTGCCAGCCCATCAGTGCAGTCTATTAGTGCCACCTAATGAGTATCCATGTGTTAAAAATGTTATATCAGAAACTCACCTCCTCATTGTGGCCATTACACTCTGTCCATTCATTTTTAAGGCAATCCCACCCCTCCTGTTGACTATATCTCCCATAATTCTTTGCAGTACAGGAGAGAAGGGGAGGGAGGAACACTCTGCTCTGTTTCCCTCCCCTAACCTCTGTACTGCCAGGAGAGTGAAGGGAGGAGGAAGCAGACATAGGAGGAGAGGGGCGGGATGCTGGGAAAGAGCAGAGAATACAAGCGTCTTTATGACAGAGGCAGGGGGCGGGCAGCTTCCCGGAGGGCGGCGGCCGTGAGATGAGAAGAGCCTGCTCTATCCAGTGAAACTCAGAGGAGGAGCGGCTTCAGCCTGTGTGCTGCTTGTAGCATCGCCGCTCCTCCTCTGAGTATCATTCACAGGACAGAGCGGGCTCTTCTCATCTCACGGCCACCACCCTCCGGGAAGCTGCTTGGCAGGGATCAGCACTGCGAAAGTGGAGAGAAGGGAGAACTCTTACAGTTTGGCGCCCCCCAAACCGCGGCACCTGGGTGCAGTGCACCCCGGGCACCCGCCCAGGATCGGCCCTGCCCTGAAAACTCATCTCTTCATGGAAGCCTTTTGCGCCTCCAACTAACCTTTTAGAATTTCTTTCAGCTCATCCACCACAGTTAAAACCTTCTGTACCACTTGCCCCACCTTATTAGATTGAAAGCTCTTATGGTCAGGCCCATCTTGACCCCCTTTTATTATTTGGTATTGTAACTGTACTGTGAAACCTGTTGGCGCTATATAAATCCTGTATAATGATAATAATATTCAAATATAATATGTAATCTTAAAGTAGAACTATGGGCAAAACTTTTATTTTTCATTTTGGATAGAGCAAGGGAGGCTTATAACCTCCGTTAGGTCTTTTTTCACCAACTGTGTCCCGTTGTGGAGATTTCCCTTGTCCCATAGCCAAACAGGAAGTGAGAGGAAATCTCTGCAAATATAGGGAATATCTTGGGGACTCCCAAGTCACCAGAGCTAGGCTCTGCAATGACTTCAGGAACCTAAATTCAATTTCCTAAGCTTGATGCTTATCCCCGGTGGATAAATTGATAAAATGCTTGGGTCCAGGCAGGTACATTATCACTTCCAATTTTACTAAATAGTATGGGCAGGTTCACTTTACAGCCAAGGCAAAGGAGAAGACAGCTTTTGCAACACCAGATTGGATGTTCAAAATATGTGGTCCTCCCATTTGACTTGCATGGGTCCCAAGCAGTGTTAATTTTGTTGACTAAAACCAACTAAAACATTTTAGTCGACTAACTTAATACCATTTTAGTCTACTAAAATACGGCTAAAACTAAAACAATTGAGATTAATAAAATACAACTAAAACTAAAATGCAATTTAGTCCAAACACTAAGACTAAAACTAAATTAAATTTGACGTCAAAATTAACACTGGTCTGTAATGCATGTTCATACCTCAATACCATAAATAATAACATATTCGATTTTTCACTCTAACAGTATTTAATGAGTTTGGAAATTGTAGAGAATTGCTTAAATAATGCATTACAATTTAACTACACCCATTCGATTTTAGACCACTAAAATACATTTTAGTCAATTAAAATTATTTTAGTTATATTATGGAACAGAACCCCCCAAGAATGGAACTTTAACGGAATCCAACTCCTCAAAGAGCAAAAGCAAAACTAAGATAAATGAAAAAAGTTTATTTGTTACAATTAAAAGGACATGGCCTACAAAAGTAGGTCTGCCATCAGTTAGATACACAATGACATGTAACAAGCCAAAACTGACATAAAAAAACATGCATAACAAGTGAAAGACGGTGAGGAAACAATACTGTTACAAGACAATTAGGCCTCATACACACGGACGTTTCTAAAAAAATAAACAAAACGTCGGGCCCGACGTCATGGAAAAAAAGTCTGCGTTTTTCGGCGTCATGCATCGGCGTTTTTGAGCGTTAGTGAGCGTCGGCGTCAATAGGCGTTTTTTTAAAAAAATCATCCCTCTGCTATTTTTCAACCTAAAAACGTTGGCGTCAAAAAACGCCGGAAAACGCCGGTATAATAATAGGTGGCGTTTGTTGACATATTGTGGCGTCGGCGTCAAAAAATGCCAAAACGTTACAGCCTCAGCCTGGCTGTGGGTTCTAGTTTCAACTCACTAACACCGACGTCAGCTACAGCTCAAAAACGCCGACATTTTTATGGGGCCATTGACTAACATGGAGAGCTGCAAAAAACGCCAGAAAACGCCGGCGTCAAAAAACGTCCGTGTGTATGAGGCCTTAAAAATACAGTTAATAGATACCACTTGCATCGCCACTAAGTGGCAGAAAGGCCCTTCCGCCACTTAGTGGTGATGCAAGTGGTCTCTATTGTAACTTTCCCATTCTTAGGGGGTTCTGTTCCATAATATAGCTATACCAGGGATGTGGGAAACCTTTTCAATAATCTAGATTCTGAATGCAGCACTAAGTTTAACTAAAATTATTTTAGTTGACTAAAATGTCGTGGAGATTTCGTTGACTAAATATGACTAAAACAAAAACAATTGCAGAAGACTAAAATGGGACTAAAACACCATTTTAGTCTAAGACTAAGACTAAAACGAAATCAAAAATTCCTGCCACACTGGTCCCAGGCCTCATTCCAAAGCATGAAGGACCACATTCATAAACCCCACAAATGCCCCACTTCTGGATGATGTTACCCAAAGGAGTGGGTGCAAATACAGTAAAACACAATTCTTAGAGTGATATCACCCACAAATACATGTATAGATAGGAGGTATTTCAATTGGGATTTTTATTATAGCACTCAAAGAAAATATATTCAAACCTAGAGTA
>BLSH010069152.1:39784-56704 GCA_018402905.1 Glandirana rugosa | reverse complement strand
GTCCGTGTGTATGAGGCCTTAAAAATACAGTTAATAGATACCACTTGCATCGCCACTAAGTGGCAGAAAGGCCCTTCCGCCACTTAGTGGTGATGCAAGTGGTCTCTATTGTAACTTTCCCATTCTTAGGGGGTTCTGTTCCATAATATAGCTATACCAGGGATGTGGGAAACCTTTTCAATAATCTAGATTCTGAATGCAGCACTAAGTTTAACTAAAATTATTTTAGTTGACTAAAATGTCGTGGAGATTTCGTTGACTAAATATGACTAAAACAAAAACAATTGCAGAAGACTAAAATGGGACTAAAACACCATTTTAGTCTAAGACTAAGACTAAAACGAAATCAAAAATTCCTGCCACACTGGTCCCAGGCCTCATTCCAAAGCATGAAGGACCACATTCATAAACCCCACAAATGCCCCACTTCTGGATGATGTTACCCAAAGGAGTGGGTGCAAATACAGTAAAAACACACATTTCTTAAGAGAGCTATCACCCACAAATACATGAATAGATAGGAGGTATTTCAATTGGGATTTTTATTATAGCACTTAAAGAAAATATATCCAAACTTAGAGTATAATATATCTAATTTATTTATCACTTAAACAAAAGCCTAGACAAATGTGGAGACTAAAATAAATACCAGTATGCACAGACATATGACTAAGAGTATGACTGCAGACATACTACAGGAGACGGTCAGAGACTGCAGACATACTATAGGAGACGGTCAGAGACTGCAGACATACTACAGGAGACGGTCAGAGACTGCAGACATACTACAGGAGACGGTCAGAGACTGCAGACATACTATAGGAGACGGTAAGAGACTGCAGACATACTACAGGAGATGTAAGAGACTGCACACATACTACAGGAGATGGTCAGAGACTGCGGACATACTACAGGAGACGGTCAGAGACTGCGGACATACTACAGGAGACGGTCAGAGACTGCAGACATACTACAGGAGACGGTCAGAGACTGCAGACATACTACAGGAGACGGTCAGAGACTGCGGACATTCTACAGGAGACGGTCATAGACCGCAGACATTCTACAGGAGACGGTCAGAGATTGAGAACATACTACAGGAGATGGTCAGAGACTGCAGACATAATTCAGGAGACAGTTAGAGACTGCAGACATAGTGCAGGATACGGTTAGAGACTGCAGACATGGTGCAGGAGATGGTCAGAGACTGCAGACGTAATACATGAGACGATTAGAAACGCAGTCCGGATGCGTTCAGGATGCTTTTCTGCAAGAGCATTTTTGATGCATTTTAGGTGTATTTTTGGTGTGTTCCGGTGCATTTTCAATGCGTTTTACCAAGTTCCAGTACAGTTCAGTGCAGAAAAAATGCAGCATGTTCTAGTTTTTTTCTGGAAGTGACCACACTGGTGTGAACTATGCCATTGAAAACCATATAACCTATGCCCCATTCACATGTGTGGCCCTGCCCCCTTGAGGGTAGCATGAAAAGTCAATTCCCCCTGGGCTTCCCAGACTCTGAGGGTCCTCCACCACCCCTGACACACTGGGGTCACTCATGGTGTTACCTTTCTTCAAATAGGACTCAGTAAAAGGAATCACATAGTATTAAGAAGTCAAAAGTATTTACTCAAAATCTGGTATATTAAAGAGGAACTCTGAATCAACAAGTTGGATATAACACTTGCAAATAATTGACAATCTAATATCAATAAACACATAGTACCTTACTGATAGTTTTGAGGATTCTGTACACAAGAGTGAGCACGGGAGAGCAGGGAAATGACTACTGTACGTCAAACCACTCTCTGATGTTTACTCCCCGACAGTCACAGAGGGAATAAATACCCAAATCTATCCTCCTAAATATAGACAGAATATCTGGAGGTCCACTAGTATCAATAAACTAATGAAAAGAAACTATTCAATTAATCTTAGATAAACTGGTACAACTTAGTTGTGTATAGATAAACTGATATAACGTATTAGACTGCAGATAAACTGGTACTTAGTCATATATCACAGATACACATAAATTCCTCATGCTCTATAAAGGAGAGTTCTTAGGCTAATTCAGTATGCCAAGATTTTAGCAGTAATGGAACCTACTAAGTGGGGGGAAAGACAACTGAAACTGTAGTGAATCAATGTTCCTTGTTCAAAGTTCACTATATCTTCAGCCAGCTCGTTACTTGGATGCTGGGTATTCCCTATCATCTGCTGAAGTGCTGTGTGAGTAGGCCGCATTTCAGCTGACAAGACACACAGGGTCTCCATCTGCTTAAATAGACTCTCCCATTAGGCACCGTTTCTCCCGGGAGCCTTCCTATGCAGCACAGGCTGATGGGAAATGAAGTTCTTCTGCAGCACAGTCTGATGATAATCCTTAAAAGCACACTAAAACCCCCCACAATGCAGTTCTCTAGCATAGTTCAAGTCTCCAACTAATAAACTTGGCACTAGGGGGAATTCAGCTGCAATATACCTGCAGACAGGCACGTCTTTATTGCCAGGAATATAACACTTGGCTCCTGGCTACACTTGGATGGGTCGAATTTGGTGGTGGTATTGCCTGCCAGTGGCGGCTGGTGAAATTTTAGGATGGGGGCGCCAAACCCCGCCCTTCCTTTTTGACCCCTCCCACTTCTCATAAGCCCCACTCCTTATAGTTTCCACCCCTTTTGTCAGGAGTAAACAGCCCAGCATCACCAGATAGTGGTATATAGCATCACCAGTTAGGAGTATACAGAGTCACCATATAGCAGTATACAGAGTCACCAGATAGGAGTATACAGAGCCCCAAATAGGAGTATACAGAGCCCCAGATAGGAGTATACAGAGCCCCAGATAGCAGTATACAGGGTCCCATATGGGGTATACAGGGTCCCACATAGGGTATACAGGGTCCCACATAGGGTATATACGGTCCCAGATAGCGTATACATGGTTCCAAACTCCATGCAGAATATTGCACATAGTAATTCATAGGAAACCTCAATGCAGAGCATTGCACTTAGTAATTCATAGGAAACCTCCATGCAGAGTATTGCACATACAGGGTCTAAGATAGTGTAATACAGTCACCAGATGGGGGTTTTCGGCCCTACCCCCCCGGCGCCCCCCGCTGAAGTCGGGACAAGCACTTACCCCATCTAATAGGCAGGCAGGCAGGAGTGTTGCAGAGTTCAGCATGCAGACAAGCGGCTGATTGTTTGCAGAGACAGCGCTTGCGGGTGAGCGTGCTGAAAGCCTGGAGCCTTCTCTCTCCAGTCTCCATGGCCGGAAGTGACACTGAGTTCCTTCGAGATCAATCACCACCATCTATTGGACAGCGGTGATTGATTGACAGCACCAGCAGCCAATAGGCGGCTTGAGGCGCAGAGCAAAGCGCCTCAAGGCAGGATTAAACCCTGCCATTGAAGCGTGACACCTGCAATCATGTGATTGCAACGATGTCACGCTTCCCATAGTGCACTGCGTCCGGACACAGTGCACTATGCTAATTTAAACAAACTTTTTTTTTTTTGAAGGGGGCTTTTATTTTTTTTAAGGGAACTTTTTTTTATTTATTTATTTTTTTGGGGGGGTTGCGCCCGGGCGCCCCTATGGGCGGGCCGCCACTGTTGCCTGCTGAACGCGACAGGTATCATTTTTCCTGTGGCTCTGAAGCATCACTGTTGTGGCAGCCTCCTTTAGCTGCTGTGTAGGGTAAAGGGGTGGTAAAACTGCAGCTCAGCTGCCTTTTTTTTACTTTCCTTGGCTGCAAGTGAGAACAAGCCCATACTCTGCTTCTGTCAGCTCTTCAGGAAACACCTTTTTTTGCTGGATGTACTCTATACAATCTGGTTGTACAATCTCCTTTTGGCCAGAACTGACATTTCTCACACCATACAAAGCCACATTACTAATCAGGAAGGGTCACATCCGGCTGTGAGTGCCGGGCACCTTTAAGTTCAGAGCACTGTTTACTTCTTTAACTTTATTGGAACGTAACAGTGTGACATTTCATTTAATTCTCTGCACTGCATCTCAGCTGCTGTGTGTAGAAACACCGGGAGAACAGAGGTGGAGGTGAGCTGCAGTGTGGGATGGAAAAACGGTGAAATGTTGCTGATTTCTGCACCGCAGTTCACCCAATCGCTGGGTACACATGTGAACAGGGCACAACGTGTTTTCTGTGGGCCCTTGCTGTGATTGGTGTTTTTCTACTGCAGATCGACGTTCATGTAATAGGAGGACAAACCCAATCGATCTCTGAACTTTAAGGCCTGGTGCACACCTATGCATTTTTAGTGCATTTTCAGTTTTGCAGAAACACTACAGTCCACGTAACATGGTTTCCTATGGGTCATGTTCACTTCTGTGCATTTTATGGAAAGGGCCAGGGACTTTTTTCTGGTTTTTGGTTCCATAGACTTCAGTAGATCAAAAGCGTGTATTGAAAAATGCAAAATGCACCTGGAATATGTAAACTGCAACCTGCATAGCTGTGAGCCAGGCCTTAATCTATTGATAATGTGAATATAACACGATTGTATATAACAAAGGTGACCAGATTTTTAAAATGAAATCCGGGGACATATTTTATTTTTATCAGACAATAATCCTCACAACGAGTAGTATCGCTCTTAACCAGATACAAGATGAAATGATAAAGGGTTGCTGATTATAAATCAATAGTCCTTGTAAAAGATCCCACACTATTGTGATCAGTGATAGTCCAAGCAATGTTTAACCATAGACTTCTGCATAGAGAAAACGCTATCTCCTTCAAGGATCCACCACCATCCACCATGTGTCAACTCAGTGTGCACAGACCCCCAAAGGGTAAACTCTTACCAAATGGACGTGCTGGGCACTCTCATGCTCAGCTCAAACACCTTTTGTGCTCTCCTGTGCACCGTACCGCTCGGATGCAGATCCCCAGCCCCGAGTCCTCTTATTAAACATAAGGCTCCGAATAGGGAATCATAGAAAACAACAAAAGCCGCCACATAGCGTAAAATCGTTTTCAAGCTGATTTACTAAATGTAAATTAAAACAACACATATCCCTTCTGTGGGGACTCTTACCAGGTACAATCTTTTAAACCGGCATAGGAAAGTCAAACTTGCGGACGCCGTCCATCCTAGGACTTATGCAGACCTCCAGAGGCGTTTTGCTCGCCGTGTCTCCTCCTCTCCGACCCGCAGTGAGGTACGAGCTCTGACGGGAGTTCACCGCCTACTTCCTACACCTGAGCCGTCCTAGCCAATCACAAGCATTCAGTGGGATCCTTTCGGAGTCTCCCATATGTGCTCTGATCATTTAATAGTCCCTTCAATTGGTCGTGGTAGAAAACTCTATCCATGATCACAACACCACCCACTTATCTGCTGGGCGGATAATGATCTCCTTCCACCTTTCAAGCTGCTTAATTCCATCAACTATATATCTTGGATTGACATTTTTGTTCGAATGTAGACATTCAATATCCTTCAAAACCAAAGATTTAAAAACTTTGATATTTCAATTATTCAAATTCTGGGGATTAAATGTAGATTTGTTATGTAGCCCGCTGTTCATGTAACTCATTGATGAAGTGGGTCTATTATTTGTAGACTGAGGATGTGTGAGAGGTACTTTCTTAGATTTAAGTTTCTAATATACTTGTGAGTGTCAATGTATAATTTAAACTTATTCAATGGTTTCCTAGGGGCACTCTTTAAGCCTATATTTAAGATGTTTAATTATTTCTTATTAAGTTGACATTGACTTAAATTGTAGATACCTTCATTCAAGCATCCCTCCTTCTTTTTCTTGGATTGGATGCGTCTACCCGCCCGGCATCCCCTCTGCCTTCCACATCTGGACGGTCGTGGGTGCCTCTGATTCCATACTGGGGAGTATTTCTGGTTGTTACTTGATAATTCCCCCCCTCCCTCTCCCTCTGGAGTAGGATGGGCGATGTGGAGGGTAATTTCCTCTCATAGGGTGACCCCCCCCCCCCCTGGTCTCCCCGAGGATATCCAAAAATATCATTATTGTTCCTTTGGGGGTAAGGGCTTCCTAGAGAAGAATATCTATTAGCAACTGGTACCGCATATTCCTCGCATGTCTGGTGCCTTATAGGGGTGTGTGAAGAATTATAGATATGAGGTCTGCTGCCCTTGCCTCTAGAGTGAACTCCACCCCTAGAGCGGCCCCTAGGTGTTACCTGTGTCCACCTACTGGGTTCCTCATATTGTCTATAATTCATATTAGTAGTAGATCTAACATTAGGGGGTGGTGGCACCTTCTTTATTTTACTATTTTGTTGATTAGGGGTATCAGTATTTCCTAAGCTAATTCATTTTCCTTCCATGACTATTGGAATATTACTCTGCCATAGATACACATTATTCATGCTAAAATCCTCCAATTCTCTCTTGAATATCTTGACCTTTTTATTTTGAGTATCCCTGTCTACTTTTTCTAATTTCATCTTAATTTTGGAATAAAAATCTTTAATTTCATTAGATCCTTCTATAGGGAGCAACTTTGATTTAATTTCCTTAATATCGCCATATAATTTTTCTAATTTGATCTTTTTTCTCTTAACCACTTCCTTACTGGGCACTTAAACCCCCCTCCTGCCCAGACCAATTTTCAGGTTTCAGCGCTGTCGCATTTTGAATGACAATTGCGCGGTCGTGCGACGTTGTACCCAAATAAAATTGATGTCCTTTTTTCCCCACAAATAGAGCTTTCTTTTGGTGGTATTTGATCACCTCTGCAGTTTTTATTTTTTGCGCTATAAATAAAACCAAGAGCGACAATTTTGAAAAAAGAACAATATTTTTTACTTTTTTCGATAATAAATATCCAAAAAAAAAATTTAAAAAAAATTATTCATCAGTTTTGGCCGATTTATATTCTTCTACATATTTTTGGTAAAAAAAATCGCAATCGGCATTTATTGATTGGTTTGCGCAAAAGTTATCGCGTCTACAAACTATGGACATTGATTTATGGCGTTTTTAATTATTTTTTTTTTTTACTAGTAATGGCGGCGATCTGCGATTTTTATCGAGACTTTGATATTGGGGGGGACATGTCGGACATTTTTGACACATTTTTGGGACCAATGACATTTATACAGCGATCAGAAATTTAAATGTCCACTGATTACTGTATAAATGTCATTGGCAGTGAAGGGGTTAACCGGCAGGGGGCAGTGAAGGGGTTAACAATGTTCCCTGGCTGTGTTCTAACTGTGGGGGGGGGGTGGGTTGGCCGGGACATAACAGATCTAACTGATCCCAGTGACAGGGATCAGTAGATCTGCTTGTCCCCCTGTCACAGAACGGGGAACCGCCGTGTTTACATTGGTGGTTCCCCGTTCTAAAGCTTTGCCGGCGATCGCAGGTCAGGAGCGGACATCGAGTCCGCCCGACCCGCGGGCACGCCCACGCAGCGTGTGGCGGCCGCGCGCGCCGCCGCCGCCTGTCAGAGCGCACAGGGGGCGTGTAAAGGGGCGGACGTCCATGGACGTCCACCCGGATATTCAGATCCGCGCTGTAGACGTCTTTCGTCTATAGCGCGGATCTCTAGTGGTTAAGGACCAATGCTTGGAGTTCCCTCCCCATTCTGTTAAAAAACTCAAACCACTCGTCCATCGAGTCTTTATCCGTAAGTCCATCCTGTGGGGCCACCTCCCATCTCATACTTCGGAAGATCAAATTCTCTTTTAGATAATGTTCGAAGGTGAATACGTCCCACCAGGTTTTTATTTGTTTCTCTAATAAAACCTCTAATTTTCTGAATAACAGATTTTTATTGGTTTCATTCTGGACTGTGGTATTCTCTTTATGAAAAATAATATTCCTATCCAGATTCCTATTTAATTTAATAGTCCGTGCACACTGAGTTGACACATGGTTGATGGTGGTGGATCCTTGAAGGAGATAGCGTTTTCTCTATGCAGAAGTCGATAGTTAAATATTGCTTCAACTATCACTAATCACAATAGTGTGGGATCTTTTACACGGACTATTGATTTATAATCATCAACCCTTTATCATTTCATCTTGTATCTGGTTAAAAGCGCTACTACTCGTTGTGAGGATTATTGTCTGATATATTATTTATTTATTTTTAAGTAGCAGCTTCTCCTGTTAATGAGTTATATTGGTGCAGGTAAAGGTTGGATGTTAGTCTAGTGAGGGCGTATACTTTAGACCTTGGTGAATACATTGTTACTTTTATTTAACCTGCAGCCATGGATGATATTGATTTTCTTATGAATAGGAATCTGGATAGGAATATTATTTTTCATCAAGAGAATACCACAGTCCAGAATGAAACCAATAACAATCTGTTATTCAGAAAATTAGAGGTTTTATTAGAGAAACAAATAAAAACCTGGTGGGACGTATTCACCTTCGAACATTATCTAAAAGAGAATTTGATCTTCCGAAGTATGAGATGGGAGGTGGCCCCACAGGATGGACTTACGGATAAAGACTCGATGGACGAGTGGTTTGAGTTTTTTAACAGAATGGGGAGGGAACTCCAAGCATTGGTCCTTAAGAGAAAAAAGATCAAATTAGAAAAATTATATGGGGATATTAAGGAAATTAAATCAAAGTTGCTCCCTATAGAAGGATCCAATGAAATGAAAGATTTTTATTCCAAAATTTAAAGATGAAATTAGAAAAAGTAGACAGGGATACTCAAAATAAAAAGGTCAAGAAATTCAAGAGAAATTTGGAGGATTTTAGCACGAATAATGTGTATCTATGGCAGAGTAATATTGCAAGAGACATGGAAGGAAAAGGAATTAGCTTAGGAAATACTGATACCCCTAATCAACAAAATAGTAAAATAAAGAAGGTGCCACCACCCCCTAATGTTAGATCTACTACTAATATGAATTATAGACAATATGAGGAACCCAGTAGGTGGACACAGGTGACACCTAGGGGCCGCTCTAGGGGTGGAGTTCACTCTAGAGGCAAGGGCAGCAGACCTCATATCTATAATTCTTCACACACCCCTATAAGGCACCAGACACGCGAGGAATATGGGGTACCGGTTGCTAATAGATATTCTTCTCTAGGAAGCCCTTACCCCCAAAGGAACAATAATGATTTTTTTGGATATCCTCGGGGAGACCAGGGGGGGGGGTCACCCTATGAGAGGAAATTACCCTCCACATCGCCCACCCTACTCCAGAGGGAGAGGGAGAGGGGGGGGGGATTATCAAGTAACAACCAGAAATACTCACCAGTATGGAACTAGAGGCACCCACGACCGTCCAGATGTGGAAGGCAGAGGGGATGCCGGGCGGGTAGACGCATCCAATCCAAGAAAAAGAAGGAGGGATGCTTGAATGAAGGTATCTACAATTTAAGTCAATGTCAACTTAATAAGAAATAATTAAACATCTTAAATATAGGCTTAAAGAGTGCCCCTAGGAAACCATTGAATAAGTTTAAATTATACATTGACACTCACAAGTATATTAGAAACTTAAATCTGAGAAAGTATCTCTCACACATCCTCAGTCTACGAATAATAGACCAACTTCAACAATGAGTTACATGAACAGCGGGCTACATAACAAATCTACATTTAATCCCCCGAATTTGAATAATTCAAATATCGAAGTTTTTAAATCTTTGGTTTTGAAGGACATTGAATGTCTACATTCGAACAAAAATGTCAATCCAAGATATATAGTTGATGGAATTAAGCAGCTTGAAAGGCGGAAGGAGATCATTATCCGCCCAGCAGATAAGTGGGTGGTGTTGTGATCATGGATAGAGTTTTCTACCACGACCAATTGAAGGGACTATTAAATGATCAGAGCACATATAGGAGACTCCGAAAGGATCCTACTGAATGCTTGTGATTGGCTAGGACGGCTCAGGTGTAGGAAGTAGGCGGTGAACTCCCGTCAGAGCTCGTACCTCACTGCAAGTCGGAGAGGAGGAGACACGGCGAGCAAAACGCCTCTGAAGGTCTGCATAAGTCCTAGGATGGACGGCGTCTGCAAATTTGACATTCCTATGCCGGTTTAAAAGATTGTACCTGGTAAGAGTCCCCACAGAAGGGACACGTGTTGTTTTAATTTACATTTAATAAATCAGCTTGAAAACAATTTTACACTATGTGGCGGCTTTTGTTGTTTTCTATGATTCCCTATTTGGAGCCTTATGTTTAATAAGAGGACTCGTGGCTGGGGACCTGCATCCGAGCGGTACGGTGCACAGGAGAGCACAAAAGGTGTTTGAGCTGAGCATGAGAGTGCCCAGCACGTCCATTTGGTAAGAGTTTACCCTTTGGGGGTCCTTGCACACTGAGTTGACACATGGTGGATGGTGGTGGATCCTTGAAGGAGATAGCGTTTTCTCTATGCAGAAGTCGATGGTTAAACATTGCTTGGACTATCACTGTTCACAATAGTGTGGGATCTTTTACATGAACTATTGATTTATAATCAGCAACCCTTTATCATTTCATCTTGTATCTGGTTAAGAGCGCTACTACTCGTTGTGAGGATTATTGTCTGATATATCATTTATTTATTTTTAAGCAGCAGCCTCTCCTGTTAATGAGTTATATTGGCGCAGGTAAAGGTTGGATGTTAGTCTAGTGAGGGCGTATACTTTAGACCTTGGTGAATATATTTTATTTTTACTAGTAATGGCGGCAATCAGCGACTTATAGCGGGACTGCGATATTGCAGCAGACAAATCGGACACTAAGTAACACTTTGTGGGAACCAGTGACACTAATAATCTGATCAGTGCTAAAAACATACACTGTCACTGTACTAATGACACTGGCTGGGAAGGGGTTAACATCTAGGACAATCAAAGGGTTAAATGTGTGCCTAACCAGTGTTTTATCACTGTTTGCGTGGTTGCTTTTACTAAGGGAAGGCACAGATTCTTGTCCCAGTAGCCATGTTATGTGACACACTGTAACAGTGCAATGCCAGCCAGAGCCATGATAGAGTGGCTGCTGCCTGTGAGTTATGATACCATCCATTATGCCAGAGAGACAGACGCAGTGCATTGTAGTCTATTCACAGACACCGCCAAAGCACACCGGTGTTGAAGCCTTGAAGGCACTGGCAGCCCCACAATCAGATTTGCTTCCCCTCTGTGCCTGTTGATGGACACTGTCAGCTGAGCTCAGCCGCTTTTCTCTGCCTGTCACCACCACTGCCCACCTCACAGCCTCTCTTCAGGCCTCGGCTACTACTGGGTGGGGAGTGGAACTGAGCAGAGGAAGATTACTCCGCTGGGGAAGGCAAGGAGATAGGCAGGCAGGCGGCTGCCCAGGACTTGAGTCAAGGCAGAAGAACATGCGAGCGGGAATTACACCCCCCCCAAGCTAGTAGGAGCAGCAGAGTGGCGATGTGTAATTCAGAATGTTTTTTTAATTCTGCACAATCCGGGGACTGTCCCCTGAAACCGGGAACGTCTGGTCACCCTATGCTAAATGCAATGTCTAGATAACCTTCTATACATTTTTTAAAAGTAAGTTTCCTTTGTGAGCAGAATGGGTTGCTAAGAATTCAAGATTTTCTTTTCTCTGGAAGGAAAAAAATGATTGAAGGGCCACTAAATCTAACAGGCAGCCCATCCATAGGGGGAGCACAGCCTCCGGACACATAGCGGTCTATGAGAAGCTTCCCAGCTTGCAATCAGCTGAGCCGTGCCTCCTCTCTGCACACACGAATGGAGGCCTGGCCCTGGACGTTACCCTTCCCTCAGTCAGCTGAGGCTGAGCTGTATACCCTGAGGCTGAGCTATATACCCTAAGACTGAGCTATATACCCTGAGGATGAGCTGTATACCTTGAAGCTGAGCTATATACCCTGAGGCTGAGTTATATACCCTGAGGCTGAGTTATATACCTTGAGGCTGAGCTATATACCCTGAGGCTGAGCTGTATACCCTGAGGCTGAGCTGTATACCCTGATCTGTGATGTGGAGCTGTATACTCAGAGGCTGAACTGTATACCCTGAGGATGAGCTGTATACCTTGAAGCTGAGCTATATGCCCTGAGGCTGAGTTATATACCCTGAGGCTGAGTTATATACCTTGAGGCTGAGTTATATACCTTGAGGCTGAGCTATATACCCTGAGGCTGAGCTGTATACCCTGAGGCTGAGCTGTATACCCTGATCTGTAATGTGGAGCTGTATGCCCTTATCTGTAATGTGGAGCTGTATATCCTGATCTGTAATGTGGAGCTGTATGCCCTTATCTGTAATGTGGAGCTGTATATCCTGATCTGTAATGTGGAGCTGTATGTCCTTATCTGTAATGTGGAGCTGTATGCCCTTATCTGTAATGTGGAGCTGTATACCCTTATCTGTAATGCTATATACCCTGATCTGTGAGGCTGAGCTTGTATACCCTGATATATGATGCTGGGGCTGTATACTCTGTCCTGTGATGCTGAGCTATATACCCTGATCTGTGATGCTGGGGCTGTATACTCTGTCCTGTGATGCTGAGCTATATACCCTGATCTGTGATGCTGGGGCTGTATACTCTGTCCTTTGATGCTGCGGCTGTATACTCCTGCCACTATGGGTGGAAGCTAGTGGAATACAGGGGACAGAGTGGGTGGATTCTATAAGGGGTGGGGCTTATGAGAAGTGGAAGGGGTCAAAAAGGAAAGGCGGGGTCTGGCACACCCCCCCCCCATCCTAAAACTTCACCACATACACACATTAGGGGCGATTCAATGAGGCATTTGCAGCATTTTTCTGGTTCATGCTAATGGATTAGTAAGCAAGATACTATTGAGAGTTTATGTACAGGATGTTCCATAAACTGGGATCTTGCGCCTTGAAAGCTTAATTGTAGGCCCCATTCACACCTGAGTGTTTCAGGAAAGTGTGACAGTGGGCAGCATGTTTATGAGCTTTTCGTGTGTTTTCATGCTACATGCATAGGGCAGCCCATTCATTTCAAAGAACTTTAGTAGGCGCGGCAAACTCACCAAAGTAGCTCATGTCGTTTTTTGAGCATTGATCTTTTTTAACCAATTTTTTTCATGTTCACAAAACACTCAGGTGTGAATGGAGCCAAAAAGAACTTCAATCCCATTCTTAAAAATAAAAAAAAAATAACAAACAAGTGCTTACCTGCCCATGGATGTCAGCACTGTCTTCCTGGAGCCGATTCGTCAACAAGACTTCACTTGGATTTGGAAGCTGGTTGTGGCTTTCTGATGTCTCACAGCCAGCCCCCAACTGTGCATGTGCAAATTGTGTAACAATGTTAGTCTAGTCTTGCAGCCACCTGGGACATGAGGCTGCGGGTGCAAGGGGCTTGCCTAGACTAGGACTGAGGAAGTGGGGGCAGACACTTGCCAACAAATAGGTACCTGCACCCCAAAAAAAACAAAAAAAACCCCAGAAAATCTGTTAGAGGCGGGGGGGGGGGGGTAGCGGTACTTTCATTTTTAAGTGGAGGTTTGCTTTAAAGCAGAATAAACTGAAAAATAGAATTGTGAGCAGGCTCTTTATTGTAGAAGACATGCTATTTCAGAATGGACATTGAGTTGTGCATGCACAGCTTGGTATATTCTCAGCACATCTCAGCACCAGAATGAATGAACTGCTGTGTGCATGCATGGGAGTTACATCATTCTCCTTCCAACCAAAGATGGCTGAAGACCCCACGCACAGAAGAAGGTGAGAAAGAGGTTGTTTCTGCCTGTGAGGTCGCTTGCAGACATCACATCACTGGAGCATGGATAAAGCCAACAGGCTTTTAATAATGACATGAAAGCATAGGATACAGTAGATGTTAATGAAGTTTAGATATTAAAGAAGTATTCATCCCTAAAGCAAACATTTATTATATCACAGCTTACCAATTCTTAGATGTGATGGCTGCATTTGTTTTCTTTTTTAGACTTTCTTCCCTTTATTTTCAACTTGTGATCCAGACAGTAGGTCTGTTGTTTTCCAACAGAACAAGCTCTCCGGCAAATGTAGAAGTTACAGATATGAGACACACCATTTACTATTGACAGCGGTGCTTATAATGATCAGATTATATTTATTCATGTAAAACCTTTATCTGAAAAGAGAAAAACTGCTTGCTGCAACTACTTATAAAGTGTTAGCTGGAGTTTGACGTACATTTGTTAGTGTATTTAAACTATCCAGTACATCTAGCACTACACTCCCCTCAGACTGGCAATGCTCCAAGGTGCCCTTGTGCTCAGAGTTGGGTCTCACGAATACATGAGGTGTGTTACTGGCCATATTCCAGTTGCAAGATTCTACAAACTGGAAGACAGTTCAGTCGGAGACAGGCCACTGGAAACACCGTCCTCACTACTACCGGCCGTACCACCTATAACAGGTACATGCTATGAACAGGCTGCTTGTTACACTTCCGTTACTCTAGGTAACCACTTGTGTCTTCATGCTACTCCATTCCACACTTGATATCTTAATACCCCAATGTGTTAAGACCTACTCAGTGAACTATATGTGTGTCGGTTACTTGTACTACACCTCTTTCAGTGACTTTAGGTCAGACCTGGGAACTCAGAGTCATGCTAGCTTCCTTGTAGGAGAACTCTCTCTAATTACCCCTCCAGGTGCTCTGCAGGGGGGTGGCTCACACACTGTACCAGACCACAGGATAAGGGGACCGGACCCAGGAAAGAACCTGCTCAAAAAGACCAAAGAACCGGCAAAGGCATTAACTCCTACCCTCCTGGCTGGGAAAGCACTGGACTAACTGTTACAACCTGCCCACACGCCAGTGGCAGCTGGTCCATAAGGGGCGCATGGGAGCTGCCACCCCATCCATGCGTCCAGCCAACTGATCTACATGCAGGGCACCGGACGCATGAATTCCAATTGGGTTTTTTTTTTAAGCACATGATTAATGCCAGAGGCTCTAATAGGCTTTAAAAAAGGGTGGGCTCAGGGTGCAGAGCACTGCGTCGGAAGCTTACCCAGTTGTGTGACAATAAAAAATTAATATTTGCTACTTTAACACTGATTCTCCTCCCGGCTAATCAGGAAGTGGGTATTGAGACCCATCACCCGATTGGCCGAAAGGAGATCCGATCGGATTGGCCACCAGGAGGAGGAGGGAGGAGATGCAGGGGAAGCGAGGAAGCAGCTGCTCAGAGAGACTACTGACTGACCAACCCGGGAGGGGGGTACGGGGTGTTTGCGGACGGACCAGGGTGGGTGTCCTTGGGTGGATTAATTTCCGCCCCCCCCCCCCAGAAAAAAAAAACACCAACCGCCACTGCCACACACATACTTTAATGTACCCCTTTCAATGACTTCAGACCAGGAATTAAACAGTTACTGAAACTTTACTGGGCATTCAGCAGCATAGTTCAACAGCACACTGTACATGAAACAGAATCCAACCCTAACTAACTAATCAGGGCAGCCATCAGAAATTGTGTTAAATTAAACAGCTTTAGATCTGCGCACTGGCCACCCCACCACATTCACCCACTGGCCATCCCACTAAATCTGCCCACTGGCCAGGAGTGTACACAGGTTGCAGCCGCAGTAGGAATTATACACCCTGTCACACTCACCAGGTGTAGCCTGCCAAGCATGACCCATTCAAGTGAATGTGGCTGCTCTGCAAGCACCCTGCAACTGTGTGCAACGCATTCTAGTGTGGGATCCAAGGGGTGAAAGCAGGTGGTGAAAATGTGATAAAATGCCTCCTCACTGCCTGCTTTAGCCCCTTGGTCATTGCACAAGGTTGCTATATTTCTTTTAAGTGAGACCGGGTGTACAATTCCTGTTGCAACATGTGTAGTGGGGTGCAGTTGCAGGGTGGTTAAAAACAGGGCTCATCTACGAGGATTTTACCTCCCCCAAACTGCAAATGTAAACAAGTTCTTACTGGCCTGAGCCCCCTATCATAGTTGCCTTTTAGGGGTTGTTGTGGGAGAAGAACAGAGAGGGACACTGTACAACAAGGACAGAGAGGGATGTCGGGGCATAGAGAGGGGCGCAGTACGATGAGGACAGAGAGGGATGCCAGGGACAGAGAGGGACACTGTGCAGACAGGGACAAAGAAGGATGCTGTGGAGGTGGATCAGAGAGGGACACTGTGGGGGGTCATGGGTAGGACACAGGGGGACACCGTGGGGGGCTAGGAGGATGCAGGGGGACACTGTGGGGTGGGGGAGGGGAGGACACAGGGGGACACCATGGGTGGGGAAGGAAAGGACATTGTGGGGGGTGGAGGAAACAGGGGGTTACTGTGGTGGGTGGAGGACACAGGGGGTCACTGTGGTGGGGGAAGGGAGGACACTGTTGGGGGTGGAGGACACAGGGGGACACCATGGGGGGACCAGGAGAGTATTATAGGGCCTCCTGCGGTCCTGTTGTGGCCCCCTACCTGTAAGGTCATGGAGTCCAGGTGAGAGCACAAATGGTGGAGGTGACACAGCATTGTGGAAGACATACACTATATTGCCAAAAGTATTGGGACACCTGCCTTTACACGCACAAGAACTTTAATGACATCCCAGTCTCAGTCCATAGGGTTCAATATTGAGCTGGCCCACCCTTTGCAGTTATAACAGCCGCCTACACCACCCTACCGGTCAGGTCACCCGCGAGTCCAGATTTCGACACATTCCCCGGGGTTGTAAAGACTACCGACGGGACTCTTCTCAACTTCGACAATATTGACGTTTCCCACCCGGTCGAGTTATAACTTGGGATACCTGACTCTGACCCTACAGTAATTTCAAGAACACGCACATTTCCGTCCACAGGGTTATGAAAACCATTATATCACATACAGAAGGTGTTACGACACAGTGGAGGTGGTAAACACGAGAGTGGACCTGAGGTACTGGAATGTCCATCCCCCGGTGTTGTCCTGGCGTCCTCCGGGATATTATGAGAGGACCAGGGGGG
>BLSH010069152.1:3559-23919 GCA_018402905.1 Glandirana rugosa | reverse complement strand
GGGGAGTACCTCTTAATATAGTTAAACACAAGTGATCTTTTGATCTTGGAGTTCAGACCCCTAACATTCCAGGTCAAGATAGAGAGGGATGCCGTTGCAACATTCTGGTATGCAAATGTACCCTTCTCCGGCTCCAGCAGTCTCCCATTGAAACCATAAGGGAAAAGTAGTTCCACCACTGATACACACACGTACATATTCATCCTGCCACATAAGTATAGTGCTTTGTCTCCCCCCAGTGGGGAGAAAAGGGTATTATTCTCCTTATTATGCTTAGCACAATTGAAATATAAATCTAATAACTTGAAAAAAAAGAACAGAAACAAAAATAAAGGGTTCTGCTGAAACAGGCAGAAAACCATCAGCTCAGTAACAGACACAGAGAGACTCTGCCATGAGCGCCCCCCCAGTCCCCCCCACCCCGCACCCCCCCCCCCCCCAAACTTTGGTGTGCTTTGATCCCCAAACCATAAATGGCAGCCATCAGAGGCATGAACTTCAGCCCACCGAAGTGTACTGTTCACGCATTGTGGGTCACTCCATTAGTTCCAAACGGATCAACGTTCCCTGCAGGTTTTTAGTTCAGTTCGCCTGGGACAATCCAGGGGCACAAACTTAGTATTTACGAACAAGTTCAACAGTGAACTAGGAAAAAAAACTTTTAAAGGGTACACCCTCAAGACTTATATCAAGGGGGATATATTCCTTTCTCCATCATTAAAGAACGGATAGGCCATATTTGTCCCAAAGAGAAAAGGCCCCCGTGCACCCGGATATCACAGCACACGTCAGGGAGCCTTAATACAACAGGATACTTTGCTGAGGTAAAATAAGGCCTCCACGAGGTCTAGTTGGTGCTTCATCCTCTAGGAAGGGTCTCCAGCCACTGTGAGGCCTCCTCTGGGGATGTAAAGAAGCGGACCATCTCTCCGTCCTGTACTCTCAGCCATGCGGGGAAAAGCATGCTGTATTTTATTTTCTTATTGCAAAGGTTTAGCTTTACATGGTCGAATGACCCCCTGAGCTTTTGTGTCTCAATAGAATAATCAGGGAAGATCATGATTTTAGATCCCTCATAGCGTAGTACCTCAATCTTCCTAGATTCACGGAGGACCAAGTCACGGTCCCTGTAGTTCAGCAGGCGGAAAATGAATGTACGTGGAGGAACTCCCGGGGGCCCCCGGGCAGCAGGCATCCTATGTGCCCTCTCCACTACAAATATGTCAGAGAATTTGGCTTGTGGCAGAAGTGACCGCATGAGCTGCTCTGTAAAAGTTAGTGAGTCAGTCCCTTCAGCAACTTCCGGTAAGCCCACTATGCGGAGGTTATTCCTCCTATTCCTATTCACAGCGTCTTCTACGCGGCTCTCTAGCGATTTCACTTTGGCCCGGAGCACCCGTATAGATAAGGCATGTTCCTGCAGGGTGTCCTCTGTATCCCCCACCCGCCGCTCCACCTCCGTGAGCCTGGCTCTGAAGGTGTCCATGTCCTTCTGCATCAGCCCTATATCCAGCTGTACAGACTCAAGCTTGCCTGTCAGGGTGGTCTGGCAGTTCCCAATAGCCTGCATCAGTGCCTCAAACTGTGTCGCCGACATGTCTCCCTGTGTCTCCTCCGTCTGGGAGGCCATGCTGATGCCTGTGGTGGGCGGCGCTCTCGCAGCGGCCTGGGCTGGAGGAGAAGGCCCTGTATGAACTAGCGATGCCCGGGTGTAGTAATGTCCCCTACCTTTCCCTTTGGGCATGCCGCGCTTCCACGGGGGGTCCCTCACAATGTGAGCTGGGTGGCAGGTCTGTAGCTGCAGGGAAGCTAGTAAACAGCGCGGATGTGACCAGGAGCTCCCTCACAACACGTCCGGTCCGGTGGCCATCTTGGACACGCCCCATGCCCTTGTCATTCTAATGCAGCAGGCAACAGTGTCACCCAGTGACAGAAGAGAGAGATGCATCAAATCCAGATTTAAGGTACAGGGATCCCCTATATCAATTGGCCAAGCTAGTTACCACCTAGCAGAACTAAATTTGATAGCAACCCTGTTTAGGACCAGGGTGCTATATATACAATGATATAAACAGACCAAAATGAGGGACAAATGAGGAGGAAAGAGGGACAGATGGACTTTGTTCCAACTGAGGTACAGTCCCTCTAAATCAGGGACAATTGGGAGCTATGCATTATCTACATCACTAAAGAGCCCCAGAGTGTAGATAGGGACAGGAACCCTGTCTAGAAACTGTCTAGTATTTGTAGAGGTTCCCCTGGTAAGGAAACCTTTAACCTTCAGAACTTAGGGAAGGCATACTTCACTTGGTCTCTTTACTCTAAGAACTGAAGACTTTTAATCTAGACTTGTGTCTCCTGCCAAATTGACCTTACTTTTTGGAGGTAATATTGAATAACTGTCAGGAAGCCCGCCTGGGTAGCTCTTCTCAGGAAGGACATGCAGTATCTCCATGCTTTCTGGTGCCCAACAGCACATGTGCGCGCCTGTGCGCATGCGCGAATCTTGGCGCCAAACAAAGCCATTTAAACCCTGCTGATGCACCAGACAGGTGCTGTCTGATCTACAGCGTTACCCGTGTTAATCTGCGACCTGATATCCTGCTCTGAACTTGTTCTGAACCGACCATCCACGACCCTCCTGCTATCTACCTGCACCCGATCCTGGCTTGTCTCGACCACTCTTCTGTCTGCTCCTCTGTACCTCGCTGCCAGCCCGTTGCCGAACTTGCTTCCACCTGACTCCACTCCTGTGCCTGTTGCCATCCAGACCTCAGTAGCTTTCAGCTCCGCAAGCCATCCCAGCTCAACTGGGTAGCTTCCATCTAACTGCACCTTATACTCCGCAGGTCATCTCCATCTCCGGCGACCCTGCCAACCTCCTGCTGGTGGACATCACTGGACTACCACAGGCACTCATACCTCACTGTGCTCTTGTGGCTGCTGTCTCACTCACAGCGGTCCCCCGAATCGGAGTTCCCCTGCCGTCAGGCTCCCTACCTGGTATGTAACAGTATCAGACAGCCATGACTGAGCCTGCAAGGGGGGCCTTCCATCCTACACTAGGTCAGCCAGCGCCTCGCGGACCTCACACAAGCCATCGGGTTCCTGCAAGGGAAACATGCCCTTCTCGAGGAGCGAGTACTAGCCTCCACTCCCGCTTCTGCACCTACAGCATGTTTGGACCCTGCAATCATCTTACCTGCTCCTGAACCCCGGGTGCCAACCCCTGAACGGTTCTCCGGGGACCGGACCAAGTACTGAGCCTTCCACAATGCATGTCAGCTCTACTTTGCACTCCAACCACAGACTTTCAGGTTAGAAGCTACCAAGGTGGGGTTTTTCATATCCCTGTTACTGGACCTAGGAGGATATTGGGATACTGAACATCATCTCCCCTTTTTTTCAACGGACTACTCCTCACCACCTCTTAAGCTATGTACACATATTTGCATATGGGTATAGTTATGTACTTTTCTGTTTTCTGTATATTGTGATCCTTTATACTAATACAGGATTCAATTTTATGTTATATAGCATCCATTATATATTAATGAACCCTAATTTTAAAATAAAAATACTGTTTTGATACAATCTGATCTAGTGTGGTGGTTTGCTGTCTATTTAAAGTCCCATGAAGGGGGATGATTTCTTCTTATCAATAATACAGGGATGAGGCAGCGACCACAATGATTCACTGACATGTGGAACTTTGATCTAATTCTGTTACTGGACCAGCCCCAGGCCTGGGCTCACCACCTGTTGGAACTCAGAGATGCCCGGCTGGACATGCTGTCCTCATTTTTCCAGGCAATGTCCCAGCTCTATGATGACCCCCAACACTCCGCTACAGCCGAATCTGCTCTCCATGCACTCCGACAGGGCGGCAGAGCCGTTGAAGAGTACGTCACGGACTTTAGGCGCTGGATTGCGGATATCAGCTGGAACAACGCCGCCTTACGGCATCAGTTTCGGCTAGGACTGTCAGAAGGTCTTAAGGACAAATTAGCCCGGGTGGGGGTCCCGAGTGCTTTGGAAGACCTTATCCAGCGGTCTATTCAGATTGACCGCCACCAGCGGGAACACTGGCAGGAGAAGCCGGTACAGTCCTGGTCCGCTTCCCGGCTTCCCATTCCCCCGGAAGAATGTTCCTGCCGGCTCCAAGCCAACCTTTGCCTCTACTGTGGGGAGGCCGGCCATTATGTAAATGGGTGCCCAGCCGAACACAGAAAGGGACTCAGGCTCCTCAATGAAGCAAACACCACGCCAGTCAAACTGGCCCACTTAGCTCTTCCCATCTCCTTCCAACTACCTGGAAAAGCGGTTTCTGCCACGGCCATTGTGGACTCTGGGGCGTGTAGCTGCTTCATTGACCTGGACTTCGCAGCCAAACACGGAATCCCCCTCCAAGCCAAGCAACAGAGACTGTTGGTGTTCCTGGCCCATGGGTCCCATGTCAAATCTGGACTGGTGACCCAGGATACGCCTCCTCTGCTGGCCACCACCCTCTCTGACCACAGCGAGTTCCTCCGGCTAGACGCAATCGCCTCGCCACTGTTCCTGGTCATCTTAGGCCTGCCCTGGCTCCAAGCTCATGACCCCCGGATCAACTGGACTTCCGGACTGCTCCAGTTCCAGTCCGCTTACTGCTGGGAACACTGCCCTTCTACACCTGCCCTGCTTTCCCCAACTCTAATGTGTCTGGAATCTGACCAGGGGCCCTGCCAGAAGGTTCCTGAAGCTTATCATGTATATTTGGATGTGTTTAGTAAGCAAGGGGCAGACACGCTCCCCCCACATCACTCCTATGATTGTCCAATTGAGCTCTTTCCTGGAGCAGAAATTCCTTTTGGACAGATCTTCCCGCTGTCCGAAAAGGAATTGGGGGCTCTGAAAGAGTACCTTGATGAAAACTTGCAGAAAGGGTACATCCTCCCTTCCACGTCCACAGCCGGTGCGGGGATCGTCTTTGTGGAGAAGAAGGATCGCTCGCTCCGACTCAATTATACCAACTGTATCAATTACCGGGACCTGAATAAGATCATGGTAAAGAACCGATATCCCCTTCCCTTGGTGCCAGAACTGTTCCAGAGACTGCGTTCTGCCACCATCTTCAGCAAACTGGACTTAAGAGGAGCTTATAACCTGATCCGCATCAGGGAAGGGGATGAATAGAAGACAGCGTTCCGCACCCGATTCGGCCATTATGAATATCTAGTTATGCCGTTCGGGTTGTGCTACCTTCCAGTTCTTCATTAACGACATCCTTAGGGACTTCCTGGACATCTTCGTGATTGCTTATCTGGATGACATCCTCATTTTTTCATCATCACTTGAGGTCCAACGGAAGCATGTCAAGGAGGTTCTCCGCCAGCATAAGCTCTATGACAAACCGGAAAAGTGTGAATTCGAGCACCAGAGCATCCAATTTCTGGGGTTGATCATCTCTCCAAGCGGTATCGAAATGGACCCACAAAAAGTTTCTGCAATTCTTTCCTGGCCTGCACCAGTTGATAAGAAGGGGGCCCAGCGGTTCGTTGGATTCTCCAATTTCTATCGCAAGTTCATACGGAACTTCTCAGGATAATATCCCCCCCATCACTCAGCTTACCAAACAGGGGGTCCAGTTCTATTGGTCCCTGGAAGCTCAAACCGCCTTTGAGACGCTCAAGGGACTTTTTACATCTGCCCCAGTTCTGTGTCATCCAGACCCTGTTCTTCCCTACATCCTAGAAGTGGATTCCTCCGAGAACGCTGTTGGGGCAGTCCTCTCCCAATGTTGGGGTCTTAAGAGTTCTGTCCATCCGGTAGCCTTCTTCTCGAGGAAGCTGGCACCAGCGGAAAAGAATTATGATGTAGGTGATCGGGAGCTCCTGACCATAAAGGCCGCCCTAGAAGAATGGAGATACCTACTGGAAGGTGCAGCCCACCCAATATTGATTTACACAGATCACAAGAACCTCCAGTATCTCAAATCGGCCAAACGCCTTAGACCCCGCCAGGGGTCATTGTTTTTCTTGAGGTTCATTTTCCACATTACCTACCGACCAGGACCAAAAACATTAAACCCGATGCGTTATCACGCATGTATGAGGATCCTAAGGAACCAGCGACACCTGATACCATCCTGCCAGCTGGAAATTTCCTGTTGCTCTACACAGATCTCCTACCTCAGTTAAAACAGGCCTCTGTAGGAGTACCTAACGTCATCAAGAGCACCTTGCAGGCCAGAGACAGCCTTCTTTGGAAAGGGAATCAAATATTTGTTCCGGATTACAGTTCTTTGCCTCTGTCATGAGCATCCCTTAGTAGGTCATTTTGGAGTCCGCAAAACCATAGAGTTGGTACAGCGCACTTTCTGGTGGCCCGACCTAGAAAAGAACTGCAAGGGATAAATCAGGTCCTGCCCTATCTGCACCCGAAACTAGGTCCCCCGGAGTAAAGCATGGGGTTTGCTCCGACCACTGCCGGTACCAGAGAGGCCATGGGCCAGAATTTCCATGGACTTTATCGTAGAACTACCCCCCTCCGTGGGTTGTATGGCCATCTTTGTGGTGGTGGACCAACGGACAAAAATGGCCCATTTTGTGCCCTTAAAGGGTACACCCTCTGCCTTAGAGACCGCCCGGGTGTTCATTAAGGAGATTGTCCGGCTCCATGGAGTGCCCATTGATATTGCGTCCGACCGGGGGGTGCAATTCACGTCCAAATTCTGGAAAGCCTGTGTGGTATCCTTAACATCAGACTTTCACTATCATCTGCTTACCACCCCCAGTCCAACGGACAAACTGAACGGACAAACCAGACCCTGGAACAGTACCTTCGCTGTTTCTCCTCATTTGTTCCTCCTGTCGATGGCAGAATTTGCCTATAATAACTCCTGCCATTCAACCACCAAACTCCCTTTTTCGCGAACCTGGGCTTTCACTCTACTTTCTTGCCTGGCTTAGTCCCCGAATCCTCAGTACCTGCCGCTCTAGACACCATGGACTTTTTCAACCGCAATAACAAGTTGCTGCAGGACACTATGAGTAAGGCCCCTTTCACACGAGCGGGGCCCGTTTTGACGGGCTCCGCTGCTCAGTGGGGATCCATCCGTTTATCCCCGCTGAGCCGGCGTGCAGAGACCGACCTGTCACAGCTCCGTTCTCCTCTATGGGGGATCGGATGAACACAGACCGTCTGTCCGTGTTCATCCGATCCGATCCGCCAGAGGGTTTCCATCCATCTGTTTTTGGCGGATGAGAGCGGATTGGATGTCAGCAGACATGTCACCGCTGATATCCGTCGCTCCATAGAGGACAATGGAGCGTCGGTTTGGGTCCGCCTGAAAAACTGACAGGTGGACCCAAACGATCCACTCGTGTGAAAGGACCCTAAAGCTCAGGAGGACAGTAAGCGAGCTTTTGATAAAAGGTGAAAAGGGAAGCTAAGTTTGCAAACAGGAGGCCGGGTATGGCTAGCAACAACCAACCTGAAGCTGGCATGCCCGTCAAGGAAGCTGGGCCTTAAATATGTGGGACCATTTCCAGTAAAGAGGAAAATTAATTAAGTCTCTTATGAACTTTCACTACCCGCAATTCTAAAAGTCCATCCAGTGTTTCATGTTTCTTTATTAAAGCCAGCGGTGCCAGACTCCTTCCCCAATCGCCAGACAGGACCACCTGAACCTATAATGGTTAATGGGGAAGAAGAATTCGAGGTAGAGGCTATATTGGACTGTAGGAAAAAAGGGGTCAAATGCAGTACCTGATCAAATGGAAAGGCTTTGGACCAGAGGAAAATTCCTGGGAGCCTGAACAAAATCTGTACACCTCAGACTTGTTAAGGGACTTCCTTCAAAACAACCCACAAAAGAAGAACCAACTGGGCATACGGAGACTGCCCGTAAGGGGAGGGGGGGGCAATGTCAGGAAGCCCGCCTGTGTAGCTCTTCTCAGGAAGGACATGCCAGCAGTATCTCCATGCTTTTTGGTGCCCAACGGCGCATGTACGCGAATCTTGGTGCCAAACAAAGCCATTTAAACCCTGCTGATGCACCAGACGGGTGCTGTCTGATCTACAGCGTTACCCATGTTAATCTGCAACCTGATATCCTGCTCTGAACTTGTTTACCGACCCAGCTAGTCCACGACCCTCCTGCTATCTGCCTGCACCTGATCCTGGCTTGTCTCGACCACTCTTCTGTCTGCTCCTCTGTACCTCGCTGCCAGCCCGTTGCCGAACTTGCTTCCACCTGACTCTGCTCCTGTGCCTGTTGCCATCCGGACCTAAGTAGCTTCAAGCTACGCAAGCCTTCCTAGCTCAACTGGGTATCTTCCATCTAACTGCACCTTATACTCCGCAGGTCATCTCCATCTCCAGCGACCCTGCCAACCTCCTGCTGGCAGACATCATTGGACTACCACAGGCACTCATACCTCACCATGCTCTTGTGGCTGCTGTCTCACTCCCAGCGGTCCCTCGAATCGGAGTAGTAGGAGAGGCCGTCCCCTGCCGTCAGGCTCCCTACCTGGTAGGTAACAATAACCTTCAAGGGTTATTGTACTGTTGCTGGGATAAAAATGCTAAAAAAAGTTGTGTTGCATACTTTCCTTTATACTTCCACTACCCTGTTACCAGCCATTACACCCTTTCCACCCTCTGTATACTGCTTCCTTATACACAGGCATGCCCTCATAAGTCTGTCCTAGTTTTCTATCCCAGCAATGCACATACTTTTCTGTCCGAAACATGAACAACAAAACACACTATTGATCATTACATATATACACATAGACAGTCCATACAAATATAACATTTCTGGAAAAATTGAGGGAGGGGGCCCTATTGCTGGTTAGCAGGCCAGGGCAGGGAGGGAAGATGACCCAGTTCAGCCAATACATCATTAAAACAAAGGAATATATTTTCTGAAGCAAGTAGAAAGAGGACCTGTATGCAAATGTTAAGCTGGCCAAAGTGGGAGGATGGTCCAGTTTAACATCCACATTAACCACATTTAATGCCAAGCATGCACTGATCATCATACGCTGACCTACCCCAGCTGTTAGTGACAACCCGGATTGAAAGCCAACCTGGAAAAATGTTGGCTGCTGGCTCTCAAAAGGAAGACATTTTTCAAAGTATCCCAAGCACCATGCCCTGAATGGATAGCTGGCAGGAAGGGGTTTAAAAGAAAAAAATTAGAAGAAAAAACGAAAAAATACTTTTATTGCACTCCGGGTCTATGGTTGCTTCCTGTAGGCATTGTGAGATCACTGAGAATAAGAGTGAAACTGCACTCTTGCAATGTGTTGCAGCTTTCCCAGGAAACAGTGATGTCACTGGCACCTACAGAAAGGACAATTTTAGGAATTTAGGCCTGAAATTTAATTTATTTTTTATATTTAAGTTAGTGTTTTTAATTTGCAGGGTGGTGGGCATCCAGGAAAGCAGTCCTTGCATTTTTATGCAAAGTCTGCTTATATGATACAATAGTTATTGAAATGAATATCACATTTTTAGCCATGCACTGAGTTTGTATCTTTCTGGTTACTTTTGTTTTATATGGCCTATAGCCTAAAGAAGGATTAAACGTATTGACAGTCCTTTGCACTTTTATACTCTAGACCAGGGATATGCAATTAGTGGACCTCCAGATGTTGCAGAACTACAAATCCCATGAGGCATAGCAAGACTCTGACAGCCACAAGCATGACACCCAGAGGCATGATGGGATTTGTAGTTTTGCAACAGCTGGAAGTCCGCCGATTGCATATCCCTTCTCTAGACCTATAATGTCACCAATTTGGATCTCATACATACAATTCTATATAGCACTGTTCTTGCTGCCCTTAGCCAACACTCACATCACTCTTAATTTTTTTTCGCGCTGCACTGGATACAGAATAGGTTCCCTTTTCAGACACTTTCATGCTTAAGGCCACTGTGTGATGTCACCTTATCTATGAAAAGTACACTGTTAGTATTTTTCATTAAAACGAATTATAAATTTATATTCTCTCCTATCTTCTATACAGCCTAGAAGAAAGGAATGCTAAGCATACTGGGCTGCCTATCATGTTACACACGCATAGTTGTTTGTTTGCCTTTAAATAATTTTTTTCCTTACCTCACTCCGTAGGGGTTGCTCTATAGTCTCACCTTTCTTTGTCAGACCTTTGCTTCCAATCAACATGTACTGTATGCTGCTGGAGCTAGACACAGTGCGTTTCTTTGACCTATCTGATATTCATCTGTTATGATCTGCACACATGTTTGGATTAAAAAGCTTTCTATGATCTGCAGGATGTCATTTGGATTGAATCACTAAAAAATGGTACCAGAAAACGAATATCAAAATCAAAATAGTTTCCAGCAGCGCAATATCCACCAAAATATTAAAGTGCATATATATTGAAAAGTGCATATACAGTATATTGAAAACATCCAATGCTATACTTCAAAACCATATAAAGTGCAAGTGCTCTGCAGTCCAAAGCAGTGAATCAAATGTCCATAGCTTGTGATATCTCCAGCCTGGAACTTCCTCCACCAGCGTCACCGCGTGAAAAAAGCAAACACACTGAGGCTCACCAGAATTCATACAGGCAATCTGCTTATCCAGTCTGAGAAACCACCAGAGCAAGCTGCTTCCTCCGTTACCATTCTATGGACTGCGCTTTTGCTATATTTCCTATAAAACTTTATCACTTGCAAGTATCACTTGCGTATAAGTGATTTTTTTCATCTTTTATTAGCGTTATACTACCGGTGATTTTGCATGTTTTTTTTTCACGTTTTTAAAGGACCAGCGTTTTATTTTTTGTCCTCAATTGATCTAAAACGTCCAAAAATGTTGTGAACTGGAGTTTTTGCATGATTTTGAGATTTTCTACAGCTGAAAAACGTCTCTCAGAACCCACTGGTCTTGGGTTTTTTTACAGCTCAAAAGTGTTCCTTCCAAAAACAGTTGATAACAGCCTGTGTGTGCATGAACACATAGGATAACATGATGGCGAGTTTATTCACTGTAGAAAAAAACGTCTGAAGCTAAAAACAGCAGCTCTAAAACAGTCAAAAAACGTCCTGTGTGCATGAGGCCTAAGGTTCCATACACACAGGTAGCTCTCTGGGTTTTGGATTACTGGCAGGAGATGCTGCTTAAAAAACAAGCTTTTAGCAGTGTTTTTTAAGAAGCGATTTTGAGAGTTTTTGAGCGTCAGCGTTTTTTAGCTTTTTTTTTAAATTACACCAGCTTACATTGACTATTAAAAGCACTGGATGCTCATAAACGTGCGTTTATGAGCTTTATGCATGTTTATCAATGTTTTTTTGTGGTCAGAATAACTGCTCTTGAACAAGATTTTAGGGCATTCAGACAACAGCCCATAAATACCACTGCTGATAAACAACAATAAACGCCCATGTGTGCATGGACACATAGAATAACATAGAGGGGTGTTTATGGGTTGTAAAAAAAACACCCAAAAAAAACGTTTAACAGCTACAGTGTGCATGGAGCCTAATTCACTATCCTTACCCTTCCCTTGTTAGACGGAGGACTGTGTGCCCCCCCCCAGTGTTTGGGTTCCTGCATTAGCCGGGACAGACTTGTACTTTGTGGGTCTCCTGCATTTGACCTCACCCGGGTAAGACAGTGTGCACGAGATTTCACCATACTAGTACTTTATAATATGTAGAAATGCTGAGATTAATTTCTCTCTTATTTCCTTTTTCTCTTTATTTTTCATTATAGTATTAAATTAAATATGATGATTGCTCTATAATAATATATAACAATCTCCTGAAGAAGCGTTGTTTTTTTCCCGCAAAACATGTCAAGGGTCTAATACACAGATGGTATATGGTTAAGTTGACAATAGCTATCTCCTATAGGTCATCCCATCTGTGATTTTATAGAGTTGTATGTCTAAGACACAGTTTTCCATATCTATTTTTTTAGATATTTGTATGTTTTAATATATTGTTGTAATAATAAAACCAATTTTTTATAGTTAGCTTGTGTATGTTAAGCCTTTGTATGGTACCATGAAAGCCCACAATAGCCTCCATTTGCTCTCTTCTCCAATAATGCCATGGGGACTCTATGGGAAGGAGTACAGGAAAGATTAAAGAGCAAGTAAACCCAGATTGGATTTACTTCCTCAATATAACCCTGTAAAGTAGAAGCATAACGGGCTACTATGCATCGCATAGTAGCCCATTATGTGCCACTTACCTGGAAACAAAGCCTGCGGCGTCCAGCGATGTCACCGCTCCAGGCCGTGTCCATCTTCTGCCCCTCTTCCTTCCGGGGGCGCGACTCCGGCTCTGTGACTGGATGGAGTCTCGTGACGTCACTCCCATGCTTGTGCGCGGGAGCCGTCAGTCATGGCACAGAGTCAGTGGAGAAACGGCACCGAGGCCGTTTCTTCACTGCGCATGTGCCGACATGACGTTGGCACATGCAAAACACTGCCTATCTCCTGAACCGTACAGGTTTGGGAGATATGCAGTGCACCTACAGGTAAGCCTTATTCTAGGCTTACCTGTAGGTTAAAGTGGTTGTCACAGGTTGACAACCACTTTAAGGGTAATAATATTGTAGGGGCACTAAAGGAAGAAGTTCAGGGAAGACAGAGGGGATAAAACTATTGTACACTGAAAGATAGGAACACACAGTGGTGGACATATCAGCTGTGCACTCTGTGCAGGAGCTCTAGAGTCTCTAAGGTTCTAGGGACAGTTATAGGTAGGGGCTGCCCCTGCCTGTAACAGGCCTCAGAATCTCAGTTGCCAATGATAGTCAGGGCACTTTCAGTGACTGGCTGAGTTATGCGTCTGTAGCCAGTGCCTAATGGTACCCTTGTTGCTCCGGAACAGAGGGTGCGGGAATCAGCATGTCCATCCAGAGGAGCTCTTGTTTCAGGTAATTAACCAGTGACCACCAAAGAATGGAGGCCCAACTAATGACACCCTCTAAAGTCTAAACCTAAATGACTGAGAGTGCTTTAATGACACCAAGTTTAAAAGGGTCCATCTGGCACAGAACACCAATATAATAAAGGTATTTACACTAAGCACCAATGTAGCTAGGACATTAATACTGACCTCTAAGCTAAGAGGGGAGTTTACAGTGACCAGGGAAATGAATACTAACCACCAATGTAATGGGGGCATTTACACCATCTAATGTAATGTGATGATGTAACAATTGCATATTCAATGACTGCCACTGTAACAGGGGAATTTACACTTACTACAATGTAGCGGGGACATTTAAAACCATTTTACATTGATGTAAGTATATCTTGTTACATGGATTCTACAAGGATTCTATTGCCTTCTCTGAAAGGCAACTAAGATGAGCTTGTTCTCTTACAAATGTTCAGTTCAGGAACATAAATATAATTTTCATGAGGAATTGTTTCTTTTTTGTAATGAAGAAGCATTTTCTCAAAGAACATTATTTATCTTACATTTTAAAGGCTTATAATGTGTGTGTTACTTGCCCTTATTTTTGGTCATGTGTTATTCTCCGGCTCTCATCAGCCCTTATTGCTGAAGATAATGGTTGTTATAGTTGGGGGTGGGGGGCACAGAAGGCCCCTGATTGACTTTGTCCTCCCCTGAATACAGAGGCAGGTGGCACCTACGAATGCACCCGCACTACGATTAGAAGCGAGAACCCATGTGGTGATGGTGGTGGGAAGGGGTTCCTGTTGTTAACTGCAGGAAGCAGCCCCATTGACCCATTGAGAGCACTTGGAGGCTGTAGGATCCCATAGCTGGTTGCAGCAACTTGCTCATGCAGCATTCACATTTAAATGATCGTCCCAAGGTGCAGACTGCCTACACCCAGGGCAGATCACTTGCATGTATCTGTGTTATGCAAGCACCATGAGCTTGGCAATCTGCTGCCTTGTGCCCTGAGAGTCCAGCAGCATCTAGCTTCTGGCAGATATTCTATGACCCCTGTGGGAGATTAGCTCATGGGGATAGTCAGGGGACAGGCAACTTTCTTTCAAATCTGCCCAGGTTTATTGGTAAAAGGTTGCAGGTTAAGAACAAACAAAACAGAAAATAAGTCCTTGCCATCCAGGCGCTAAACTAAACTGTACAGTTACAACCAGCTATTGTGGCCAATCAAGCCACCCTAATAATGTAATACAGCGCTTGAAAGTCCATGCAAAAGTCCGTAAAATAAGGGGGGGAAAACAAAGAAAATGCAACAGAGTCCCAAAAGCATCCACAGATCCTGTAGTGGGGATAGCTAGCTTGAAATCGGGTAACAGGCCTCCACCAGATAAGGACGTTCCACCAAGTGCGGCACCCCAATCTGCAATCTGCTTACCAGAATTATGAGAATTAAGAGCCTGTGTCAATAGGTTGCCTTGCGTCCCTCTGACGGGACTCCCGATTCTCACTGGATTGTCACCACTGTACGCTCATCCTGGTCAGATCCCGGATTCTAACGTTCAATTACAAGAGAAGAGACTCTCCATAGTGTAATATTGTTGACTACTTTTATTTGCCAAAACCCCTTTAAAATTGCACTTACAAAAGTCACATTAAAAACACACATGTAGCAACTGCTGGAAATAACTTCTCAATCTAATGACATCTCAATCCGGGATCTGACAGAAATTAGGTGTCTTTGGGGTTCGGAGCTAACACAGATCTCCTCAAAGGGGGGTACATTACCCTACTATTTTTCTCTCTGTTGTCACACATCCACTTCAGGGGGGCATGGTCGGTGACTAGCCTAAACGACCTTCTTAAAAGGCAGTACTTCAGCGCCTCTAAAGCCCACTTGATAGCCAGGCACTCCTTCTCCACAATGGCATAGATCTTCTCATGCCTGTTAAAGTGGTTGTCAACCTGTGACAACCACTTTAACCTACAGGTAAGCTTATAATAAGGCTTACCTGTAGGTTCCCTGCATATTTCCCAAACCTGCATGATTCAGGAGATATATAGTGTACTAGATATGCCGACGTCATTTCGGCACATGCGCAGTGAAGAAACAGCCTCCGTGCCGTTTCTTCACTGAGATTGTGTCGTGACTGGCGGCTCCTGCACGCATGCGTGGGAGTGACGTCACGAGACGCCAGTCACAGAGCCAGAGTTGCGGCCCTGGAAGGAAGTGGGGCTGAAGATGAACGCTGCCTGCACAAAGGACATCGTTGGACGTCGCAGGCTTCGTTTGCAGGTAAGTGACACATAATGGGCTACTATGCGATGCATAGTAGCCCATTATGCCTCTACTTTGCAGGGGAATATAGAGGAAGTAAACCCCATCAGGGTTTACTCCCTCTTTAAGCTTCCTGCTTAAGTAGACAACCGGGTGTTCCTCACCATCTCTGATCTGGGACAGAACAGCACCTAATCCCACCTCAGAGGTGTCCGTCTGTACAACAAACTCCTTTGTGAAGTCTGGGGTCACGAGCACCGGTTGTACACAAATGGCCTGTTTCAACTTCTGAAAAACCTTTTCGGCTTCGGGATTCCACTTAACCATGCCCGACCCTCTCCCCTTCGTCAGATCAGTCAGAGGGATGGCAATGGTGGCAAAGTTGGGTATGAACCGCCTGTAATACCCTGTAATCCCCAGGAAGGCACAAACCTGTTTTTTATTCACTGGTTGGGGCCATTTTTGAATTGGCTCGATCTTATTGGTCTGGGGCTTGATCAGTCCCTGACCAATAACATACCCAAGGTATTTGGCCTCCTCTAGGCCTATGGCACTCTTTTTTGGGTTGGCTGTTAAACCTGCTACCCTAAGAGAATCTATGACTGCTTGTACTCGGAGCAGATGCAATTCCCAATTTGGACTGTGGATGACCACATAATCCAAATAGGCGGCTGCATAGGGGTTTTATCCATCATTCTCTGGAAGGATGCAGGGGCCCCATGCAGACCAAAAGGCATTCGCTTGTACTGGAAGGACCCCTCGGGGGTATACAAGGCCATTTTTTCCTTTGCTGACTCCGTCAGGGGGATCTGCCAGTAGCCCTAGTTAGGTCTAGGGTTGTTATGTACCTCCCGAACCTGTCCACAAGTTTGTCAACCCGCAGCAACGGGTATGAGTCAAACTTAGACACATTATTCAGTTTCCCGAAACTGTTTCAGAACCTGATAGTGTCATCGGCTTTGGGACCAGCATTATAGGGCTTGACCAGGTGTTGTGGGATTCCTCTATCACGTTTAACTCCAACATGGTTTTTATTTCCTTCACCACTGCCTCCTGTCTAGCCTCAGGTATTCGGTAGAATTTTACATTTATGCGGACCCCTGGTTCCGTAATTATGTCATGTTGTAGTACGGTGGTCAGTCTGGGTAGGGGAAAGAAAAAATCTCTATTTTTACTGATAAATTCCTTAACATCATTTTGTTGCGTCAATGACAAGGTCCTCTTGAGGAGTGGGCACTGCCAATAAAGTCTCCCTGTCTTTCCACGTTTTTTTTTACATGGAGATTCACATGGTAAATTTGCTCGGGTTTCCTTTTCCCTGGCTGGTAAATTTTGAAGTTCACTTCCCCTACTCTTTCCCTAATATCAAAGGGACCCTGCCATTTTGCTAGAAATTTATTTTCAACCGTGGGGACTAGCAACAGCACTTTGTCTCCAGGGTTGAAAGTCAAGGTTTTGGCACTCCGATTAAAACCCTTCTCTGGGCTTCCGGGGCTCGCTCCATATGTTCTCGTACCAGGGGCAATTCGATCCTGCATCAAGGAAATATCCTCAATAACGCTCCTATATGGGGTGGCCTCTCCTTCGCATGTCTCTTTTGCGACATCTAGCAGCCCCCTGGAATGTTTACCATACAAGAGTTCAAAGGGGGAATACCCCTCTCGTATGGCAAACATGAGATACGGCATATCCGAATCTCCCCCATCTTTTTCTACTACCTTTTTCAACATGCTTTGAGCATTCTATTAAACCTCTCCACAAGTTTATCCATTTGGGGGTGGTAGACCGAGGTACGGAGATGGAAGATTTTATACAACCTGCACAATTCCTTGGTTACACAGGACATAAAGGAGGTGCCCTGATCCATTAAGACGTCTTTAGGGATCCCCACCCGACTAAACACCTGGACCAACTCCCTGGCGATAGTCTTAGCGAAGGTGTTCCACAAGGGTATGGCTTCCAAATAGTAATTACCAGGAAGTGCTGGTGTCCCCCGGCAGACTTTACTACGGGTCCCACGAGATCCATGCCAATTCTTTCGAAAGGCACTTCAATTATGGACAGTGGAACAAGTGGACTACGAAAATGGGGTGAGAGTGCAGAGAGTTGACACTCAGGGCAGGATTCACAATACTCTCTGACATCTGAAGGCAACCCAGGCCAGAAGAATCTCTGGGTTATTCTCTCCGTGGTCTTATTCATACACAGATGTCCCCCCATTACATGCCCATGTGCTAGATCTAACACCATCCAGTGAAAGGGTTTGGGAACCACTAGCTGTTCCAGTTCATCCAGCCCTCGTTTCACTAACTGATACAACAAATTATCTTTAAAAGCCATGTAGAGAAAAGACACCCCCCAATTAGGGTCCACAGGTTCCCCATCCTTCACATTCACATTTTCTCTGGCTCTAAGGAGAGTGACATCCCCTAGTTGCTTAGTACAGAAGTCCTCTCTCTGGACCTCTAAGTCAGGTACTACATTCTGTTCACTCTCACAGTTAGGGTCAGAGACATTTTCTGGGTCATTAGCCTCCAGCTGGGAGCTATCTTTTAGGCTCCTCCTGCTCCCCAGCCAGTACAGAAAAAGGAAGAGAGTCTCCTCCCTCCTCGGTCCTGCCCCCAGTCTCCCCTTCCATTTGGCAAAAAGGGTCTGGTCAGAGTTCCTGTGCTTTCCGCAGCAGGGGGAGCTCTATCCTCCAGACTCTTTGTGCCTTCGCATAACCTCCAAAAATGTGGAAAATTCCTGCCAACTAAGGAGTCACATTGCCCCAAGGGGTGTCAAACTCAACCACCGCCGTCTGGTAGTCACGAGTGTCCCCATGGATTCAAATGTAGGATGTAACCTGGAAGGATTTACACAATTGCTTTTTGCCAATGTTACCACACTACCAGAGTCAAGCAGTGCAGTGACTGGCTTTCCATCAACAAAAATCACACACATTTGCTTCTCCATGCGACTTGAACATGACGCTGTATATGCGACCTGTGCAAAAAGAGAAAGGCGTCTATTCACAGAAGGATAATCACATTGCATGGTTTCATCATTCCGGGGACAATTGGCAGCAATATGGCCCAATGCATGGCATTGGTAGCACTGTGCTGTATACCCAGTCCTCTCCAGGGTCCCCAAGACCTTCCTGGCCTCCTTGGCAATCCTTGGACACTTAAACCCCATACACACTATTTGATTTTCTGCAGAATTTTGTCTTCAGATTTACCAAAACCATATAATATGAGGTCAAACTTTAAGGCTAGGTTTCCACTAGTGTTTGAGACTGCAAATTTGCATGACAAGGCGCACCCAATGATTTCCAATGATTACCGTTCATATCTGCAAGACTTCAAGTTGCAGCGACTTCAAAGTAGTCCCTGCACTACTTTGGTCCGACTTTGATGTGACTTGAGGTCCATAGACTTTAAGAATACACAGGCATTGCTTTAAGTCACATCATAATCGCGGATAAAATTGCTGTAAAAAAATTGCGGCAAAATAGCGCGACTTCCAGGTGGCAATAGTGGAAACCTAGCCTTAACCCGTACACACGATGCGAATTTCAGATGGGAATTTTCGTTCTACGGCTGTTGTCCAAAATTCTTACCCTTATTATGCTCTTTTCGACAGCTGATTTCGATTTTTCGGACGACAAAAGTTGGATGTGCAGACTATAAAAATGTTTTCGTACGACAACTCAACGTCCGATTTTCATATCATTAGTACAGTTTTTGTATGAAAAAAATCGTACGATCATGACTACGCCTGCTCAGAAATGAAAAAATATTCTTCACATTACATCACTTCTGACGTTGAATTCGATGATACGAAAATTTTCATATTGTTAGTACGCTCTTCACTTTGGACATGAGAAAAGCATCCAACAAAAAAACAGACGTTCTGTCATCCAAAATTCCCATTATGTGTACGATGCCTAAGAGTTTCAATTTGTATGCAATAAGGCTGGCCCTTGCACTACATGGTTTTAGTAAATCTGAAGACAAAAATCAGCAGAAAATCTAAGACCCCTTTCACACCGGGGTCGCCCGAGCGTCAGTGGTAAAGAGCCGCTAGTTTAGCAGCACTTGGCGGCACTATTCAGGTGGCAACGGGCGCTTTTAACTCCCACCCCCCACAAGGGGTTAAAAAGGGGTTAAAAGTGCTGACTAGGGGCACTTCCGAATCAGTGTTCAGCCGCTTTGGAAGCACCACCCATTAATTTCAATGGTTTTCTAAAAGGTGTATGTGCCTTAGGCAGCGCTTATCCTCTGGTATAAGGTGCAAAATCCTGCGTGCAGACTGCTGCTGTGGCCCCAATATTTGGGGGATAATGTGACTTGTGTGAACAGTTTGTGCTTTGTGTTCAAACAGCGCTTGCACTCTCTGTTTAAATGTTACAAATCTTACTGTGTATAAGTGGTTACATAAACAAAACAAAAATAAAATTCACAGTGATCTCTCAATTTTTACACATACAAGTTCACATCGCTCAAATAGATGCCATAAATAAATATATAAGTATATAAATAAAAATATATAAAAAATATATAAATAGAGTCCATATAAAGTGCTGTGCTCTGTGCCAAACGATTATTTGGTGTGCAATCTGTGGTATACAGTGTGAAGGTGCTGTTTCAGTTCCAGTCTATCAATGCTTCAAACTTCTTGTGAGTGGAACAATTCTTTATGCTTTAACCCCTTGCCGACCGCCGATCGGCATTTGACGGTGACAAGGTGGCTCGTGAGCGCAAATCGCCGTCATACCCCCTAGGCGCGGCCGATGCAAGCGCATTTGACAGAGGGCCTTTCAATCTACAGGGCCAGGCCAATGATTTTTGGCCTGGCTCTGTAGATCGCCCCTGCCAATGAAATGTTTTCCTGAAGTCCCTCCTTCTCCTCACTTGAAGGGGACGGAGACAAATGTAAATGTCTCCGTCTCCTTGTAAAGTAACCGTCCCCGCTAGATGTCTCGGTCCGGTTTTTAGTAACCGGACCGGGACATCTAACTTTCCGGGAGACAGTTTACGCGAACGTAGCCGGCGCGGATCCCCCATACTGCCGCTAAACGCGAGTGCTCGGTGGAACAGTGGCAGTTTACGGCTAGCCGCCAGCCGTTCCCCAATTTCGTATTTCTTAACAAGGTGAGTGTTCTTCAAACTTCGTAACTATCTGACCTTGACTTTGTCGTGGA
>BLSH010069145.1:17875-29070 GCA_018402905.1 Glandirana rugosa | reverse complement strand
GCCCCCCCCCCCCCCGAGGCAGCCCAATGGGCCCAGCCCCCCTTTGCCTGCAGTTAGTTGGTGGCTGTGCCCCTGGCCCCTACTTCCTTCCTCCACAAGAAGAAAAAAGTGTGAGCGGACAGCGGCTGTCGGCCATTTTGAATGTAAGTTAGGGTGGCCTGGGGGGCAATTGCCACCCTGCCCCCCAGCCCAATCCTCCCTTGGGTCCATTGGACCCAGGCAGCACTTTGAGAGGGGCAGCAAATTGAACCACGGCCACCTCTCCTTCTCTTCTATTTACCCAGCAAATTGACGACCAAGATTTTTTTTCCCAGCAGTTTTGTGTGTCATGATGACAACTGCCCCCCCGGGCCGGCTCCACCTGTCCCTATACTGCCCTAGCCTGTCTATATACTACCCAATTCTGCCCCTATACTATCCTAGCCTGTCAATATGCTACCCTAGTCTGTCAATATACAACCCTAACATGTCTATATACTACCCTAGCCCATCTATATACTACCCTACCCTGTCCATATACTACCCTAGTCTGTCCATATACTACCCTAGCCTGTCTATATACTACCCTAGTCTGTCTATATACTACCCTAGTCTGTCCATATACTACCCTAACCTGTCTATATACTGCCCTAGCCCTTCTATATACTACCCTAGCCTGTCCTTATACTATCCTAGCCTGTCCATATACTACCCTAGCCCTTCTATATACTACCCTAGCTTGTCTATATACTACCCTAGCCAATCTATATACTAACCTAGCCTGTCCATATACTACCCTAGCCTGTCTATATACTGCCCTAGCCCATCTATATACTACCCTAGCCCTTCTATATAATACCCTAGCCTGTTTATATACTACCCTAACCTGTCCATATACTACCCTAGCCTGTCCATATACTGCCCTAGCCTGTCCATATACTACCCTAGCCTGTCTATATACTGCCCTACCCTGTCTATATACTACCCTAGCCTGTCCATATACTACCCTACCCTGTCTATATACTACCCTAGCCTGTCCATATACTACCCTAGCCTGTCCATATACTACCCTAGCCTGTCTATATACTACCATAGCCTGTCTATATACTACCTTAGCCTGTCCATATACTACCCTAGCCTGTCTATATACTACCATAGCCTGTCTATATACTACCCTAGCCTGTCCATATACTACCCTAGCCTGTCTATATACTACCATAGCCTGTCTATATACTACCATAGCCTGTCTATATACTACCCTAGCCTCTCCCCATACTATCCTAGCCTGTCTATATACTACCCAAGCCCATCTATATACTACCCTAGCCTGTCCTTATACTACCCTACCCTGTCTATATACTACCCTAGCCTGTCTATATACTACCCTACCCTGTCCATATACTACCCTAGCCTGTCTATATACTACCCCAGCCTGTCTATATACTACCATAGCCTGTCTATATACTACCATAGCCTGTCTATATACTACCCTAGCCTCTCCCCATACTATCCTAGTCTGTCTATATACTACCCAAGCCCATCTATATACTACCCTAGCCTGTCCTTATACTATCCTAGCCTGTCCATATACTATCCTAGCCTGTCTATATACTACTCTAGCCCATCCATATACTACCCTAGCCCATCTATATACTACCCTAGCCTGTCCTTATACTATCCTAGCCTGTCTATATACTACCCTAGCCTGTCCTTATACTATCCTAGCCTGTCTATATACTACCCTAGCCTCTCCCTATACTACCCTAGCCTATCCATATACTACCCTAGCCTGTCTATATACTACCCAAGCCCATCTATATACTACCCTAGCCTGTCCTTATACTATCCTAGCCTGTCCATATACTATCCTAGCCTGTCTATATACTACCCTAGCCCATCTATATACTACCCTGGCCTGTCCTTATACTATCCTAGCCTGTCTATATACTATCCTAGCCTGTCCATATACTACCCTAGCCTCTCCCTATACTATCCTAGGTTGTCTATATACTACCCTAGCCTGTCCCTATACTACCCTAGCCTGTCCATATACTACCCTAGCCTGTCTATATACTACCCTAGCCTGTCTATATACTACCCTAGCCTGTCCCTATACTAGACTAGCATGTCTATATACTACCTTAGCCTGTCTATATACTACCCTAGCCTGTCTATATACTACCCTAGCATGTCTATATACTACCCTAGCCTGTCTATATACTAACCTAGCCTGTCCATATACTACCCTAGCCTCTCCCTATACTATCCTAGGTTGTCTATATACTACCCTAGCCTGTCCCTATACTACCCTAGCCTGTCCATATACTACCCTAGCCTGTCTATATACTACCCTAGCCTGTCCCTATACTACCCTAGCATGTCTATATACTACCTTAGCCTGTCTATATACTATCCTAGCCTGTCTATATACTACCCTAGCCTGTCTATATACTACCCTAGCATGTCTATATACTACCCTAGCCTGTCTATATACTAACCTAGCCTGTCTATATACTACCCTAGCATGTCTATATACTGCCCTAGCCTGTCTATATACTACCTTAGCCTGCCCCTTGGAATTGAACATAATGGTATGTGATATAATTTTGCATATAGACAAGGTGCTGTTGCATGTAAATCTGACTTCCTGATAAATTTAATTTTTAGTTTTTATTATCATGATGTAAAATGATGGATGTGGGGGCCTATTGGTGGGCGTGATTTTTTTTTTTTTTGGGGGGGGGGGCAGCATTTCATTCTTGGACCCAGGCAGCACAATGTATTGGGCCAGCCCTGGCTACATGATAGTACTGTGTAATTAGTGTGACGTAAGTCAGGAATGCCTGTCAAACTAATTATTGATTATATCGGAATGTATTTAGCAGTAAATTTCACTCCCTGTGCTGTAACCCCTCGTTCTATTGTTTATTTTGGTAACCCTTGGGAACCCACCTACCTACTATTGCCCTACTTTTGCCAGTGCCGTACACCCTGATAAATGCTATATATATGGGTTGCATACTTATATACGCATGTATAACCCATTGCATGCTGCACTTGGCCGGTGCACTGCAAGCAAGGAATGACCTTGGGGAACTCATAACTAACACTGCAAACTGAAAGACAAAGCTACTTGGATAGCGTAGTTAAGCCGACCTCATCAGCGTGGCACGTGACAGATAATGACTTACTTAGTGGCATCTGCTTAAGAAGCACATATTTTTTTCTAATGGCCCATGCAGAGACAGCAGCATTCCTTGGGGACACCACTGGCCATTGTTCTCAATTAAACCAACTAATATAATAAAAAGGTCAAAAGTGCAGAGTAAGTGGTGACGCTTAATAGAGAAACATGGGCAGTAGATAGGTGATTATCCCATAGGAGTTGAGTAGAGAAGCCCATGGAGTCCATGTGTTACATCATTTGGGGTTCTACCCGGTGTCCTACTGCAAAGTCTAGCTGGGAAAGTCAATTGGGTCAACGTAAAGACACCACTAGCCAAAAGTTTTGTAGTCTGGTAATGGCATGGGGTTACTGCCACTAATGAGAGTATTAAGTATATGAATGGTTTTAGGTCTTGGTCTTTCTCCATATGTGCATGCAGGCTAAGCGTGCCAGGAAATGTTAGTTACAAGGCTTTGAGCAAACCACATGACATGTTTGGGGTACTTCATTGGTCAACTTTTATTCAAATGGTAAAAAGTTGTTGATCGCAGGTTCTCAGGGTGGAAACGTTGCTGCGCGAGTTCACTGCAGAGCAAATAGCATTGTTACCCTGTGCCATATGGAGAGCCTGAGACCCTAAGCCAGCTGCTTGTAAAAGTTTACGGTCTTTATTGGTCTCTCAAAACAAGCAAACACAAATGGCTTTATTCAGCAAAAGAAAGGCAAACATATGCATGAACAATATAGTCCTGGTATAATGAAGGCCACAAAAACGGCTCACCACCAGTATCTCAGTCCCACACTTGGGTTTAGGGTTCCCATCTGTTTCGGGGTGCAAGATAAGCCTCAGGAGTTTAGCAAACTGAGTCTCAGTCGCCAGCTCACAGTCTCGCATTTGTGGACCACCCTGCACTACCTCATAGACATGTGCTGACTCCTTCCTGCTGCTTTTAAAGTCTCTCTTGCAGGGAGATTAACTCTAAAACAAGGGCTTTGGAGGCCCTTTCCCACGCAAATTCTTTCTCCGAATTCCGGGTCCCAAATGAGGACTTACCCATCCAGAGAGTACTGATATCAGTCCTCTCCTCTACAACTGGACTATGCCTGAACCCCTCACCCAGCATGGATGAGCACCCCTGAGCAGGGCTGGTGCAAGGATTTTTGACACCCTAGGCAAAACCTCATTTTGCCGCCCCTTTGGCTCCACCCCTGACCCCCCCCCCCTTTTCCCTGCCCAGCCTGATCAGCGCCGATCAAATGCAGCCTCGCCAGCGCCCATCAAATACAGCTTCACCAGCACCATTCAATACAGCCTCACCTGTGCCCATCATATACAGCTTCACGGGGGGGGGGGTATTTGGCAGATCAGTCACTATTTCTATATAAATTTGCAAATGGCATGTGATCATACAATCTCATTATCTCAGTCAGACAGTGTCAGTTTTTACATGAATCAATGCAGAGCAGCCAGTGACAGATTAACAGTGGCCAGGCGCCCCTAGGTGGCAGTGCGCCCTAGGCGGCCGCCTACTCCGCCTAGTGGTAGAGCCGGCCCTGCCCCTGAGTGCTAATATGTGCCTTGGACTCTGGCTTAAAGGGACTACAACCCAAATAGTGGGAAAATATAACTCCTGTCCAGGACCCATCCCTGGCATCCTGCACCTATCCCTCCCACCCCCCACCTCAATGTGAAGGTGTCAGAGGCACAGCAGGGGTGTCAAACTCAATTGTGGGCCACATCAGTATTATGGTAAAAACTAGATGTCAAGAGCCCCCCCGCCATCCACTGCCAAGAGACTCCCACCCTCCCTTACATTCAAACTGCAACCCCCCCCCCCCCCCCCCCCCCCCACACCTTACTGCTGCTGGGAAGCAGAAAGTGCAGGGTCTGGAGGAGAACCAGAGTAGGGCTGGAGTCAGCTGCCAGAGTCTGCTGAATGCTGAGACCAGGGGAGGTGGAGACAAGGGGGTGCTGCGGCTGCACAGAGAGAGGATGTGTAGGAGGAGTCTTGTCCTCCTTTCTGCTGCTGAGATGGATGGGCAGAGATGATTCTCTCCATGGCTGCACAGAGATGTGCAGGATCTGGCGGAGGATTTCTGCCCTCCTCTCTACAAGGTAAGGACGGAGACGAGGGGGGGTGCTGCAGCTGCAGAAGAGGTGTGAGGTCATATGTAATGACCAGATTTTGCCCATGGGCCTTGTGTTTGACACAGCCACCCAGGGCGCAGCAGTGGGGGGCCCTTTTAATGCACCCCAGCTCTAGATCAGTGGTTAATAGACAGGGTCAGGCCATAGCTTCATGTCTACCTAGACAGTCAGTGCTCTAGAAATCAAGAAAATTGCCACAAATGTGCAGTTCACATGCCATGCCAACCATGGACAGCTGGTGCAAGGGGTCAGTGAATGGGCACAAGGTGGGAGATTGCGCAGTTCTGCATTCTTACCAGGGCACTATACAAACCTGTCCCAGTACAGTCGGGAACCATCTGGTTACCCTGGCATCCTTGTGTCTATTCCAGGTCACTGGGGCATGGTTCAACACCAGACGAAACTTCCTGCCAAGGTGAAAATAGCGCAGAGAGTGTAGAACCCACTTAATGGCCAGGCACTCTCGCTCCACTACGGTGTCATTTCTCCGTCCATTTTCTACTAAGAAAGACTATGGGTTGTTCCTGCCCATTGACCTCTTGGGACAGAACAGCTCCAAAGCCCTCACTGGAGGCAAACTGTTTGGGCAATAAATTCTTTAGAAAAATCTGAAGCAATAAACACCGGATACTGGCATAAGGCAGTTCAAAGTTCCAGGAAAGCCTCCTCATCTTTCTCATTCCACTTGAACGTGACTGACTTATTACCCTTTGTCAAGTTAGCCAATTTGCAGCAACAGATGGGGGCAAAGTTGGGGCAAACCTATGGTATTACCTAACAATGCCCAAAAAAGCTTAGACCTGTTTCTTGGTGATGGAACAAGGCCAAGGCTTGAATAGTCTCACAACAGGTTAATATCTTGACACTGTAGCGTTCATCTGGGGTTTCTTCCAACCCTTACCTGCAATGTACTTAAGGTACTTGGTCTCTCATTGCAATAGCACACACTTCTGGATTAATGGTAAACCTTCTTTAGAGAGTCTAAGACAGACTGCAAAAGGGGAAGATGGGACTCCAAGTCAGTATTAAAAATGACAATGTGGTCAAAAAACACCAAGGTGTAGGCATAGAAGTGCTGGCTCTGCCAAGTGACCACAGCTCAAGGAGCATCTAGCAACCTCTTGAGGAACCCTAGGATTCCATAGAACCCTGATTGACAATGTCTGTCTTAAGTTGACGATCCCTGGTGTAGGAACAAAGCAATGGTAGTACCCAATGATGCCCAAAATGCTCTGACCTGTTTCTTGGTGATGCAACAGGGCCATGCCTGACTAGCTTCCACCTTGTTCACCTGGGGTTTCTCCAAACCCCTACATACAATGTACCCCAGGCACTTGGTCTCCCAACTAGTAGTGCTGGCTCTTCTAAGTGGCCACAAGTCAATGAGTCCCTAGCAACCTTTTGAGGAACCCTAGAACTCCATGGAACCCAAGTTCCAAGCCAAGGAACCCAAATTGATCCATCGTGTAGGAACAATCCGATGGGAGTACCCAATGATGCCCAACAAAGCTTTGACCTGTTTCTTAGTGATAGAACAGGGCCAAGTCTGACTAGTCTTTACCTTGTTCATCTGGGGTTTTACAAAACCCCTACCTACAATATACCCCAGGTACTTGGTCTCCTATCTCAATGGCACACTTTTCTGGATTAATAGTAAACCCTGCCTACTTTAGAGAGTCTAAGACAGGCTGCACATGGGGAAGATGGGACTCCAATTCAGTATTAGATGACAATATCGTCCAAATACACCAACTAGTAGTGCTGGCTCTGCTAAGTGGCCACAAGTCAATGAGTCCCTAGCAACCTTTTGAGGAACCCTAGGACTCCATGGAACCCAAGTTGAGCATGGCTGCCCTAAGTTGATGATTCATCGTGTAGGAACAATCTGATGGCAGTACCCAATGATGCCCAACAAAGCATTGACCTGTTTCTTGGTGATAGAACAGGGCCAAGTCTGACTAGTCTTTACCTTGTTCATCTGGGTTTTCACAAAACCCCTACCTACAATGTACCCCAGGTACTTGGTCTTCCATTACACATGTGGAAGATGGGACTCCTCATAAGTACTAAAGATGACAATGCTGTCCAAATACTCCAAGGTGTATTTTCAATGTGGGCATAGTAGTGCTGGCTCTGCCAAGTGGCCACAGCTCTAGGAACCCCTAGAAACCTTTTGAGGAACCCTAGGACTCCATGGAACCCAAGTTGAGAATGGCTGTCCTAAGTTGACGATCCCTCATGTAGGAACAAACCAATGGTAGTACCCAACAATGCCCAACAAAGCTCTGACCTGTTTCTTGGTGATGGAACAGGGCCAAGTCTGACTAGTCTTTACCTTGTTCATCTGGGGTTTCACAAAACCCCTACCTACAATGTACCCCAGGTACTTGGTCTCCCATTGCACACAGGGAAGATGGGACTCCTCATAAGTACTAAAGATGACAAAGCTGTCCAAATACTCCAAGGTGTATTTCCAATGTGGGCATAGTGGCACAGGGTGGCTCTGCCAAGTGGCCACAGCTTAAGGAGCCCCTAACAACCTCTTGAGGAAACCTAGGATTCCATAGAACTTTGGTTGAGAATGGCTGTCCTCAGTTGACGTTCCCTGGTGCAGTGCTCCCAGAAGAGGCAGAGGTTAATTTTGTTGTTATTGTAGTTGCTATAATCGGAGATTATATTGCAGCATGGGCCTGACTGACACATAATGGGGATTACCGGGAACATTAAAGGCAGGCAGAGAGAGAAGAGAGAGATCATTCACTCAGCAGAAGACCATAGGTGTCTGCGTGGGCACAGTCCGGTCTAGAAGATGAGTTAGAGCGCACTGGTGGAAGATACCAACCATCCCGAAGAAGACAGACTTGTGTCCCACCATGGCCGGGGAACTCACCGGAAAGTTCCAGCTGATAGCCCAGGAAAATCTGGAGGGATATCTCAAGGCGTTGAGTAAGAATTTTCATTTTCAGCAGCTAAAGCCGAAACTTTTCACAACAAAAAAAAAGTTTTGCCTATAAATACAAAAGGTGACCAGATTTTTAAAATTAAATCCGGGGACATATATATTTGTATTGGCAAATGGTACAGGACTGCGTAATACACAGAACGCTGGGCACAGGACTGCGTAATACACAGAACGCTGGGCACAGGACTGCATAATACACAGAGCGCTGGGCACAGGACTGCATAATACACAGAGCGCTGGGCACAGGACTGCATAATACACAGAGCGCTGAGCACAGGACTGCATAATACACAGAGCGCTGGGTACAGGACTGCATAATACACAGAGCGCTGGGCACAGGACTGCATAATACACAGAGCGCCGGGCACAGGACTGCATAATACACAGATCGCTGGGCACAGGACTGCATAATACACAGAGCGCTGGGCACAGGACTGCATAATACACAGAGCATTGGGCACAGGACTGCATAATACACAGAGCGCTGGGCACAGGACTGCACAATACACAGAGCGCTGGGCGCAGGACTGCATAATACACAGAGCGCTGGGCACAGGACTGCATAATACACAGAGCGCTGGGCACCGGACTGCATAATACACAGAGCGCTGGGCACAGGACTGCATAATACACACAGAGCGTTGGGCACAGGACTGCATAATACACAGAGCGCTGGGCACAGGACTGCATAATACACAGAGCGCTGGGCACAGGATTGCATAATACACAGAGCGCTGGGCACAGGACTGCATAATACACCACCTCTTAGACCTTCCCCCACAATAGCAAAACACTCCTTCTCTCAGCTCTGCCCCCTGCTCACCCAATGCCCTTACAAACAGACCCCCCCCCTCCCCCCATCTGCTCACCTCCCAGTCTCAGCCCTCCACACAGTCGATTTTTGGCTCTGCCTCTCCTCCTCTGAACATCAGCAGGAGCCGCCGTGAGATTGCCCAGCAGGGGGCATCTGAGGCACCAGGCTGTTTCTCAGCCAGCATGGGATGCCCTGTCTGTGTTAATCCGGCCCTGAATCTGGGGACAGAATTGGTCCGGGGACAGTGTCCTCAGTCCGGGGACTGTCCCTGGAAACCGGGGACGTCTGGTCATCCTAATTTAAAGGAATTCTCCCCATGAGGGAAAGCATTAGCTGCCATCGCTGTCATAAAAATGCTGGTTGCCTGGCTGCTATCAGGAATCAGGAATTCACTTCAATCCAACTTGTTACATTGTTGCAAAGATAGAAAGTATTAAAACCAGAGGCAGGCAGGGCAGTAGGAGGTCAGCATTAGCAATAGGGTCGTATAGTTGGTATTGCTTTAGAATAAAGAAGATAAGAGGGGCTGCCATTTGCGATCTGCTTCTGGAAATGCTAGTTGCCTGGCTTTCTTGACTAATTAAATAAGTATATAGATAGGAGTTGGAGGCGAAGTGTAATCTGCTTAAAGTGATACTAAAGTCTTTGTTCTTTTTGGTTTAAAAATAAGAAACATGTCATACTTATGGGCTCTGTGTAATGGTTGTGCACAGAGCAGCACTGATCCTCCTCTTCTCGGGTCCCTCGCCGGCTCCCCCCCCTGCTGAGTGCCCCCCCACAGTAAACAGCTTGCTATGGGGGCACCCGAGCTGAGCCGCTGTTCTGTGCGTCCATTAAGAAACCGAGCTGCGACTCGGCCCCGCCCCCTCTCTCCCCTCATTGGCTCACTGACTTTGATTGACAGCAGCGGGAGCTAATGGCGCCCCAGCTGTGTGTCTCAGCCAATTAAAAGGGGGGAGTCCAAGACAGCCGAGTCTCTCCTGCAACATCCCTGGATGGAGATGTGGCTTGGGTAAGTATTGAGGGGCTGCTGTCCACAAAAGGCATTTTATCTTAATCTGAATGCACCTTCAGCCTTTACAACGACTTTAATGTGGTTCCAAAGCCTAAACATTTTTTTACCTTCCCATGGGGGCACTCGTGCGTGCTCGCCCCCGAGCCCCGCTACTGCGCCCATTGACATGCCTTGCATTAAGCACTTCCCCCCGGCGTCACGTCACATGACGTCGCAATCTTTGAGTGGGGATATCGCTTTTTTTTGCCGCCGGCGATTCTGTGCACCGTAAGAACAATCATAGCGGCAGTTCAGCCGCTTGATCGCTCTTACAGGCAGCGGGGGGAGGACGCCCCCCCCCCCCCCCCCCGCCACCATCCGGTGCTTCTCTGGGCCCGCCCATGCCATTGGCGGCCCGGAGAACCAATCCGTCGCCAGCGGTTGTTGACCATAGAGCTGACTGGTGACCAGATGGTCACCAATCATCTCTAGGCGCTTCAGAGGTCCTGGCGCGACGTATGGCGTCACGTTCGGCCGGCCAGATGTAAACAACGCCCGGGGGGATCGTTCGATTTTTTTTTTTTGATCTCGGCCTTTCCAGCCTTTTTTTTTTAATAAAAAAGTAAAGTTAAAATAAACAATAAAAAAAAAAAAAAATTCAATGTCTCCCCCAGATCTTGATCTTGATCTTAATAACGAGAGCGAGATTGCTAGTGCCGCTATGGAGTGTACACCCCAAACTCGTGGCAAATGTATACGCCCGCGCTGAATGCGTACGCAAGCGAAGACACACGCTCGAGTCGCCACTGCCCCCCCCCGAGAAATTAAAAAAAAAAAAAAATAACAAATAAAATTGAAATGAAAAAATAATTTTTTTTTTCCGACCTTTCCGGCTCTAGTTTTTTTTTTTTAGCTTGCTAGGGGGGCCCGCAACAAATGTAGACCGGCCGGCTTGCACTGCGGTATGCAGCGCGGTCCTGGAGACTTCGCGGATCTCTACTAACCACTGGTAGACCAGTGGTCAGTCGAGATACCAGTTGTTGGCGACCGCTGCCTAACCAAGAGGCCCGGCGGTTACCGTACCCGCCCGGGTCTCTTCGTGGCCTACCACCGCCCCCCCCCCCCCCCCCC
>BLSH010069128.1:1981526-1996497 GCA_018402905.1 Glandirana rugosa | reverse complement strand
ACATTTGGCACCTTTCGGGGGGGAGGGGGAAGAGGACACCTGTCTTTAGACAGGTGTCCTTTTCCACACTTCCGGGAGTTCTGGCCGGCGGACGCGGCAGATGACGTCAGAAGCCGGCTCCCTCCTCCCTGCTCGCTCTGCTACTGGCCGCCTGGCCAGTAGCAGAGCGTGGCAGAGCTCGCGCATGCGCGGTAAGGTGCCCGGCGTGAAGCTGTACTGCTTACACGTCCGGGTTCCCTTACCCGCGATGGAAGCGGCTGCACCCGTCCCCCGATCCGAAGATCGGCGGCGGGTGCCGACATCGCTGGAGTCCAGGACAGGTAAGTGTCCTAATATTAAAAGTCAGCAGCTACTGTATGTGTAGCTGCTGACTTTTAATTTTTTTTTTTAGCCCGGACCTCCGCTTTAAGTCTCCACAGGGTTTGAGGAGGGTGGCTACACAGGCATTCTTGACTCCTGCCAAGGGCACCCCAGCCACTGGAAGGTGTGCACTAAATGGCTCAGTACATATTTCTGGTTTCATCAAGTGTTCTGATCCTGGTTATTGCTTTCAAGGAGCTTTGGAAATTCTTAGGCACTTTTCAAACTGGTGCTCGTTTACCATGCTAAAACACATCTTTCCAGCGCAACAAAAGCACATGAGAAATATTTATATTTAAATCCTATGTAGCTGTTCCCATCAGCGCACTGCATTTGCAATGCGTTTTGAAAAGTCCTGCATGATGGAAATGTAGCACAGCCCCCTTGGGGGTTGCAAGATAAGCCAATCCCCCCCTGGTTTTCCCGGCCCTTGGAGTCCTCCGCCACCCCTGGAACACTGGTTCACGCATAATGTTAGTTCCCCTTTAAGTAGGACACAGTGAAGGAAGTACACAAAATTGAGAAAATCAATAGTGTTTACTCAAAATATATTGTTTAAGAGAAACTCTGACTTGACAGGATACATAAATTAAGTCTCAACTATATGACGATGAAACACCAGTGAATAACAAGATATACTTCTTATAACTTTATAGCTTCAACCAATAAGTGCACAAACAGATCTATATACTATGCATGAGAGTGGGGCACAGGAGAGCAGGGGAATGGCTACTGAAATGTCAAACCACCCTCTACTGCTCACTCTCCTGACTGCCGCAAATAGTAGATGAACAGGTATAAACCAGTAATAGTAGATAAACAGTTACACTACCAAAATGACAATTGCAGATATATTCAACCTGCTCTAAAGGAGAGAGTCCTTAGGTGAATGCAATCTATAAAATACTCTGGCAAATAGTAAAAGCTCACTAAGTGTGTGTGTGTGTGGGGGGGGGGGGACAGATGAAGAGCAGTTGCAGTTTAATGTTCTTTGCTTGACGGTTCAGATGATCCTCAGCTAGCTTTGTAGTTTAAATGGTATATACCAACATCAAATGCTGATGCAACAGAATAGATTTCCAGGAAGTGAACTATGTTTGTATAAAGCACTCTTACTGCAGCAATACAAAGGAAGCTTCACAGTGATCACTGCCTTTGATTGTGGGACTACAAATACAAGCAATCCAGTTTAGGGTTTAAATGCTTGCATTCCACTTGTATCCCCAACATTGGGAACTAGGCCATGACTACAATGAATATGCAGAATCAGGTTCTGTGTATGCTGTGTCTGTAACAATGGGCTTGAGCCCGCTCACCCCACAGGATCAATGGATGTAGAGGGTGTATCCGCTGCTAAGGATGATGATGATGACAAGGATGGAGATGATGATAATGTTCACTCCAGTCCTCTGGCTCCTAGGATCGGCTCTCTGCCTCTCTTCATGGTTCTCCCAGCTCAATCGTCCCAACAGGATGCAGGAATCTGGAACAGGCTTCACTTGTTGCAGGGCAGGTCTTTCAGGTTGCTCACTGAAGTACTGCAAGGTTGCTGAATTGCTCAGTCTGTGGGAGTAGGCCACGATTCAGTCACCATTACACAGGGTCCTGTTTGATCGATCACTGCCGTCCAGAGCGAGCGTGCAAGGCCCCAGCCTCTGCTTAAATAGTCTCTCCCACGCGGCACTTCTTCTCCCAGGAATCCTTCTCTGCTGCACAGTCATGTGGCAAATATAGTTCCACTGCAGTACAGCCAGAGGGCGAATCCTCACAAACAAACTACAACCCCCAGAGTGCATTTCTCTTGCTACTGTTAGAGTAACAGAAAGTAAACTGGCACTAGGGGGAAACAGCTGCATTACACTTGAAGGCAGAAATGTCTCTATTGCCAGGAATGTGATACCCAGCTCCTGGCTACACATCTTTGGTGCGCTGTGTGAAAAGCACACCAAAAATACAGCTTCCATAGAAATCAATGGAAACATGCCAAAGACACATAAAAAATACACCACATTTTAAGGTCACATGTCCAAGCATTACAGGTGCATGCTGGGCCAGGAAATCCTGTTTTGCGTAGTGGAGAAAGAGTGAGAGAAAGCCATGAGCTAGTGCAAGAGCATGGAGAGCAGCAGAACTAGTAGATTGAACAGTTAATAAATGGTGTACATGGGCATCTACAATTCAGCAGAAGCTAATTATGCCAACCAACTAAAAAAATAACTGAGCTTAGAAGCACATTAGGTCTATGATCATACAGGATTGGGACTTTTTTCAAGTACCCAAAAATCAAATAAAAGTACATTTCCTCCCAATATTTATTTGTTATCTCTTGCATTATTTTTAATATTGTGCTTAGGTATGTCCATCCAAGTATCCTTGTAGTCACGTGTATACAGTATCTCACAAAAGTGAGTACACCCCTCACATTTCTGTAAATATTTTGTTATATCTTTTCATGTGACAACACTGAAGAAATTACACTTTGCTACAATGTAAAGTAGTGAGTGTACAGCTTATATATTTGCAAATTTGCTGTCCCCTTAAAATAACTCAACACACAGCCATTGATGTTTAAACCGCTGGCAACAAAAGTGAGTACACCCCTAAGTGAAAATGTCCAAAGTGGGCCCAAAGTCAATATTTTATGTAGCCACCATTATTTTCCAGCACTGCCTTAACCCTCTTGGGCATGGAGTTCACCAGAGCTTCACAGGTTGCCACTGGAGTCCTCTTCCACTCCTCCATGATGACATCACAGAGCTGCTGGATGTTAGAGACCTTGTGCTCCTCCACCTTCCATTTGAGGATGCCCCACAGATGCTCAGTAGGGTTTAGGTCTGGAGACATGCTTGACCAGTCCATCACCTTTACCCTCAGCGTCTTTAGTGTAGCACCCCCATAGTGTAGGTGCTTTTACTTTTGTAGATTTTTGGTAGGAGAGGAAAAATCTTGTCAGGCCTGACTGTAAGGCCAGAATGTTTTGATCTGGGCTGGGAGTGGCTCGGGGGTGGGGCTGGAGATGGAGAGAAGGTCCCTCCCCTTGAGCTGGGAAAGCTCTAGAAGGGGGATGGATGAGGAGGTGCCACTTCTTGATGTATGACAAGGAGCCCTGACCAATACATGAGCTGGTTGGTCAGGGGGCAGGCCTCTTTAAATACAGCTATCTGGCAGCAGGTGTCAGCAGAGTTCGGGTAGAAGAGTGAGGATGTAGTCAGGAGCTGCAGATCAGGTCTCGCCCGGGAGGGGATCTCCCTGTCTGGGGGGTGAACCTGAGGCCTAGGGCTTGGGTGCAGCCAGGAGTGGGAGTCGGCTCCTGGAGTGACACAGGAGAAGCAGGAGAGCAGCTGAGTACTACATGGAAGGAGACTCTTTAAAGAATCCACCATATAGTTGGTGAGTGGCGGCCCCCTGGGAGTTGGATGAGAAGGCTGAGATAGTCTGGGAGGAGAGAGGGCAGTCTGCAAAAGTCGGTGAGAGCCAACCAAGGGGAAGGAGAGCCATTAGACCGCAGGACAGACCGGATGGGTCTGGAAAAAGGATGGGCTGGGAGTTGTAGTCCATCAAAGGCCCAACTAGCACCAATGTATTTTGCTACACAAGAGAGGGTCCATGGCTTCAGTGAAGACAACCTGCGATTCTTACCCACAAAGCGTGGTTCTGAGGCCTTGCAAGCGGCTGCAGCAGGCCTCACCATGTGCTAGCTGTGGTGAAGAGGAAGTGTCTTGGAGGTCTGATAAATTTCCCTTCAGACAAGGAGAACAGGTGTAACGGTCAGCAAGTAGTGTGCTGGAGAGAAGTAAAGGAGAAGTGTAACGTTCAGCAAGTAGTGTGCTGGAGGAGAAGAAGTGTATATACCAGAGGTGTAAATAGTAGGTCCTATGTTCCATTACTGGGCATCCCACAGTCATCCCTAATCCCTATCCTAGTTCAAACCTCTAAATAAAACAACAAAACAAAGTACCGGCCTGTACAGTGACTTTGGATGTGTGGAATTCGTGTGATTGAGGGCAGTGGCCAGGTGGACCACAACTATCAGCCACTCTCGAGGGAGCACATGGCTACATTAGTAAGACAGTGGTCGACTTGAAGGTGTGTTTGGGGTCGTTATGTTGGAATACTGCCCTGTGGCCCAGTCTCTGAAGAGAGGGGATCATGCTCCGCTTCAGTATCTCACAGTACATGTTGGCATTCATGGTTCCCTCAATGAACTGTAGCTCCCCAGTTCCGGCAGCACTCATGCAGCCCCAGACCATGACACTCCCACCACCATGCTTGACTGTAGTCTTTGTACTCCTCACCTAGTTGCCATCACACACGCTTCACACCATCTGAATCAAATAAGTTTATCTTGGTCTCATCAGACCACAGGACATTGTTCCAGTAATCCATGTCCTTAGTCTGCTTGTCTTCAGCAAACTGTTTGCAGGCTTTCTTGTGCATCATCTTTAGAAGAGGCTTCCTTCTGGAATGACAGCCATGCAGACCAATTTGATTCAGTGTGCGGCGTATGGTCTGAACACTGACAGGCTGACCCCCCACCCCTTCAACCTCTGCAGCAATGCTGGCAGCACTCATACGTCTATTTCCCAAAGACATCCTCTGGATATTACGCAGAGCACATGCACTGAACTTTTTTGGTCAACCATGGCGAGGCCTGTTCTGAGTGGAACCTGTCCTGATCAGTCCTGTTAAACTGCTGTATGGTCTTGGCCACCGTTCTGCAGCTCAGTTTAAGGGTCTTGGCAATCTTCTTATAGCCTAGGCCAGGGCTGTCAAACTGGTGGCCCTCCAGGTGTTGTGGAACTACAAGTCTTATCAGGCTTCTGCCTTTGGGAGTCATGCTTGTAACTGTCAGCCTTGCAATGCCTCATGGGACTTGTAGATCCACAACAGCTGGAGGGCCGCCAGTTTGACACCTGTAGCCTAGGCCATCTTTATGTAGAGCAACAATTATTTTTTTCAGATTCTCAGAGAGTTCTTTGCCATGAGGTTCCATGTTAAACTTCCAGTGACCAGTATGAGAGAGTGAGAGAGATAACACCAAATTTAACACACCTGCTCCCCATTCACACCTGATAACTTGTAACACTAACAAGTTACAGTTAACACTTTTGAAAGACGTCTACAGCGCAAACCTGAATTGCCGGAAGGGTGTCCAGGTACGTGCTCCCGAGAATGCGCTGTCAATGCGTCCCTGTGGGTCATGCGCAGCGCACTCTGTGTTTATCAAGTCCATGAGACTTCGCTGATCACAGATTAGAGTAAGGGGACGGTCCCTCCCCTTACCACGTGATCAGCTGTCAGCCAATGACAGCTGATCACGTGATGTAAACAGAAGATCGGAGATCGGTATTTTTTTCCCCTCATGCTTCCCCTCACACAGAGAGCCCCGGATGGCTCATCTGTGCCCATCAGTGCCCCCTGCCAGTGCCACCTATCATTACCCACCAGTGCCACCTGCCAGTACCCACTAGTGCAATCTACCAGTACCCACAGTACCACCTACCAGTGCCCACAGTGCCACCTACCTTTTCCCACCAGTGCTGCCAATCAATGCCCATCAGTGCTGCATCATCAGTGCCACTGATCAGTGCTGCCTATCCACATCACCTACCAGTTCCCAGCAGTGCCCATCAGTGCCACCCATCAGTGTCAACTATCAGTGACGCTTATCAGTGCCACCTATCAGTGCCCTTCAGTGCCATCGGTCAGTGCCCTTCAGTGCCTCCCATTAGTGCCAACCATCAGTGTCACCCATCAGTGCCGCCTTATCAGTGCCACCTATCAGTGTGCATTGGTGCCGCCGTATCAGTGCCCATCAGTGCAACCTATCAGTGCCCATCAGTGCAGCCTATCAGTGCAGCCTCATCAGTGCACATCAGTGAAGAAAAAAAATGACCTGTTTACAAAATGTTATAAAAAACTATGAAACAGGGTTTTTTCAAAATTTTAGGTATATTTTTTTTTTTTTTTGTAAAAAATAAAAAACCCAGCAGTGATTAAATACCACCAAAAGTAAGCTCTATTTGTGGGGAAAGAATGATAAAAATATCATATGGGTACAGTGTTGCATGACCGCGCATTTGTCATTCAAAATGCGACAGTGCTGAAAGCTGAAAATTGGTCTGGCGGGAGGGGGGTTTAAATGCCTGGTAGGCAAATGGTTAATGGCTGTGTGTTGAGTTATTTTGAGGGGACAGCAAATTTACACTGTTATACAAGCTATACACTCACTACTTTACATTGTAGCAAAGTGCCATTTCTTCAGTGTTGTCACATGAAAAGGTATAATAAAATATTTACAAAAATGTGAGGGGTGTACTCACTTTTGTGAGATACTGTATACAGATGCTTTGTCTCATGTGTCTATCACTCTTTGCGTATATTGCATTTGCCTTGAACTTTGACCGCTCTGTACATCTTGCATTGATTGTACTCGCTGTGTAGGAATACCAGCAATACCAAGATTTTTTAATAATAAAATCAAATTCATTAATGCAATCATGCCATGTGCTCCGTTAAATGAACAGTTTCAGGTTTTGCATGCTGCGATTTTGTTTTGTGTAGTGCTATATACATGTAGCACCATCTACATAGGGTATTTTATAATGGACAGTATGAAACCAAACATATACATGTAAAATATAACCTTTCAAATCTATATTAGTAGATTGTATTCATGTAGAGAACAGAAAACCTTAAATCACTCTTCATTGACAATTTGTATTCATAAAGGCAGCAGAACAAATAAAATGACTTCTCTTTTACAAACAAAATAAATAAATCTTCTTGTTTAGCCAACTAAGGTAACCAGCTGGTGTAAAAAAAATTATCAGCAAACTGCTCTTGTACTGTGAAAACTTATGTTGGACCACGCACAGTAGGCGATGCCACAGGTGCTAATTTGTGGACCAGTGTGTCCGCAAAACTTACACCATCATATTCTCTGACAAAATGATGTAGGACACATGCTGCTTTAACCATCCTACATGCAATGTCTATTTTTAAATTATATGGCTTGTGCATGATTTGCAATTTATTCGCAAGGAAGCCAAAAGCGCACTTGCCCTGCAGAGGCAGTAATTAAATATTTTCCTTTTGTCATCGAGACTTCTCTGGGAGTACGTCCTCATTTCATTTTACCCAATAACAAAGGCCTAATCAGCTATAAATACAAATGGCATTGGCAGATCTTCAGTTCCAGGAAAGGGTAGGTTGTTGGGCAAATCAAGAACATTATTCTGTAGCCACTGTCCAAACTGAGAATTTTGAAATACAGTCCACACAGCTACCATAATTGCAAAAATAAACTTGTATTCAGCATCAACAACTGCCTTTAGAACAAGAGAAACATATTGTAGCGTTACCCCCATGAGGGCCGCTTGCTGAATCTGTACCCCACTGGTTGCCCCGACCATGCAAGTCTTCCGACACCTCTGACACCCCGGGTTTAGACATTTTCAATGATAGTCAAAGAGTTAAAGACACACAATTTGTGGCTGAAAAACATGAATGTTGTTTACTAAAGGCTAAGAGCATAAATCCCCAGTAGTATAAACTTGACCCCTGAGGAAGTTTTTACAGTAGCAAAAAGAGCAATAATAGCAATGATATAAAACAGTGACACAGAAGCAATAACTGATTGTAGAACATAAAGATTCTTCAAGCAACACTCTATTCAGCTGAAATCTATGTGAACAGGCAGGAGGAGAGCAGAGGGGTGAGCACTATTGTGTCAAACCTCTCCCTTCTATACTTTAACACTAGGGATGGGCCCGATGTTCAAGTGGAACGTAAGTTTGCCTGTTCGCCGAATTTAGAACATTATGGGCCACTCACAGTGAGTTTGCTTGCCGCGGAGTGCCCAATAATGCATTGTGAGATCACAGAGCGCAATGTCCAAAACAGCTCCTCCCCAATGGCAGGGCTCCAGTCGTCTGATCTCTTTTTGAGGTGACAGTTTATTTATATGCGAGGGCGGGGCCATCTGGTGATGTAAGCAGGTGACCCCGCCCCTTCTGATGTCACATGACATCAGAGGGGGCGGGGTCACTTAGTTACGTCACCGGGTGGCCCCATCCTTGACTATAAACTGTCAAAGCAAAAATAGGTCAGTCCGCGAGAGCCCTCCCATCTGAGAGGAGCAGTTTCGTTTTTCTTTTGGGTTGTTGTGTGCCGTGAATGACGATGAATTACAACGGGGGACACTTTTTTTTAATAAAGGATTTGTCACAAATTGTCTCCAGTAATTTTTACTGTTTTGACACTTTTTTGGTGAATGGGTAGGGGTACCCATTCACATGAGGGGGGGGGTCAGGATCTGGGGGCCCCTTGTTAAAGTGGGCTTCCAGATTGCGATAAGCCCCCCGCCCGCAGATCACGACAACCACAGCCCAGGGTTGTCAGGAAGAAGCTCTTGTTCCTATGGGTCCCAAAATCCCCCACCCCCCATGTTGAGGGTATGTAGCCCCATCTTGCCCAGCCAGGTTGCATGCTCGGTTAAGGGTCTGGTATGGATTTGGGGGGGCTCCATGTCAATTTTTTTTAAATTCTGGCATGCAGTTCCCCTTAAAATCCATACCAGACCCAAAGGGCCTGGACTGGACTGGGTGGGGGGATCCCCCACGCAAAATTTTTTCAGTGATATTTCATCTATACTGTATTGCCGGAAGCCGACAATACATTACAGCTGCAAGCGATTTTAAGTGACACTTTTTCCATTAGAAATGCCATTTTGCTCCGGCACTGTTCTAAACATCACACAGATGCGCCACTTTACAGGCAGACTAAGGACCCCCCCCGGCACAATATTTAAAGGAATATTTCATTTTTATTCTTTCACTTTCAGCATTATTAAAATCCTTGCTCCTGAAAAAACTATTGATTTAAAGACTTTTTTTTGCATTGATACAAGTCCCCTAGGGCAGTACCTAGGTCCCCATACACTTTTTATGGCAATAACTTGCATATAAGCCTTAAATGAGCACTTTTGTTTTTTTATGTTTGGGTCCCATAGACTTTAATAGGGTTTGAATGTTCGCACAAATTTATTGCCTGTTTGCGTGTTCTAGTGCGAACCGAACCAGGGGTGTTTGGCCCATCTCTACTTAGCACCAGAGGCCAAATGGATCAGCAAGATACAACAATGTCCTTACATTAATAGAACTGTTAACTATTGAATACTTAAATCTGCTCAGTCCTGGGTGTAGGCATTTGTACTTATGTTACTAACTGAACAGTCCCTTAGTGGGGAGGACGATATGTTGTAGTCTCTCAGAGAAGAAAGAAGCCTTTGGTCTTCACCAGCTCTTTAATTGAGTACTTGAGATATCCTGGTTATTGGGAGAAGGTGTAGTAGCCTGGTGACACTTTAACTGGCAGTGTGTAGCAAAGGGTATTTATGATGTCCTGTGGAAAAGGAGCGTCACTGTTGCTTTGCAAAGAGTCAGTGTAGCATCAGGTCCCACAGGCTTAGGTAAAGGAACAAACAGTGATGTCTGCATGCAGTGTCCCTGGTAAAAGAATGAGCAAGTGCCCGCTCACCAGTCCTAACAACTCTTGGTAGTGGAGGCCTTGGGGGAGCCCTGCTCAAGGGATACAGCGGCCTGGCGACACACTTTGCTTCAAAATCCAAACCAGACCCTTATCCGAGCACGCAGCCCTGGCATGGCAGGAGGGGGTGGGGGTGAGCGAACGCCCCCCTCCGAACCATACCAGGCCACTTGCCCTCAACATAGGGTGGGTGCATTGGGGACCCCATAGCTCCCTTCCCATGTTGAGGGTATGTGGCCTGGTAAGGTTCAGGGGGGTGCTCGCTCGCCCCAACCCCTCCTGCCATGCAAAAGCTGCGTGCTTGTATAAGAGTCTGGTTTGGATTTTGGGGAGGACCCAACACCATTTTTATTTTAAATTTGGCGTGGGGTTCCTCTTAAAATCCATACCAGACCTGAAGAGACTTTGGGGGACCACTACACAAAATTTTTGTTTAATGTTTGCGTGGAGTTCCCCTTAAAATCTATGCCAGTTCCTTATCCGAGCATGCACTGTATATACTCTACACTGAATGCAGCGTATTATATATATATATATATATATATATATATATATACCATACCGTACATATATATTACACTTCTTATACTGACTGTATATACGCTATCTACACTGTACTGCCTGAATATACTGTATCTACACTGTATACTACACGCCACTAACTAAACTGTCTAACCTGTGGCTATCTCCACAAATGTTTTCACTATATTCGGCCGCTGTGTAAGCGGCCTTATATAGTGTGGGCTTGGACTCAGACCCGCTGAGCAATGATTGTCCAAAGGCACCCTTTCTTTGGCCAATCATGGCTCTCACACCTGATTTGGATGTAAATACCCTCAAATTAAAGCTGAAAGTCTGCAGTTAAAGCACATCTTGTTAGTTTCATTTCAAATCCATTGTGGTGGTGTATAGAGCCAAAAATATTAGAATTGTGTCAATGTCCCAATATTTATGGACCTGACTGTATCTGTAAGGACTATGCAAATATAAATGAGAGGATGACTTATGAGCGTCGGTTCACACTAGTGCGATGCGGGAACCCTGCAAATCCACTGTGGGTTCCCACATCACACCTGACTCGCATGGCAGTTCACACTGCTATATGCAAACTGAGGGGGAAGGTCAATGCAAAGTTAATGACACCTCCATTTCAGCTCGCATTTTGCAGTGTGAACTGTCAGTTCAGACATGAATCGGATGACATAAGTGTGAACACCCATGCAATCTGATTCTGGCGTTGACGTAAAAAAAGGTCCTATGCGAGTTTAGCCCGACTGTGATGCAATTTCAGCCATACTATCTGTATGGCTGAAATCGCATCACACAGACATCACATGTGATTTGCACTGCAGTGCAAATCACATTCGATATCGCACATCGTGCCACATTGCGCCAGTGGGAACTAGGGCTGAGGGCCGGTTCACACTGCAGAGTTGTCCGAGATCGCATGTGATTTGCACTGCACTGCATTGAAAATCACATGCGATCTCTGTGCAATGCGATTTCAGCCATACAGAGAATATGGCTGAAATCGCATCACAGTTGGACCAAACTTGCACAGGACACTTTTTTGGTTTCACATCAGAATTGGATTGCATGGGTGTACACACCCATGCGATCTGATTCCTGTTGGAGTTTGCAGTGCGATCTGCAAACTGATTTTGGGGTATCATTAGCTTGCTATTGACACTCCCATTAGTTTGCATATGGCAGTGAGAACTGCCTGCGAGTCAGCTGTGGTGCGGGAACCCTGTGAATCCACTGCAGGTTCCCGCCATTGCACCCGACTTACAGGCAGTTCACACTGCCGTATGCAAACTGCTGGGAGTGTCAATAGAAAGAATAATGACAACCCAAATCAGTTTGCAGATCACACTGCGAACTGCAAATTTGGACAGGAATCTGATCGCATGGGTGTGAACACCCATGTGATCCGATTCTACTGCGTAACAAAAAAGGGTCCTGTGCGAGTTTGGTCGGGATGCAATGCGAATTCAGCCATACTATCTGTATGGCTGAATTTGAATAGCACAGTGATCACATGTGATGCGCACCTCAGTGCAAATCACATGCGATCACTGTGCTATGCAAATTCAGCCAATCCGATCTCGGGCACCGCAGCAGTGTGAACTGGCCCTAAGGAAGATATTCCATTTCCCCAAAACTAATTAAAAAGTAAGAAGTTACAAAAGAGAAAAACAACAAACAAGTAAAATCAGTTCCCTTTTATTTTGCCAGCAGAAACACAAGTATGTACATATTTACTGGCATTAAAGTATTCTACAGTATATATGGTGCTATATTTAGCAAAACAGTAAGCAATTGGGTTCTAAGGGTCCTGCTCATAGGAGCTTACAATCTAACATTGGACTAAACCTTACAGTGGACACAGCTTTACTTTCACAGTGTATAACATTCACATTTCACATTTCACAGAACAACTCAACAACGCCCACATCACATTTTTAGCTGCAAAATTATAGAAAGATACTTTACAGTCATTCTAACAAAGCATTACAACATAATATTAAAAAGGCACATATTTAAACAATAACCCCACCATTCTACACATACATTGGTGAGTATTTTCTCCTAGAAGAATGTATGGTAAGACAAACAATACACACCCCAATCTGACAGCACGGTCAAATCAAGCCACCTTTTGATGGTCAAAATGCTCAATAATTTCAGAAAACAAACAGCTCTAGTGAGGCATTTTTCATTATGCATAATATCATTCCTTATCCCACAAAAACCAGAGCAAAAAACCTGGCCTCTTGTCAGGCCAAACCAACCCCCCCTACTGAAGTCCTTTATATAAGCTAGCACACCGACACATGCCCAATAGAAGCACACACCCACCAGTATCTTTCAATCTGTCTTTTCAAATTGATATCACCTGAAGGGCTGCAATACCTAATAATATTTGCTGTGTTAACCCTTGGCTATGTGCATCAGATCAGTATAACTCCAGGACAAAATTCTAAGTCAGTGGTTCTCAACCCTGTCCTCAAGTACCCCCAACTAGTCATGTTTTCAGGCTTTCCATTATTTTGCACGGGTGATTTGATCAGTTTCACTGCCTTAGTAATTACCACAGCCGTTTCAGCTGAAGGAAATCCTGAAAGCATGACCTGTTGGGGCGTCTTGAGGACTGGAGTTGAGAAACACTGATTCAAGCAACAGTTTTCTAACCAGATGTACCTGTGCGGTGTAAGCCCTACAATTTGAAATGTCCAAGTTCCTGGCTGCAATGAGCTTCCAATTTAAAGTCCAAAAAAAACTTGCTTACATTACAGACTATTTGAACAAGAGACAAATAAAATGCTAGCCTGTCTTTGGACTGTGGTGAGAAACCCACACAGGGGGAACATATAAACTTCAACACAAGCATTAGCATGTCGGGGATGTGAACCAGCAACCACTTGGGCACTAGGTGGATTTTCTAGCCACTTAGCTAGCGAGCACATGTCTTGTCCATCACTGTGGTGTGAACAAGCTCCCTAAGTCCATAGCCATGCTCAGTGTCACAAGTAATACACAATATATTGTCCTAAGTATTGTGACACCTGCCTATACACACACATGAACTTTAATGGCACCCCAGTCTTAGTCTGTAGGGTTCAATATTGAGTTGGCCCACCCTTTGCAGCTATAACAGCTTCAACTCTTCTGGGAAGGCTGTCCATAAGGTTTAGGAGTGTGTTGTTGGGAATGTTTGACCATTCTTCCAGAAGCCCATTTGTGAGGTCAGGCACTGATGTTGGATGAGAAGGACTAGCTTGCAGTCTCCACTCTAATTTATCCTAAAAGTATTCTGTTGTGTTGAGGGCAGGCCAATCAAGTTCCTCCAGGTTCTATCTGTAACAGCTCTGTGGCTCACAAGGTAACACAGCTGCCTAATAGAACTTAGTTTCTTGGGTTTGAATCCCAAACACACCACTTTATGTTGAAACGCTGTTTGTTCTCACTATGTTGGTAAACATTACTTGTGGCTCAGGGCCTTACATAACGTAAGTCTAAATGTAGTATTTTTGTGTAGGAAGGTTCCACCGCCATTGCAAATCTTGCCAGATAGCCAAAAGTATTGGGATGCCTGCCTTTACACGCACATGAACTTTAATGGCAGCCCAGTCCTAGGCCATAGGGTTCAAATTTGATTTGGCCCACCCTTTGCAGCTATAACAGCTTCAACTCTTCTGGGAAGTCTGTCCATAAGGTTTAGGAGTGTGTCTATGGGAATGTTTGACCATTCTTCCAGAAGTGCATTTTTTAGGTCAGGCGCTGATGTTGGATGAGAAGGCCTGGCTCACAGTTCTAATTCAGCCAAAAGGTGTTCTATCTATTTACGGTCAGGACTCTGTGCAGGCCAGTCAAGTTCCTCCACACCAACCTCCCTCATCCATGTCTTTATGGACTTTGCTATGTGCACTGGTGCCCAGTCATGGTTTGGAGGGAGCAGGTACAGAAATACCTAGAACGAAACAAGTGACCAGGTTTAGTAAGCAACCTCCCCCCTAATACTACACCCCACCAAAAAGTCCCCAACCCGAACCGGGGAATCAAGGTCACTTCCCTTGAGAATTCCGTATTCGTTCTGTAAAACCCGTTAAAGTACGAGGGTTGAAACACTCTTGTCAAACCCCTACCGGGGAAGGACAAGGTGGTACTGACCCGTGGTCACGTGTATCGTTTCAGGTATTTCTGTACCTACTCCCTCCAACCACACCTCCTTGAACTGACCGGACGTGTCTCAGGACTGGCATTTATCTATCTTGTGGAAAACCGACTTAATCTTGACACTCGGTCCGGAAGAGTAGGTTGTAGTCGCGGACTGGATTTTTTACGTGAAGACCTTCTTACCAGTTTGTAAGGGTATCTGTGTGAGGATTTGGAATACCTGTCTGAAGGGTCTTCTCAACTTCGACAATATCGACGTTTCCCACCCGGTTTAGTTTAAACTTGGGATACCGGATCCTGACCCGACGGTAATTTCAAGTACACGCACATTTCCGTCCGTAGGGTTATGAAAACCGATAGACCGTTCTAAACGTTACCGTCA
>BLSH010069128.1:1941279-1954534 GCA_018402905.1 Glandirana rugosa | reverse complement strand
GTTTGGAGTACCATATCTCACTCACAGTTCGGAGTCATACCCTGACGAGTTCATCTCTGATGAGGAAGTGACGTTCGCGTCTTTCCTGTTACCAGTAACCTGGGTATTTTGACGTTATTTCCTGTTTTGTATGGGCGGAAGCCATACAGATGTATTTTATGTTTACCCCGGAAATGACGATGGTCTTGATTCGGTCTTTATCTAAGTACATCTTTGCTTTTATCTCTTATGATGATACCGTCTAGCCATAGACGAAAGTTTATAACATGCTTTTACATTATTTTTTCATATTATATTAAAATATTTTTATTGATGTAAGCAATGAAATGAGTGCAAATATATTAACCCCAAAGTGACACACCACTGGTTTAGTTAGGAAATAGAGGCTTGAATCAGTTGATGTTTTTCTCTGTCACATGTTTCACCTATGTCCAATCAGTACCCTGGTTTGAGCAGTCCCATACTGAGGCTTGACACTCACTCTATACCATGAGGTTTGGCAGCCATTTTATGGACTACAGTAGGTGGAGCCTCTTTTAATTGGGTTAATCAATAGTTCATATAAATAGCGCAATGGGGAGCAGTGGACTCATACCCCTGTGGAAGTCTGTTAAGACAAAACGCGTCGGGTGTCAGGAGTCTGCTCCATCCTATTGCACCCTCCAAATTATCTTTATGCTGGAATTCCATGCTGTGCCTATCTTTCATGTCATACATGTACTCTGTCTCTGCATTTGGATCTTTATCGGGTCATTGATGTGGGACTACACTACTTGGAAAGCTGTGATGTCTATCTAAAGTTAAAAAGCCCCCTGATGACAACTATTATTGAGTACTTACACACTTGGTTCCAATTACCTTCTACTTTGACGGTTACCTGTGTGAAGAATCTCCCTGATGACAACTGGTGTTGGGCGGTGACACGCTTGATTCCAATTGCCCTCTGGTAAGAGTACCCATCTATTGTTCCTGTTGGTGGTGGTCAACATCGCATGCGGGTGGAAGTCACCGAATTATATGCTTTATTATGCACTGAAGTATACACTGGACTGCACTTAGTACTTTATTTAAGAAAACTGAGGTTGATCACTGATTTAAGATTCTACTTTGGACTTTGAATAATAGTAGCGCCGCATTGTTTTTTCTCTGTCTTGGATACAATTTTTGGTTATTATTGTTGTGCTGGCTGCTATGCATTTTTTACTATAGGTAGCGCAGTATTGTCTAAATAATTAAGACCCTGACATTCACAGGCATGACTCCTAGAGGCAGAGGCATGATGGTATTTGTAGTTTCACCACAACTGGAGTGCCAAGGTTGCCTACCCCTGCACTAAGCCAATTGCCAGCAGAACAGGATTTGTGATATTCACTCATCACTATTGATATAAAAATGCATCCCTAATATTTCTATAGATGTGAATTCTCCTAGCTTTCAACTGGCCTACATAAATTAGTAAGCAACAAGTGCATCAAAAACGGTATTAAGGATGGCATCTTTCCTGGGCTGTATTTAGGCATTATGCTGCCCTACACTTGCTAACCACAGCTGAATGATCAGACCCTTTCATACCTATAGACAACAAGCCTTGATATTGGGCCATATTGAAGTAAATAATCAGGTACCAACAACTGCAAAAAAGATTTAGTAGTTGGTCAGATCTCCATAATGTACATTCTCAGGATTCTCAACCTTGAATAATGAAGGTGCTGTGTTTCATAAGATACATATAGCATTGTAGGATGGATAGTTATTGTACTGTGTCATCCGATATATTTTGATCTGGCATTATTCATAGGTTTAACATTTTGAAAAGAATACACTAATAATAAAGTATATATTTTTTTCTATTTTACAGAAATAAGCAATGCCTTGTTCTAATATTCAGAAGTCATGGCTGCTTTACACTTTGGGCTTCATCGTGGGTTTTCTCATAACATTCTACTGGACTAGTGAGAAATTTTACTTGGGTACACTTTCACTATTCAATCCAACACTGAATTGGAAATCAATAACAGATTTCACTCCAAAACGAGGTAGCTATACAACTCTCATTCTTCTCTTTATGTTTGGTTCACACTTGTGCAATGTGCAGGTTCCCGCATCGCACCTGATTCACTGGCGGTTCACACTGACATCTGCGAACCTATGCAGGTTTCAAAGTAAAGTTAATGACATCCCCAGATCGGTTCACAGATCGCAGTGCGAACTGTGAAATGGTGCAGGAATCGGATTGCATGGATGTTCACACAGTGCGGACCAAAAAAGAACACACAGTATCATTTTCAGAAAGGGATTAGCAATGGCAGCCCTAATGTGTCTCTGAGGAAAGGTTTGCTTCAAATCAGGCTCTATGGTTGCATGTAGGTATGCGCAAAGCTTTGATTCTTAAAAGTTCCACCCAAAAGTGGAACTTCCGCTTTAAGGGAAGGTGACCCCCTGACATGCCATAATTGGCATGTCATTTTTTTGGGGGGGAAGCGGGGACCCTGTTTTCACAGGGTCCCAGCTGCACTTCCTCTCATGGCTCCGTGGCACAGGAAGGAAGTTCACCTTCCCCCCCCCTCCCTCTCGGCGATCTTCTGGGACACGTCACAGGTCCCAGAAGACACACCGACCAATCACAAAGTGTGGCGCAGCTCGTGCATGCGCAGAGTGAGCCCGGCTTTGGCTTCAAAGCCGGGCGCCCACACTTGTGATGCCGGCACTGCACGGAAGAGGGGGAGAAGAGCGACGCGCCAGGTGGCCGCATCGCTGGAGCATGGGACAGGTGAGTGTCTGATTCTTAAAGTCAGCAACTACACTTTTTGTAGCTGCTGACTTTTAATAGGGTGGAACTCCGCTTTAAAGTATACTTTAATGTGAGAGGATTGTATTGAAAGGTCAGCTCCACACAAAATAGAGTTTTGGTACTCATCATGAAGTTCTGTTCTCTGAGGTTATTAAGAGACATAGCTAAGTTCATTAGAAGTGTGTCAGCAAAAACCCACATTTCTAATAAGTCCAGCTGTGTTTCTCAATTAATGATATAGAAAACTCACTCTCTTGCTATTGAGAATTCATCAGCTCTACTGATGTGGGCTTCTCATCTGCCCTCCCATTCACTCTAACCAAGACTTTGATCCATTGGAGGGCAGGCAGGCTGTTCTCCCAGTACAACCAAAAAACTGCTCACTGGGAAGGATGTGCTTCTATGCCTAGCTTAGGCAGTATAAAATAGGAGAGCAGGGGGACTGGCAGGATCACCAGGTATTTCACACAATAGAAGCAATGCAAAGAGAACAGGATACATTTTAACACAAGAACATCGTACAGCAGACATACAGTATATCAGGAATATGAAATGTTGGGGTAACATATTCTTTAAGGTATATGCAAAGACATTTTTTTCAGGATTGAATCCCCTGTCAAGTTTTTACGGTTTGTGCCCCCACTTTCATCCCTTTATTTGTTCTGGTGACTACTGTTACCGAAACAGTAAGGGCTCTTTCACACCTTGATGGTGCAGTAAAAACAGGCAACAGAGCAACCCCTAACATGGTTTTACCACCCACCGTAATTCTAACATTACAGCCTGACCAGGCTGCACATGTGCTGCGGCCACAAAGCTTAGGTTCGCAGCCAAGGTATTTTAAGCTCAGGCTGCAGAGTTTGGTTTGACGGGTGGCACAGACTGTCAAACTCACCCATTGAGAGAAATGGGGCCGCACTGCAATCACAAGCCAAATACTTGTCTTGAAGTGACGGCGTGGTCCCATAATTAGAGTTGATCGAACCTCTGGAAGTTCGGGTTCTGCTGGTTTGGCCGAACTTCGGGACAAAGTCCGGGTTCGGGTCCGGAACTTGACCCGAACTTTGACCTGGACCCCGAACCCCATTGAAATCAATGGGGACCCAAACTTTTAGGCACAAAAATGGCTGTAATAAAGTCCTGGAAACTCCTAGAGGTCGGCAAAAGGAAGGAAAATGGGGGTAAGGGTCGGACAAGTGCCCAACAAAGAAATGGGGATAGGGAAATAACTTAAAATAATTTTTAAGCTAAAATCAAATAAAAAAATAAAAAATGGAGGTGGATGTGGAGTTGGAGGTTGAGGAGGCGGTGAAAGTGGCGGTGGAGGAGGAGGTAGCCAACACAGTTTTTTTTATTTTTGGAATTTTTTTTTTTTTTGTAAACCAGCAATGTAGATGCGCTTTTTAATTTTGTGCAAGAAACAATAATCTGTCCCTTTAAGCAACAGCAGGAACCTCTTCCTATAGAACTAGGAGATGATTTTAGATTCTAAAATCATCTCCAAGTTGTACAGGGAAAGCCTCCAGCTGTTGCTTTAGGGGAAATATTATTGTTCTAAAATCATCTTCAAAGTGTGTGGGAAAAGCCTATTACAGGGGCATAGAGCCATATTACTGTTCTAAAATCATCTTCACAGTGTGTGGGAAAACCCTGTTTCAGCCACAAGAAGCCATATTAGTGTTCTAAAATCATCTTCCAAGTGTGTGGGAAAACCCTGTTTCAGCCGCATGAAGCCATATTAGTGTTCTAAAATCATCTTCCAAGTGTGTGGGAAAACCCTGTTTCAGCCGCATGGAGCCATATTAGTGTTCTAAAATCATCTTCCAAGTGTGTGGGACAACCCTGTTTCAGCCGCATGAAGCCATATTAGTGTTCTAAAATCATCTTCCAAGTGTGTGGGACAACCCTGTTTCAGCCGCATGAAGCCATATTAGTGTTCTAAAATCATCTTCACAGTGTGGGGGAAAACCCTGTTTCAGCCGCATGAAGCCATATTAGTGTTCTAAAATCATCTTCAAAGTGTGTGGGAAAACCCTGTTTCAGCCGCATGGAGCCATATTGGTGTTCTAAAATCATCTTCCAAGTGTGTGGGAAAACCCTGTTTCAGCCACATGAAGCCATATTAGTGTTCTAAAATCATCTTCACAGTGTGTGGGAAAACCCTATTTCAGCTGCATGAAGCCATATTAGTGTTCTAAAATCATCTTCACAGTGTGTGGGAAAACCCTGTTTCAGTCGCATGAAGCCATATTAGTGTTCTAAAATCATCTTCAAAGTGTGTAGGAAAAGCCTATTGCAGCAGCATAAAGCCATATTACTGTTCTAAAATCATCTTCCAAGTGTGTGGGAAAACCCTGTTTCAGCCGCATGGAGCCATATTAGTGTTCTAAAATCATCTTCAAAGTGTGTGGGAAAACCCTGTTTCAGCCGCACCCACACACTGTGAAGATGATTTTAGAACACTAATATGGCTCCATGCGGCTGAAACAGGGTTTTCCCACACACTTTGAAGATGATTTTGGAACACTAATATGGCTTCATGCTGCTGAAACAGGGTTTTCCCACACCCTTTGAAGATGATTTTAGAACAGTAATATGGCTCTATGCCCCTGCAATAGGCTTTTCCCACACACTTTGAAGTTGATTTTAGAACAATAATCTTTCCCTTAAAGCAACAGCTGGAACCTTTCCCTGTACAACTTGGAGATGATTTTAGAACACTAATCTTTCCCTTAAAGCAACAGCTGGAACCTTTCCCTGTACAACTTGATGATGATTTTAGAACACTAATCTTTCCCTTAAAGAAACAGCTGGAACCTTTCCCTGTACAACTTCATGATGATTTTAGAACACTAATCTTTCCCTTAAAGCAACAGCTGAAACCTTTCCCTGTACAACTTGATGATGATTTTAGAAGAATAATCTTTCCCTTAAAGCAACAGACTCTACCTAGTCCAGTCAGATCGTTCTGTGCAGCAGGAAGAGGTGTACAATCTGTCCCTCAAAGCACCAGTACTAGTATCTCTCCCTAGTCCACAATCAGATCATTCTGTACAGCAGGATGAGATGTTCTGCAATCTGTCCCTCACAGAGCCAGCAGCATCCTCTCCCTACACTATCCTGAGAGCATATGACATGCAGCACGGTGACTCCAGCCCCATATAGAGGCTGGGTCACATGGTGCACTGGCCAATCACAGCCATGCCATTAGTAGGCATGGCTGTGATGGCTTCTAGGGAAAACCAGTGAAACACTTGTTGATTGGATGCCCTTTGCAGCTTTTCAACACGTGGAATAAAATACCAGAACCCCGGACCCGAACCCAGACTTTTATTTGAAAAGTCCGGGTTCGAGTCCGGGTCCCGGACACCCAAAAGTTTGGTACGGACCCGAACTTTACAGTTCGGGTTCGCTCAACTCTACCCATAATGTAAAATTTCCATATGGCGATTCAAAAAAAAAAGGAAGAATCAAATCGACACCAGAAGGCAGCTGCTGCTATGCCACCTTCTGAAAAGAGATCCACCACAACGCACTTTTCAGAAGGCGGTAAGCTTAGCTGTTTATAGGAAACAGCATTAAGTGAGGGGAAATCCAAGATTTTAGGGCTCTTTCAGACTTGCTGTGCCCAGGGTTGCCCCCTGAAGAGTGATTTAAGTTCTGATTTCTCTCCTCCTCAGAGGGTATGTAAAAGGCGTTGAGGAGTTTTATAACCCTCCTCACCCCCTGATTTAACCCTATAATGCCGCACGACCATGCAGCACTGACATGCATTGAACGCAGTTGTGCGCATGGCCCCATTAAACTTAGTAGAAGAGTTTGATAGGTGGTTCTGCCTGTCAAACTCTGCACCCTGAGGTAAAATTGCTGTGGCCATGAAACAAAGTACTGAGGCGACAGCATTTTTACATTCAGGTGGGGTGGCGGTAAACCCTATATGAAAGCACTTAGAGTTGACACCAAAACAAGAGGTGAGATGAACTCATCCAATGGGGACAAATGTTTCAGTGACAACTAAGGGCCCTTTCCCACTGATGTGCTTCTGGTGCGTTTACATTGACTTACATTGGAAAGTGCCTTTTTCATGCGCTTTGCTCACAAGGAGTGCACTGGTGGGCGCGGATAGTATCTTCCATCCGGATGCCCATCTGCGCCCACCAGTGCAATTGGTGCAGGAGTTGGAGCTGCATCAGACGAGGAGCGACCTTCATTTTTACCAGTCTTTGTGAGCAGCCTGGCTTGCAGCTGGATGTCACCCTTCTGTTCCTGGGTCTTTAACCGCTTTACCCCCGGAACGACCACTGTAGGACCAGAGTGCTTTTTGCGATACGGCACTGCGTCGCTTTAACTGACAATTGCACGGTCATGCGACGTTGTACCCAAACAAAATGTGCGTCCTTTTTTTCCCACAAATAGAGCTTTCTTTTGGTGGTATTTGATCACCTCTGCGTCACTTCTGATCACTGCTATAAACAAAAAAAGAGTGTCAATTTTGAAAAAAATATAATATTTCTTACATTTTGCTAAAATACAAATTAGAAAAAAAAATATAAAAAACTAATTTATTCAACGGTTTTGGCCGATTTATATTGTTCCTCATATTTTTGGTAAAAAAAAATCGCAATTGGCGTTTATTTATTGGTTTTGCGCAAAAGTTGCAGCGTTTACAAACCATGATAATTAATTTCTGCCGTTTTTACATTTTCTTTTTTTTACTGGTAATGGCGGCGATCTGCGATTTTTATCGGGACTTTGATATTGGGGCGGACATGTTTGACTTTTTTGGAACCAATGACATTTATACAGTGATCAGAAATTTAAATATCCGCTGATTACTGTATAAATATCATTGGCATTGAAGGGGTTAACCTGCAGGGGGCAGGGAAGGGGTTAACTGTGTTCCCTAGGCGTGTTCTAACTGTGGGGGCTGGGCTGTCAGGGGCAGGGATCAGTAGATCTCCTACATGCCCACTGACAGAGCGGGGAGCCGCTGTGTTTACATCGGTGGTTCCCCGTTCTTTCCCTCTGGCAGGTCATCGCGGGCACACTCCTCCAGAGTGCGGTGGGCACGAGAGCGCGCCGCCGACCACTAGCTGAGCACGCGTGGATCGCCGCTTATATACGGCGATTCACGGAATACAACCACACTGCTGCTGTACATATATAGTACGCGGTCGGGAAGTGGTTAAGCAACTCTCTACCTGCCTTATCTGGGCTATTTGGTGCTGTGGTGATACCTGTAAATTGTAGACTTACTCTCATACATAAGGAAACGTTCTTTCTGCAATGCTCAACTTCCCCTGAAGAAGATAAGCGACAAATCTCTTTTTGAAACATGTTGGGACAGTCATACCAGAGAGCTGTATAAGTATTGCATTGTGGTGTTTCATATGTATGGATAGTCCACTTGGTTTTATATCTATAATTTCAGCTTCTGGATATTTTAATTTGTTACTAATAAAATGTCATACTTTTATATACCTCATCATTATATTCTGCTTGAACTCTCATCCTGAAAATGCCTTGGGCTGTCCTTATAGTTTCTTTGTCTAATCATGGGATGTGGTGTTTAGTTCTTTCTTTCTCTAATGGATGAGTAATTGGCTTATTCTTCTTTTCTCATACTCTGACTAATGTGTGGCTGCTTAGGAGCGTGTGTGGTGTCCAAGAGCATAAATAACATAAGCAAATGGTACCAAAAGACTGGTGAAGGATGGTGGCAACAGGTGGGTGTTTTATTCTTGCATTTGAATATTACAGATAGCAGCGTGAGTGAAGAGCTTTCACGTAAAGTACGAGTTCTGTGTTGGATCATGACATCACCAGATCACTTACAGACTAAAGCCATCCACCTGAAGAACTCCTGGACTCGTCACTGTAATAAGATTTTATTTATGAGCTCCACTGCCAATACAATCTTCCCCACTATTGGTCTGGACACCCAAGAAGGAAGGGACCATCTCTACTGGAAGACCATCCGTGCCTTCCAGTATATATACAAACATCACTTTCATGAAGCTGACTGGTTTTTGAAGGCAGACGATGATACTTATGTTGTGGTGGACAATTTACGATGGATGCTTTCAAATTATACACCCGACCAACCAATATATTTTGGCAAACGTTTCAAACCTTTTGTCAAGCAGGGCTACATGAGCGGTGGAGCTGGTTATGTACTCAGCAAGGAATCTTTGCAACGCTTTATAGAGGGGTTTCACAAAGGGGTCTGCTCTCACAAATCATCTGTGGAGGACCTGGAACTGGGTCTGTGTATGGAGAATATGGGGGTTATGGCTGGAGATACCAGAGATAGCGAAAATAGAGAGAGTTTCCACCCTTTCACACCTGAATATCATTTGTTTGGCCATTTTCCTGAACATACTGTCTACTATCAATACTCTTATTACCCTATCATAGAGGTGAGTTAAGCAGTGCTGGTGAATATAAACATATTTTTTTCCTTGTTAGGTTATGGTAAATGAACTACTGGATTTTGACAATTGGAAATTTAACAATTGTTATGCAAGTAATCTAAATGTGTTTTTTTCCCTTTTTATTTTCAAAGCTGTTTTTTTCCTGGAAAAATTGAAATATGGAATATGTTTTTTTACAAAGGTAAACACTGTATCTATGACGTGGTATTCAAACTATATAACATGATGACCTTAATGAAAGATTTCTGAGAGTTTATGTAAAGTCTTAAATTATTGCAAGTTCTGCCAGCTGAAGAGAAGCAAATCCTGGAAAACAGTTCAAATAACATTACACTTCTTAAAGTGGAGTTCCACCCAAAAGTGGAACTTCCGCTCATTTGTCCCCCCCCCCCTCCGATGCCACATTTGACACCTTTCGGGGGTAGCGGATACCCTGTCCCCACTTCTGGGAGACCCGACCATGGCGAATTACGTCGGCAGCTCGGCCCCCTCCTGCTTCCCCCGCCGTCGAGGCAGAAGAAGAGCACAGTGGTACCTCACACATGTGCAGTAGGGATCTGGCGTGAAGCCATGATGCTTCACTACTAGGTTCCTTTACTGGCAATGGTGCCGGCGGCACCCGACAGCTGATGGAAGCATCAGCTGTGGTGCCGACATTGCTGGACTCCAGGACCTATTAGTAAAAGTCAGCAGCTACAGTATGTGCAGGGGTGGGCCTCCTCTTTAACCACTTCAGCCCTGGAAGGATTTCCCACATTAGGACCAGAGCACTTTTTACAATTTGGCACTGCACTGCTTTAACTGGAAATTGCGCAGTCATGCAATGCTGTACCCAAACAAAATTCGCATCTTTTTTTCCCCCCACAAATAGAGCTTTCTTTTGGTGGTATTTGATCACCTCTGTGCTTTTTATTTTTTTGTGATATAAACGAAAAAATAATGAGAATTTTGAAAAAAAATTATATTTTCTACTTTTTGTTATTAGAAAAATACAATAAACTAAATTTAGGCATACATTTTTGCCAAAATGCATTCAGCCACATGTCTCGGGGAAAAAAAGTAATTTAGCGTATATTTATTTGTTTGCGCAAAAGTTATAGCATCTACAAACTAGGGTACATTTTCTAGAATTTACATTTTATCTGTTATTTTATGACTGTAAATCTCTATTCCTGAGGTGCTATAATGGAAGGGCAGTACAACGCCCTCCCAAATGACCCCATTTTGGAAAGTAGACACCCCAAGGAATTAGGTGTGGCATGTTGATCCCATTGAATATTTGATTTTTTTCTCACAAGTGATCACACATAGTTGTCACTGAAATTATATATTGCTCACACATGCCATGGGTATATATGGAATTACACCCCAAAATACATTCTGCTGCTTCTCCTGAGTGTGGGGATACCCCATGTGTGAGACTTTTTGGGAGTCTATACGTATACGGGACCCCAAAAACCAATCCCCGCTTTCAGGATTTCTAAGGGCGAAAATTTATGCCTTCACCCCACAATACCTATCACAGTTGCGGAAGGCCATGAAATGCCCAGGTAGCAAACCCCCACCCAAACGACCCCATTATAGAAAGTAGACACCCCAAGCTATTTGCTAAGAGGCATGTTGAGCTCATGGAATATTTTATATTTTGCCACAAGTTTCGGGGGAAATTACAATTTGTTTTTCACAAAGTATTCACTAAATAATATGTTGCTCGAGTATGCCATGGGTATATGTAAAATTACACCCCAAAATACATTCTGCTGCTTCTTCTGAATCCGGGAACACCACATATGTGAGACTTTTTGGCAGTTTAGCCGCGTACAGGACACCGAAAACCAAGCACCGCCTTCAGGCTTTCTAAGGGCGTAAAAAGTACATTTTCTGTTTATTTCTTAATTTTCCAAAACAAATGAGAGCTGCAAAATACTCATCATGCCTCTTAACAAATACCTTGGGGTGTCTACTTTCCAAAATGGGGTAATTTGGGGGCTTTGTGCTACCTTGACATTTCAGGGCCTCCGAAACTGTGATAGGTACTGAGGAGTAAAATCACTATTTTGCGTCCTTAGAAAGCCGAAGGCGGTGATTGGTTTTTGGGTTCTGTATGTGGCTGTGCTCCCAAAAAGTCTCACACATGTGGTATCCCCATACTCAGGAGAAGTAGCAGAATGTATTGTGGGGTGTAATTTGACATATACCCATGGCATGGTTGAGCAATATATAATTTAGTGACAACTTTGTGTAAAAAAAAAAACCTGTAATTTCCCCGAAACTTGTTGCAAAATATAAAATATTCCATGGACTCAACATGCCTTTCAGCAAATAGCTTGGGGTGTCTACTTTCCAAAATGGGGTCATTTTTTCTATTTCTGCATTTCATGGCCTCCGCAACTGTGATAGGTAGTGTGGGGTGAAGGCATACATTTTCGCCCTTAGAAATCCTGAAGCTGGTGATTGGTTTTTGGGGTCCCGTACTCGGATAGGCTCCCCAAAAAGTCTCACATGTGAGGTATCTCCGTACTCAGGAGAAGCAACAGAATGTACTTTGGGGTGTAATTCCACATATACCCATGGCATGTGTGAGCAATATATCATTTCAGTGACAACTTTGTGTATTCTTATTTTTTTGTCATTTTTCAATCACTTGTAACAAAAAAAATAAAATATTCCATCGACTCAACATGCCTCTCAGAAAATAGCTTGGGGTGTCTAGTTTCCAAAATGGGGTCATTTGGGGGGGGGGGGGGTTTTTTGAACTGTCCTGGCATTTTATGCCCAAAATCACCTACTCTTCTAACCACTTGAACCACCAAGTCTTTTCTGACACTTTTTGTTTACATGAAAAAATACTTTTTTTTTGCTAGAAAATTACTTTGAACCCCCAAACATTATATTTTTTTTTTAAAGCAGAGGCTCTACAGATTAAAATAGTGGGTGTTGAAATTTATTTTTTCACAAAAATGCACAAAAACACACAATATTGCCCAAATGTTTGGTGAAATATAAAAGATGATCTCATTCTGAGTGCATAGACACCAAACATGACATGCTTTAAAAATGACGCACACCCGCGAAGTGGCGACAAACTATATACATTTTTAAAAGCCTTTAAAAGCCTTTACAGGTTACCACTTTAGATTAACAGAGGAAGTCTACTGCTAGAATTACTGCCCACGATCTGACATTCGTGGTGATACCTCACATGCATGGTGAAATTACTGTTTACGACACGAGACCGACACTTGCGTTCACCTTTGCGCACGTGCACGGGGCACAGAGGTGCTTTTTTTTTTATATTTGTTTTGCTTTTTATTTTATTTTTACACTGTCCCTTTCATCTTTTTTTTTTATCATTTTTATTTTTATCACAGGGAATTTAAATATCCCATATGATAAAAATGGGTAGTGTCACATGTTTTTTTTTTAAATTTGGGGTCTACTAGACTCTAGATCAGTGTTTCTCAACCTTTTTACCGTCGAGGAACCCTTGGCAAAGCGTTTGAGATCTCGGGGAACCCCTAAAAAAAAAATGTAAGATCTACAGCTCACGGAAGAATGGATCTGATCAGCGAGCTGTAGATATAACCACAATTATTATAGAAATAGCTTTAAATAATGGAATACATATTAGAGCTCTTAGAGCTCATCTGACACCAACATTATAATGTGAACAGGGCACATAGAAATCAATTGTTTTCTTTATGTCCTTGCAGAGACCTACGTTAGAACTATGTGCCCTGCTTACACCACAATGTTGATGTCGTGTGAGTATTTTTCTCTGCAGAAAAATGCATACATGTATATTTCTGTGCAGAAAAAATACGCACATGATACCGATGTTGTTTGCAATGTGCACTGACAGTGAGTACTGTCAATGTGCATTGATACCTGGTGCCTTCTCTATAGTTCCAGCTCCTCTGAACCTCTGATGGTAGTGCCAGGAGTGTGGACAGTGGGAGCACATGGCTGAATGTTGCAGGACCCTGTGTATGGTAGCGACTGTATGCAGACTGAAGAGGGGGGAGCGGAG
>BLSH010069128.1:1911629-1936389 GCA_018402905.1 Glandirana rugosa | reverse complement strand
GGACACATCAGACGTGAAATCGATAAACAGGCTGCGGTACCATGTACGTGACCAACTGTGTTTTTATTTTTTTCCTTTCTCAGGGATCCAGCCAATTTTTTTTCTGGCACAGTGCATGTACCATGGCGTCGGACAAATAGCTAAAGTGCAGACTACACAGGATTACATTCCCACCCTGTTCATGAAGAGGAGTGCTAAAATAAAACAGGAAAAAGTGAATTAATTTATGTTAAAAAATAATTATGGTTTGTGGTAAACATCTGTTTAAGTTAAAACTGCCAAGGAGCACTATTGCAAAGCATTGGAAACAATCGGTGGGGCCATCTGGCTACGTTAAAAGCAAATTGAATTGGATCATGGTTAATGATTAAGTTACATGCATGCTTCATAACAATACAATGAAATCTGATAAAACATGGGACCTGTGGATTCAATACTTATCTGTCCTCTAATGGGGCCTTGGCTGACCCTCTTCCACTTCCATTTCAATTTCTCTTTAAGACCCCTTTCACACTGGGGGGGCGGTTTTCAGGCGCTTTAGTGCTAGAAATAGCCTCTGCTAAGCGCCTGAAAACCGCCTCCCAATTCATTATAGTGTGTCTCTTTGCACTGGGGCGGTGCGCTTGTGGGACATTCCAAAAAGTCCTGCAAGCAGCATCTTTGGGGCAGGTTGTGAGCAATGTATAAAAAACGCCCCTGCCTCTTGGAATGAATGGGCAGCACTGTCTAAGTGCCTTAAAAGCGTTTTCAAACAGCCACAAAACGGGAGTTTTAACCCCCTTTTTTGGGGGTTAAAAGCGAGCCGCTAGCAGCCGAAAAGCGGCACAAAAGCACCACTTAAACAGCGGTAAAGTGCCGCTAAAACGAGCAGCACTTTACCGCGAACGCACGGGCGGCTCAGTATGAAAGGGGTCTTATTCTCTATCTTGTTTCTTCCTTTTATTTCGTAATCTCATTTTTCTTATTCTTTTTTTATATACTCAAGTCTGACAGTTGGTGTGGTCATATTCTAATGAACATAGATACTACATTTTCTCAATAGTGTGATTGATAATGATGATAGTTGCTTATTTTTATATGTGTGATATATTGTTTATTTGCTCATTTTTCCAAGCATTGTTAATGCAATTTATGTTATGCCTGTATGATAACCTGAGAGCTTTGTGTCTCTCCTTGCTTTGCGCTTTTCATTTTTGTACAATTTTTATCTCTAATAAAAAGATTGATATATAAATTAAAACTGCATTTTAAAAGACCGATTTCACAGTTATGAAATGCCTTTTGATACATTACTAGATGGATGTTTTGCAAGTTAATAGATGTAGTGCATTAAAGTGATTGTAAAGGATAAACTTTTATTTAAAAAAAATAACAAACATGCCATACTTACCTGCTCTGTGCAGTGGTGTTGCACAAAGCAGCCCCGATCCTTCTCTTCTCAGGTCCCCCCACCGACACTTTGGGCCCCTCCCCCTTCATGAGTGCCCCCAAAGCAAGCCACTTGCTGTGGGGGCACTTGTGCATGTTCTCTCCCGAAGCCGGCTCTTTGCTTCCATAAGACACAGAGAGCTCGGCTCAGCCCCCTGCTTCCATCTCACTGGCTGTGATTGACAGCAGCGGGAGCCAATAGCTCCTGCTGCTGCTGCATCTCAGACAATCAGGAGGGAAAGACCCAGAAGAGCCTTGGGTCTTGTGCACATTGCTGGATCAGGATTGGGCTTAGGTATGCATTAGGGGGGCTGAGAGGGGAGCTGCATACTGAAGGTTTTTACCTTCATGCATAGAATGTGTGCACCCCAAAGTTCAAACACACATGCCTTTCACTGCAGCAGCATTTGCAAGGGGCAGTGAATAAATGGGAAGTGCTCTCTGCTGAATTGGTTCCCGTTCATTGACAAACTGAAGCATAGTACACACAGTTTACTATGCTTCAGTTAAGAATGAACTCAGTGAGTGAGTGTGTTCATTTAGAAAAGGAAGGGGCAGGTAACATATTACATATTTACCCCTGTTCTCCATTCTGAAACATCCCCCCCCCCCCCCCCGCAGCAGCCAGGTGGAGAAGAAAGGAGGGAAGCCAGCAGCATGGCAAGGACATGCGCAACCTGGGGTAAAGCAGGGGCAGAAAGGGGAATCAGCACCGAACTTAGTGATTAGGGTGTGCCCAGGCACCTGGCACACCTCATTTAGCCTTTACAACCACTTTAAGACATCTCATTCATTTTAAATGCACTGCCAACACATGGCAAAGGACAGCAAAACAGGTTTGGCCTTTTTTATTTAATTCACCACTATGCATGGCATGGGTTTTTTTTACAATGTGGAAACACGCAAGTCTGACTGGGCCCCAATTTTTTTTTTGGGCCTTTTCACACGGGCTTTCCATGTAAAGGGTCAGTTTTTGCTCAGCGGGGATCACTCCGCTGATCCCAGCTGAGCTGACGGATGACAGTTCCGTCTCCGCTCACTGAGTGCAGATGGAACTGTCAGAGCGCCGCTCTTCCGTTTTCATCCAATCCGCTCCGATCCGATTCTACAGAGGGATGGGAAATAGGGTTTCCATCTATCTGTATGTATCATGGACAGGATCGGATCGGAGAGGGGTGGATGTCAGCAGACATGTCTCCGCTAACATCCGCCGCTACATAGGGCTGCATGGAGCGTCCTTTCAGGTTCGCCTGAAAAACGGACAGGAGGACCTGAACGGAAAGCCCGTTTGAAAGGGCCCTTAAATGCCCCACAGTATACAGATTGTTCTCTTCTGTGTACTGTGGTGTGCTCTATTGCAGACCCATTGCGGTGCTATTCAAAAATAATTGGAACTGCAGTGCAACACACCACCAATCTTCTATAACTGTGCTTTGTGGTAAGGCACATTACCTTACACATTTATAAAGCTAGTCTTATACTACTGTCAGTACTAGGGTCTTTTGAGACTAGTGAGTTTCAGTAATGTGCGTTAAAATGCGCATTCTAACGTGCATTGCTGCAACAAACAACTACTTTATTTTGAATGGCGTCATAATGCACAAACACAGAGCACTAAAACACACCTAGGTCTTGTTGTACACCACAGAGCACAGACGTGAACCATCTGTACATTGTGGTGTGCTGCCTTAAAAAAGCTTTGAGTCCATTTTTCCCTTGCACAATGGTACTATCTGTCTTTAAAGCCTAAGTGTAGCTAAAATAAAAAAACAAGGGACATAACCTTTAGTCAGTAGGATGTGTCCCCTGTGCCGATTCCTTTGTGGTTAGTAGAAATCCCCCCCTATACATATCCCCTTACCGCAATCTTCTGGTGCGCCAATAGTGAGTACAACTAAGGGGCTGTCACAAGCTCTCATTAAGAGAGTCTGACTGTGCTCGCTCTTTTCTCCCAGCTGCTCCATTCATAGAAGTCATACTACAGCTTCTATAAATGGAAAGTGAATGGAGGACGAGTGAATGATTGATAGCACTTTTGAGTCACTGTAAGTACCATCCCTAGTGCTGAATTAAAAAAAAAATGACCAAACTTAAGCTTAATATCTATGAACCAAGTCATGCTCAATCATTTCTGTTCACAGACACTGTGTACAGAGCAAATCTTAGTGGCTCTGTAACTGTGATTGGTCATAGCGAGACTAATCACAGCAATCACATGATGTAAACAGTGTATGCTTATATCTATGAGCACTTCCACAGTACAATCATGGCAGCAGCAGCTACAAATAACGTTATTTATAAGTTCACAACCTGCTACCTTAAAAAGGCAGACATATCTCATTGCAATAGTTTTTGCTTTATCAGTCATTATTTGGTATAAAAAGTTTCCTTCTGAAAAGTTTAATTATTTTTTTAATTTTTCATATACGTATATATTGTTGAAACTATATTAGGTACCCCTTCTGCTAGCAATGAGCTACCTTGAACTCAACCCTGACTTAGCTGCACCCCTCTAGGCCATCTGGCATGGCACTGAGAACACTGAAAGGATGTACATATCTTAGCTAAACCAATTTTACCCCTCTTACCTCACCTTATTCTTCTCTACCCTTTTTTTCCTTAGCTTATTAACCTTATGCCTCCCACCCTCCACAACCTTCCTGCCCTTCCCCTCTTCTGCTTTTTCTGCCCATCACCTCTCTAACCCCTTCACTTTCTATTTTCCTTTTCTGACCATCTTCTTCCCTTCCTGTCCTACCATCCTATCACACTTACTTTCCCTCCATTGAAATCTTTATAACATAAACCCAAGACATCTCTCACCATGTCCTTAGTACAAATGTAAAAGGATACTTACCTTGTTAAATGATACAGAATGCCTTCTTCCAACACATGTTAAAATAGATAAAATTCCTCCTTTGAAAGACTGAGTTTTTCCCACTGCATATCATAGTTGTTCCCCCGAAAAATAATCCAGGGACGTTAGCATTTTTAGATCTCACTATTCTTTTATCTCTCACAGTACCTTCCCAGCCAAAGCCAAATGATTTTTTGGAGTGTTAGATTTTCTTTGAAGGCATACAATTTTTTTTTTTGGGGGGGGGGGGGGGGTTTCAATTTACTTTTGGATCCGCAACCTAAACCTCTACTCTGCTCTGTCAGGACAAACCCTGAGGGAATCTACAACACCACTATAAGACTGCCACTTAAGTGGATGACTTTCTATCTATCCAAATATGTCTATCCTGAACCCCATGTCAAATTTCCAAAAATATATTGATCTCCCCAAGTTCCATATCAGTTATGTTAAATCTGAAGCCTTGCTAAAACATTCAAACTTAACTTCCCACAAATCCTACGAAAAATAAAGATTGATCTACATAATCTAATAATAAAATAAAATAACATATTATAATATAATAATAAAATAATAACATCCTGGAACAACTTTTATTGGACTTCCACTCAGTACTTAACAATAAATTATCCAAATAAATCACACTATACAAAACAAAATCAAAAATGAAGGAGGCTTGACCCTACTAGATATCAAAATATACCATGCTGCTATTCATTTAGTCTGAATAAGACTCCTTTCACACTGAGGTGCTTTTAAGGCTCTTTTATGCTAGAATAAAGCACTTGAAAAGCTCACGAAAACCTATTTCCATTAAGATCAAAGAATGCTTTCACACTGGGGCAGTGCGCTGGCAGGGCGGTGAAAAAACATCCCTCTCCATTGAAATGAATGGAAAGCTCTTCAAAAGCACCTGAAAAGCTCTTCAAAAGCGCTCAGTGTTTTGTTGGCAGTTTAAAAGCGCCACATTGTGAAAGGGGCCTTATATACTGGTGTAGACATGAAAGACTAGGCTATGGCTACCCTTGGTGGCTCTATTCCGTCCCACAATCAATTGAACTCCATCTAACGAAAGCCTCACCTGGTAGACCACCCAGAGGATCTTTTTTCTGAACATAATTCTCTATTTCTCCCAATCATTAGAAACCCACCATTCCTGGACCCCAAGTCCCAGCCTTTACTCAGTTATTGACAATTGACAAACTGAGAAATATTTCATAACTCATTCAAATTGGCACTAACTTACAGATTGCCATTATGGACATATACTGGTATGATTTTTCCTCTCTTCATTACTTTCAGCTGAATGCTTGAAATCAGAACCTGTCAACCGTGTCCTCTCCCTTTGTTGCAATTGTTTACTTTCTGCTAACCACTTCTTTCCTTAAAAAATGGGACAGAAGCAAGACCCAAACTTACACCTCATGTCTGAAGATAGAGTAAACTCCTTACTTTAACCTTAAAATCATCCTCTAATAACAAATATAAAGCAGAGACAAACGGTGGCGATGACCGGACACCACCCCTCCCCCCCCTGCGCGTGAGACAAGCGGCGGTGATGACCCAACATCCCCCCTGTTGTCCAAAGACTTCCTGGCCAATGCAGGCTTCCTGATTGGCTGGGCGGAGGATCAGTGTGGCAATAGCGAATACTCATTTGCTATTGTCACACAACTGGGTGTTACGGGGTGCAGTGCTCTGCGCTCCGAGCCCACCCATTTTTGAAGCCTATTAGAGCCTCTGGCTCTAATTACATGCTTCAAATAAAAACACCCCTTCCATTGGAATCCATGCATACGGCGCCCTGCATGTAGATTTATGGAGAGGCTGCCATATAAGATATTAACACAATGGTATAAGACCCTCCACACAAATCATTCTATTTTTCAAAACTCTCTTGTTTTTAGCTGGTGTTGTGACTTTGAAGACATGCTACATGTCTTCTAGTCTTGCCCAATGTGTCATGTTTTTAGTATCAGGCCTGAAACATCATGCAAAAATGTACTGAAAATTCCAACAGACCCTGTTTTTTTTCTATTGCATCACAATTCCCTTCCTCTAAAAATATACAAAATCAATTATTATCCATTTCGTATACAATATTTGCTGCTCTCTGCAAAAGACCAACTTAATATACAACATGGGGCAAAATAAAATAAATGGCATTAAGTACATGGAGGACCTTACATATATGGAGGAATAAATACTTTACTAGAATTCACAAGAATCATTAAAACTTGCTATCGCACAATCCTTCCCCCTTCAATCCCCCATCCTCTTTCCCTCTTTCTTCTCTCCCTCTTTTCCTTGTTTTGTAACTTTCCCCCTGTACCCAAACCCCTTCCCCTGTCCAGCATATTGTCCCTCACACAGGGATGATGACATTCTTCTACCATTCCAACCCACCAAACTATCCTGGCCCTCACTCTTCTCTACTCCTTTTCTAAAGAACAACCCACAGACTTAATTGAGGTTTTAGTATTTTTAATATTTTTTTATTGGAACAAAAACCCATAGCGGTTGCCAGTGACGACTGCTGGTTTTCTTTTTTATTTGGGGGGGGGGGGCGGTCGAGTAACCCACACCCCCCCTTGGTCATCCAGCCTCACACTTACCCCATCTAGGTCGCGGGCAGGCAGCGCTCCTAGGAGCATCGGGCTCTCCTCCTCCTCTGCATCACAGCGGCTTTTGCTGTGCGTCTTCTCCATCCTCCTCCTAGGCGTCCAATAGTATCACCTGTTCTTTCAGCCAATCGGGTGACGGGTTCCTGATTGGCCAGGAGGAGGATCGTTGTTACAATAGGGAATATACACTTGCTATTGCCTCGCAACTGGGTGGGCTCAGGGTGCAGTGCTCTGCACCGCAAACCCACCCTTTTTTGAAGCCTCAGGCTCTAATCACATGCTTCAAAAAAGAAAAAAACCCATTGGAATACATGCGCCCGGCGCCCTGCATGTAGATTAGGGGGCCAGAAGCATTGATAAGGGGGTGGTGCCCGTGCACCCCAAATGGACAGGCCTCCACTGGTGGTTGAGCTCATACTCCATATTTAAACATTTTTTATATTTCAATCATTGTTGAAAGAGAATTGGATTAAAGTGATTATAAACGTAAAAATAATAAACATGTCTTACTTGCCTGCTCTGTGCAATGGTTTGGCATGTCTGTAATAGGTTTCCAAAGGTTGTTTCTGAACCACAGAGAAAACCTACATTAGCTTTTATTCAAGGAATGGGGAGCCAACAGTCTCTGGAATAAGATAGGGCAATAATCTGACCTTAGATAATGTTGTGAGCCAAACTCTGGACCACACCCAGCCATTTTCCTATCCACCATCACATTTTTTTAAAGGCGAAGTCCACCTTTTTCCTTTTTTTAATTCCACCTTCCCGATGTACCAATATACTATCAATGTACCTTTGTTGCAGAAAAGAAAAGGCTTTCTCTATATTCTAGGTCAGGCTTTACTTCAGCCTCCAGTTTCTTCTATACAAAACTCCTTGACTCCCTGGTATCTGTCCTATATGACATGAAAACTGTTAGTAGAATGAGGAAGTACTTCACCAGCTGACCTCATTAAAAAAAAAACCCTGCACCTGCCCTGTCCCTCCAGAAGCACCTTTGTATACACAGCCAGTATCTTCCTCTACTGGTCGATAGTTTGTTACCTTACCTTCTTCTTGCATAGATTGATCATTTGGCAGCATTTGCATGACTGGTGTAGTGGGCTTTCTTGTGCATCATCTTTAGAAGAGGCTTCCTTCTGGGACGACAGCCATGCAGACCAATTTGATGCAGTGTGCGGCGTATGGTCTGAGCACGGACAGGCTGGCCCCCCACCCTTTCAACCTCTGCAGCAATGCTGGCAGCACTCACATGTCTATTTCCCAAAGACAACCTCTGGATATGACACTGAGCACGCGCACTCAACTTCTTTGGTTGACCATGGCGGGGCATGTTCTGAGCGGAACCTATACTTTTAAACCGCTGTATGGTCTTGGCCATCATGCTGTAGCTCAGTTTCAGGGTTTGGCAATCTTCTTATAACCTAGGCCATATGTAGAGCAACAATTCTATTTTTCAGATCCTCAGAGAGTTATTTGCCATGAGGTGCCATGTTGAACTTCCAGTGAACAGTATGAGAGAGAGAGAGCGATAACACCAAATTTAACACACTTGCTCCCCATTCACACCTGAGACCTTGTAACACTTACGAGTCACATGACACCGGGGAGGAAAAATTGCTAATTGGGCCCAATTTGGACATTTTCACTTAGGGGTGGACTCACTTTTGTTGCCAGCGGTTTAAACATTAATGGCTGTGTGTTGAGTTATTTTGTTGGCACTGCAAATGTACACTGTTATACAAGCTGTACACTCACTACTTTACATTGTAGCAAAGTGTCATTTCTTCAGTGTTGTCACATGAAAAGATATAATAAAATATTCACAAAAATGTGAGGGGTGTACTCACTTTTGTGAGATATTGTATATTTTATGTAAATATATAAATCGGCCACAGCTTCAAAAGATAAACCATAGTCATTGATGTCCAAACTATACACATACTGAAACAATCCCTTTTTGGCTGATCTGACATTCACACGCTCAATTCAACCATAAACCATACAAACTTATTGATGCCTGAACCAATACTGCCCCAACCACTTATTCTTTTTTTTGGGAGCTTACTGGGGCTTCAGCTGTTCCAAAAACCTGAAAAAAAATGTTAAAACACAACTGGCCTATCTAAGAAGACAACATTTTTCATTCCGTAGTTGTTAATGGGACTGATAAGCCGACCAGTTTTTGTGCCAAGTCTAGCCCTCTTCAATACAATTCAAGCTCCACCTTTTTACTGCCATCTCAGTCAGCCAAGGGACACTGTTTGGCCACCATGTGGACATCGTCAAAATAATACCTACTACCGGAGGAAAATGCAAACACAATGCACAGACAAGGTAAAAACAAACAACATATAAACAAAAGTGAAGTAGACAAATGGAAAGATGATTTTTTTTCTTTTTGGGCATCACAATAAATGCATTCAAGTAGAAAGGTGTAAATGTAAAAATGCATGTAGCGCCCCCACAGTATAGGTGTGTTTTCTAGCAGGGTTTTGGCTAGGAGAGGTAAATTTAGTCAGGTCTGACTGTAGTGTACATGCCTGAATGTTTTGATCTGGGCTGGGAGGAGAGGCTTAGGGAGGATTGGGTGAACTTAACAGAACCTCCCACTTCTTTCTAGAAACCTGGAAAAAGTTTTCTGGTCAGAGAGCTGAGAGATAGATGAGCCATCTGGAGTGTTCTAAGGAGCCCTGACCAATTCCCAAGCAGGGTTGGCAGGCGGCAGGCCTCCTGAAATACGCAGAGTCAGCCCAATCTGGGAGGAGTAGTGTCGGGTGGAAGTCTGGAGATTTAGCAGAGGCGCTGTGGAGCAGGCCCCTACTCGGGAGGTTGCCCCAGTCTGGAGAGGGTGACCTTGGGGCCTGGGGGTTTGGGTGCAGCCAGGAAGGAGAGTGATTCCTGGAGCCGCACAGGAGGAACAGGAGAACAGCAGAGGTCCTACAGGAGGAGTGAGAGACTTTAAAGTATCCACCGGTGCAGTCAGTGACGGTCCCTGGGACTGGAGGAGAAAGTGCTCGAGCAGGCTGGGAGAGGAATGGTGTACAGTCTGTGGGAGCCTTGGGAGCCAGTCAAGGGAAAGGAGAGTCACTACCAGAGAGCAGGTCGATGGGACCTGGAGGAGGATGGGCTGGGAATTGTAGTTTGTCAAAGGCCCGGTTAGCACTCAAGTGTTTACTGCACATTCAGTGGCCCATTATCCCTGGCCTGTAATGGGTGTTCCTAAGGTCCTGCTGAAACAGGGTAGGCCTCACCATGTGCTAACCGCGGTGAAGAGAAAGGTATAGAGAAGCCTGATATATTTCCCTTCAGGCTGGATCTAAGTCTTGAGCAAAGAAGTGTAAAGCGGTGAGTTCTGTGTAGTGAGAGAACTGTAAAAGAAGCGGTGAGCAAGTGAAGTGCTGGAGAGTTGAGAGAAGCAATAGTCTGCAGAGGGAGAGTCTGCAGAGAAGTGTGTATATACAGGCTTGAATATGGAATCCTTGTACCATAATTCCTTGGGCATCCCACAGTTACCCCTTATAACCATCCAAGTTATTTCCCCTAAATAAAACAACAAAAACAAGAGCCAGCCTGGTCAGTGTCTCTGGATGTGTGATATATGGTGCGATTGAGGTCGGCTATCTGGTGAACTACTACTACCAGCCACTCTCAAGGGAGCTCATGGCTACATGCACATACACAAGTGAAGGACAAATCAAACAGAAGAAAGTGAAGAAAAGGACTGAAGAAATTTCCATTGCAATCTGCCCCCACCTCTTGCTACACGATATCACTGGTTCGTTCACTCCCCACACTGTCATGTCATACTGTGCTTAACCACTTGCCAACCACCCGCCGCAGTGTGATGGTGACAAAGTGGCTCGTTATTGCAAACCGCCGGCGGCCGCGATAACTAGTATTGTGAGTGCACGCCGCCGCAGGCATGCTCGCACGCTCACTGTGTTCTGGGGGCCAGGGAGCTGGTAGGGCGGACTCGATCTCCACCGGCTACCCGCGATGGCCCCCCCCCCCCCGCAGTGAGACAACGGAGGTCCATGTATGTAAACACGGATTTCCGTTCTGACAGAGGGGGAAGGGCTGTGATCACAGGCTTCCTGTATATGGAAGCAGTGATCACTCCCCTCCCCTAGCCAGCCCAGCCCCCATACAGTTAGAACACACAGAGGGAACACAGTTAACCCTTAGAGCGCCCCCTCCAGGTTAACCCCTTCACTGTCAATGGCATTTACACAGTAATCAGTGCATTTTTATAGCACTGATCACTGTATAAATGCCAATGGTTCCAAAAAAGTGTCAAAATGGTCCGACATGTCCGCTGCAATATCGCAGTGCCACTAAAAATTGCAGATCACCGCCATTACTAGTAAAAAATAGATAAATAAATAAAAACTCCAGAAATGAATTCTCCTCATTCTTAAATGTGGCATCTTTTGCGCAAACCAATCAATAAACCCCGATTGCGATTTTTTTTACCAAAAATATGAGGAAGAATATAAATTGGCCAAAACTGATGAAAAAAAAAATGTTTTTTTATATTTTTTTTTTTGGATTTGTATTTTAGCAAAAAGTAAGAAAAATTTGTTTTTTTGCAAAATTTTCACTATTTTTTATAGCGGCAATCATAAATGCAGAGGCGATCAAATACCAGCAAAAGAAAGCTCTAATTGTGGGAAAAAAAGGATGCAAATTTCGCTTGGGTACAGCTTCGCACGACCACGCAATTGTCAGTTAAAGCGTTGTAGTGCCGAATCGCAAAAGGTGCTCTGGTCCTAAAGGGTGAAATACTTCCGGGGCTGAAGTGGTTAAGGTGCAGCATGATTCTGGAGCTAAGCGATCACATAACAGCCTGTATGAGGCAGAGCTGTAGTATTAAAAACAGGAGAAGTGTGTCCCTAGAAGTCTGTAAAGTTCACCTTACACTATACAATCTGATTATACAATCTCCTTTAGACCTACCGTCAACTATGTAGTGCAAGAGCCCGATATTGAGTAATTAGATAGATTTTTATCAAATCAGATGCACTACAGAGTTGATGGTAAAAGTAAAAGAGATCATACAGATTGTACAGGGTATGTCTACCTTAACCACTTTCCAACCAGCCACACTATATATACGGTGGCAGGTTGGCTCTCCTGCGCAAACCGCCGTACCCGTACATCGATCCATGCATGTGAAACTGTGCCCGCTGTAAGCCACAGAAGCGTGCCCGTGGACTTAATGTCCGCCGGCCACCCACGATCGCGATACACAGAGGCAGAACGGGGATCTGCCTATGTAAACAAGAGATCTGCTTTTCCTAGTGATCAGGAACAGCGATCTCTTTGATGTCCCAGGCAGCCCAGCCCCCACACAGTTAGAACACACCCAGGGAACACAGTTAACCTCTTGATCGCCCCCTAGTGTTAACCTCTTCCCCGCCAGTGTCATTTATACATTGATCAGTGCATTATTATAGCACTGATCAATGCAATGATGTCACTGGTCCCCAAAAAGTGTCACTTGGGGTCAGATTTGTCCACCGCAATGTCGCAGTTCCCGTTAAAAATCACAGATCGCCCCCATTACCAGCAAAAACATAAAAAAAATAAAAGTTCATAAATCTTTCCCCTATTTTGTAGACGCTATACCTTTTGCGCAAACCAAACAATATACACTTATTGCAATTTTTTTTATATTATTTTTTTTGGATATGTATTATAGCAGAAAGTATAAAATATTGTTTTTTTTTCCAAAATTGGCGGTCTTTTTTTATTTATAGCACAAAAAATAAAACCTCAGAGGTGATCAAATACCACCAAAAGAAAGCTCTATTTGAAAAAAAAGGACATCAATTTTGTTTGGGCACAGCGTCGCACGACTGCGCAATTGTCAGTTAAAGCAAAGCAGTGCCGTATCACAGAAAATGGCCTGGTCATTTAGGGGGGTGAAACCTAAATGGTTTACCTAAGTGCTTAAAGGAAGAAGAAGGAAAGTTGGTGGAAATAGAAAAAAGAGGTGGTATAGTAATGTGGGAGCTATGGTCCAGAGAGGTAAAACGATGATCTCCTATGTTATATAACAAACCCTAGAATCACACTGCCAAACTTAATAAAAGAACTAAAAATATATGGGGACATCTCAAACTTCAAAATGAATCAGAAAAAATCAGAAATATTAAACATAAATATAAATAAGAAAGAAGAATTAGCTCTGAGAGGGGAATTTCCCTTTAAATGGAAAAAATGGAAATAAACTATCTAGGGATAAAAATTACTCCCAGGCTTGAGGAATTATATAAGACAAATTATATCCCACTTTTAAATGAGATCAAGACAGAAATAAAGAGGGTAGGGAAAAAATCATTATCATGGATAGGGAGGATAAACACAGTAAAAATGCTGATACTGCCTAAAATTCTCTACAAGTTCCCGATGATCCCAATAAAACTTCCACAATTGTATCTACAAAAAAGGCATGATAACAAAATTCATCTGGCAAAATAAACGACCGAGAATAAAATATAAGACCCTTAGCCTAGACAAATCACAAGGGGGATTGGCAGCACCAGATATAAAAAAGTACTATGACGCTGTGGTACTATCACGCACAATAGAGTGGAGTAAGAAGGAGAGTAATAAGGGATGGGTAGAGATAGAAAAAACGTTAAATAACGGACACTTGAAAGAAAATATATGGGTCACACAAAAGGATAGAACGACAAGTCACACAGCACCTGAACTAACAAGGAATGTATTTAGGGTATGGGACAAAATCTCTAAACAAGCAAAATTAGAGCACAATTCACCGTTAATTTTTTTAAGTGGCACAAAGATTTTTGAACCAGGAAATAAAACACATTTTGGGGGATGGGTGGGGAATGTACAATTAAAAGATATAATAAAGGACGGGAAGATTTATAATTATCATGAACTGCGACAAAAAAATATTTTTAGAAATCTGAGCGAATGGAGATATATCCAATTAAAGCATTTCGTGACTAAATTACCGCAACCAATAAGATCAGAGAAAGAGTTAAATCCATTTGAGAAATTATGTAACTCTAGAGAAACAACGAGACATGTTATAGCAAGGCTATATAAAATAATTAGGGAAATGTGTGGATGGGAGATACCCCCATTCGTTAAGAAATGGGAAGAGGAAATGGGAATAAAATACACGGGAGAACAATTAGTAAAGATGTTTAAGGCAGTACACAATAGTTCAAGAAGCACTCAAAGTGCGGAACTGAACTATAAATGTTTAGCGAGGTAGTATATAACCCCAGTAAAAGCTCATAAATATCAAAAAGACAAATCACCATTATGCTGGAGAGGTTGTGGAGAACAAGGGACCATGATACACATATGGTGGGATTGCCCAAAGGTGAAAAGATATTGGGAGGAAGTGAGACAGAATGTATTGGAGATAACGGGAGAAGATCTAGGGTTAGACCCGATGAGATATCTTTTTCACATGCCAAGAGAGTCGAGTAGACAGTATAGGGAAACACTGGTACCCGCCTTATTGGATGCTGCAAAAGGGGTAATACCAAAAAAATGGTTAGATCTAAATAGACCTACAAGAAGAGAGTGGTTTGATAGGGTAGATTACATTTACAACATGGAGTATTCAGGAAGTTGGGAAGAAGACCCCCTCTGGAACAAGGATGCTGATGGATGGAAGAAATGGAGAGATTTCAAGAAATCAAAAAAATATACTATGGCATTTATGGATTAATAGACAGAGAGGGGGTGGGAAAGCAGGAGGGGACCCTGGTGGGGGAGGGTAGGGGTAAAAGGGGTGAAAGTTTATTACTTAGAGCAATATGTGATATATTGGGTTAGGAAAGGTGATATAGGAATAAATCAATGGAAGTAAAGAATTTTTATATGCTAGATGAAAGAAATAAAGCATAAATCCACAATGATGAAACCAAATGGGAACTTATGAAATATAAGCTGAATATTTATCCTAAAGTTGGTTACTGAGGTGGAAAAAAAAAATGAGAGGTAAAACACACCCTATTCTGTGATGCAGTAAGGCAGTGCATGATGGGATATGAAGTTTCTTAGATGGTCACATGATGCTACAGGAAGTCAGGGCTCAGAATGCATTTTTTGACATTTTAAACACAGATGTGCAGATTGAAGGCTTCCAGGGACTGAGTAAGTGGAAAAAAAAAAAGATATTATCCACTTAACCTCCTGAAGGTTTACCCACCTTCAAGACCAGGCCATTTTTTGAGATACGGCACTGCGTTACTATAACTTTAATAATTGCGCGGTCATGCAATGCTGTACACAAAAATATATATATATATTTTTTCCCCACAAATAGAGCTTTCCTTTGGTGGTATTTGATCACCTCTGCATTTTTTATTTTTTGCGCTATAAACAAAAAGACTTTTATCATTTTCTTTTTTTTTACTATTTTGTTTTGAATTTTCCTCGTAAGACTGTCCCCGTATGGGATAGTAAAGTTGCATAGAAACATAGAAAAGTGACGGCAGAAAAAGACTGAGTAGTCCATCGAGTCTGCCCTTTTTATTTATTTTTAATTTTTTTTTTTTTTACATTAACCTTGTTGTCTGACTATAGATTTATGATTATCCCAAGCATGTTTGAAGCCATTTACTGTTGACTGTCTCACAACCTCTGTTGGCAGTTTATTCCAATCATCAAACACCCTTTCAGTAAAATAAGACTTTCTAAGATTAGTTTTGAACTTCCCCCCAGTTAGTTTGAGGTCATGTCCCCGGGTTCTTGATTTTGGTTTCATATTGAAAAGACTGCCCTCCTGAACCTTATTCGCCCCCTTGATGTCTTTAAAGGTTTCAATGTCTCCTCTCTCCCTTCTTTCCTCCAGACTGTACATATTAAGTTCCTGAAGTCGCTCTTGATATGTTTTATCCCCCAGACCTTTCACCATTTTTGTTACCCGTCTCTGAACTCGTTCTATTTTATCAATATCTTTTTGTAAGTGTGGTCTCCAGAACTGGACACAGTATTCTAAGTGAGGTCTCACTAAAGATCTATATAGAGGAATCAGAACCTCCTTCCTCCTGCTGGTGATCCCTCTACTGATACATCCCAGAATTCTATTTGCTTTTCCCACTGCCTGGTCACACTGTTTGCTAATTTTGCAATCATCTGAAATAAGCACCCCCAAATCTTTTTCTTCTGTAGTGCTGGCTAACACTGTACCCCCAATGCTGTAATCTCTAAGCGGATTCTTTTTCCCTACATGCATTATTTTACATTTAGAAATATTGAACTGCAGTCTCCACTGCTTTGGCCAATCTTCCAGCAATGCCAAATCATGTTCCATGTTACAGACACCTCCAGGGATATCAACCCTATTACACACCTTTGTATCATCAGCAAAGAGACATACATTGCCCAACAAGCCTTTAGTTATATCACTTACATATAGGTTAAATAGAACAGGACCCAGTACAGAGCCTTGTGGTACCCCACTAGTGACTGGTCTCTGTTCTGAGTGAACCCCAATTTACAACCACACTCTGGGATCTAGAATGCTTACAAAACAATCATATCCATACTGGGTGTCACAGACAATAACTTGAAGTATCCCAATATGTGGTTGAGTTACTAGCCTGCCCTTCTGCATTGAGTGATGTGAAGGGGGATTGTCACTGAAGACTGCACTTTTAAGAAGATGAATTAGACCTGGACCACATAGCACTACCACACTTGCCGCTGCAGATTTTGCTAATAACATCAATAAATATATTTTTATATAAATTTAACTAAGAGAAGACCTAACTCTTATCCATACATTGGGGTAAGGTATGGAGTTATGGTGCACTTGGGGTGAAGGTGTGCAGAGTTTGGGGTGCACAGTTTTTGTTTCCATTTCTTTTAAAGAATGTAGTGAGGTGCTGCAAAGAAGGTCCGCGTCCCATCCAGGCCATTGCGTTACTCTGTCCACTATTTGATGAGCTCATGTTTTCTGGATTGATGTAAGTTTTCTACTTTTACTCAATAAATTTTACAAGGCAGTATTACACTATGTGGAGCCTTCTTTTGTTTCATGATTCTATTGGAACTCCTGTGTGTGGTGCTTGATCGGGAATTAAGCTACTCGACCGATAATGCAGCCTAGGTCCAAGTTCTGATGTTTGGTGGTGGATGTCCTATATAAATATCTGGGATCCCCTCCGTGGGTGGACATCTGAATTTATATACAAGCTATACTTATATTGCTTTCTGGTAAGCGCAATATTATTTGCAGTTGTGGATATGCACTTATCACAGCAAATTTTGTATGGCACGTCTTTCTGCTGGAAATCTGCACAAAATACTTTCTAATTGGTGTCTCACCTTTATGCTTTTTATGAACTATTTCAAAGTCACTATAAGCACTGGACACTTTAACTAGAGAATTCTATCCCTCATTGTGTTTTTTTCCACATTAACTTTTCAATGTTATCACTATCATGAATGTTATTATGCAATTATCTTTGTAGTGCTACACTTGTTTTTATTCTATATCCCCTATCCCTGCTGCCTCTCTCCTATCTATGTGCCTGGCCCCATTCAGGACGCTGGACGCATGGATTCTTATGGAAGGAGCCGGAGGAAACCTTTTTTTTAAGCACCTGACTAGAGTCCGAGGCTGTATCAGGCTTCAAAAAAAGGTGGGCTCAGGGGCGCAGAGATTGTGTCCCGATCCCACCCAATTGTGTGATCATAGCGAATAAATTTTCACTATTTTTACACTGCAGTACCTCCCCACCAGTCAGGAGCCAGGTTTGTGAGACCTGTTTCCCGATTGGCCAAAGCGGCAGGCGATCCTATTGGATGCCTGGGGCTAAGGACAGGGAGGCAGTGAGGCACAGACAGAGAAGGACCGCCACCGCTGCCCTACACTAAGAAGGAGGACGCCCGCGGCCCGCCACACACAGCCCAGCAGACGGCGGTAAGTGTCAGACCTTCCGTGGGGGGGCTGTCAGTGCTGTGACAGAACCCCCTCCCCCCTATGACTGAGAGCTGCGCTGCCGCGTGCGTGCGGGGGGGTTGTTGAGTAGCCGCCACTGCAAGGGTGTTGTTTGGGCAAGACTGTCTGCTGCTGAGAGTATTCATTGGCCATGTGGAGGTGAGCAGGGAATTGTGCTGTGCGGCCTATAGACTACTGTGGACAGTGTGCCCTGTGATGTGCTACCTGTGTGGGGCATAACTGTTGGTAAGCATATGTTGGAACAGGTACCTTTGGTCATGCTGTATACCCCTCTGGTCATTCCATATACTCCTCTGGTCATTCTGTATATCCCTCTGGTCATTCTGTATACTCATCTGGTCATCTGTATAATCCTCTGGTCATTCTGTATACCCCTTCTGGTCATTCTGTATACCCCTTCTGGTCATTCTGTATACCCCTTCTGGTCATTCTGTATACCCCTCTGGTCATCTGTATACTCCTCTGGTCATGCTGTATACCCCTCTGGTCATTCCATATACTCCTCTGGTCATTCTGTATATCCATCTGGTCATTCTGTATACTCATCTGGTCATCTGCATACTCCTCTGGTCATTCTATATACCCCTTCTGGGCATTCTGTATACCCCCCTGGTCATTCTGTATACCCCTCTGGTCATTCCGTATACCCCCCTGGTCATCTGTATACTCCTCTGGTCATTCTGTATACCCCTTCTGGTCATGCTCTATACCCCTCTGGTCATTCTGTATATCCATCTGGTCATTCTGTATACTCATCTGGTCATCTGCATACTCCTCTGGTCATTCTATATACCCCTTCTGGGCATTCTGTATACCCCTCTGGTCATTCTGTATACCCCTCTGGTCATTCCGTATACCCCTCTCGTCATCTGTATACTCCTCTGGTCATTCTGTATACCCCTTCTGGTCATGCTCTATACCCCTCTGGTCATTCTGTATACCCCTCTGGTCATTCCGTATACCCCTCTGGTCATCTGTATACTCCTCTGACCATTCTGTATACCCCTCTGGTCATTCTGTATACCCCTCTGGTCATCTTTATACTCCTCTGGTCATGCTGTATACCCCTCTGGTCATTCCATATACTCCTCTGGTCATTCTGTATATCCCTCTGGTCATTCTGTATACTCAACTGGTCATCTGCATACTCCTCTGGTCATTCTGTATACCCCTTCTGGTCATTCTGTATACCCCTCTGGTCATTCTTTATACCCCTCTGGTCATTCCGTATACCCCTCTGGTCATTCCGTATACTCCTCTGACCATTCTGTATACCCCTCTGGTCATCTGTATACTCCTATGGTCATTCTGTATACCCCTTCTGGTCATTCTGTATACCCCTCTGGTCATTCTGTATACCCCTCTGGTCATTCCGTATTCCCCTCTGGTCATCTGTATACTCCTCTGATCATTCTGTATACCCCTTCTGGTCATGCTGTATACCCCTCTGGTCATTCCGTATACCCCTCTGGTCATCTGTATACTCCTCTGACCATTATGTATACCCCTCTGGTCATCTGTATACCCCTATGGTCATTCTGTATACCCCTCTGGTCATGCAGTATACATCTCTGGTCATTCTGTATACCCCTCTGGTCATTCTGTATATGCCTCTGGTCATTCTGTATACCCCTCTGGTCATCTGTATACACCTCTGGTCATGCTGTATACCCCCCTGGTCATGCTGGGCTGCATACTCCTCACACAATGGGTAGAATATATAAGGGGTGGGGCTTATGAGTAGTGGGAGGGGTCAAAAAGGAAGGGCAGGGTCTGGCGCCTTCCTCATCCTAAAATTTCACCAGCCACCACTGTATATCACTACAATCTATTGTCAATTGGTGTATTAGCAGCTAGATAGCAATTTGATTTTTTAATAGTAAGCATGGTATTCCCAGAATTTCTACTAATCAGCAGTTGCAGCCGATTGGTTGTAGCCCCTGATCGACCAATGTTTTCCAGCTTGTTCATTCAACAGAAATTGATTTAACGATCAAACGATGTTAAATAGGGACAGCCTCACATGGATTGAAATTTGGCCGATCCCTGCTGAACTAACCAAATTTCTATCCACCTTTGGCCAGCTTAAATTCTTACTAAAGGCTATATTTTTGGGGGTTTAATAATAAAGAGGTTATGCACAAAATATATCTGGATACTAATATTTATAGGTAAAGTTGATCCAGCGAATATCTGGTTACCTCTTGGGGGAGCGGGCAGGAATGTTCCCCTTGCTGGAGCAAATTGGATCATGCTTTATTGGCGTTTTTTTACTTCCTCTGGATCAACTGTGGGTATAAGATTGTGTATACAGAGATTTTTTGATTTCTGTGTGTGTTTTTTTTTCTGTGGGTTGAACTGGATGGACTTTTTTCTACCAGACTAACTATGGTATACATACCAGCTTGGTGCAGCGATATTGCACAATGAGGTCCCTTACCTCCTCTTCTGGCAGTCCCCCTGGTGCTATCAGCTTCTTCCTATTCCAGGTGCCTCTTTAGCAAGCCAGGGGCTAAGGAGGCACCTGTGCATGCTCCTTAGATGGGCTGTGTGAGACCATAGACACACACAGCGCGGGTAAGCAACACCCCCACTCCCTTGTCACAGGAGTTGGCCTGAGAGCAGCAGGAACCTATGGATCTGCTGCTCTCAGTTTCTCTTGTTAAATCAGAAAGTTAGGGAAGTGGTGCTGGAGCCTGAGACAGCGGTGGAGTGGTGCCGAAAGTCAAGTGTTTAGGGATGGAGGTGGGTAGGACAGGTAGTGGGACTTTTTTAGCTTAACGCACAGAAAGCATTAAAGAAACAAAAAAACATTTGATTTAGAACCACTTTAACTTCTTGCTGCCCGTGCTATAGCCGAAAGATGGCTACAGCATGAGTCTTAACTGCCAGGAGGGCGTCCATAGACGTCCTCCCGAGCATGCGCTGTCTGAGTGTCCCTGCGGGTCGCGCATGGCGTGCTCTGTGATCACCAAGTCTATGAAACTCGATCCCGCCCCCTTACCATGTGATCAGCTGTCAGTCAAAATTACCTGATTTCAAAATTTTATAACAAACTATGAAACAGTTTGCTTTTTTTTAAAAATTTCGGTCTTTTTAGTTTTTTAAATAAAAAACCCAGCAGTGATTAATTACCACCAAAAGAAAGCTCTATTTTGTGTGAAAAAAAATGATAAAAAATGTATTGGGTACAGTGTAGCATTACCGCGCAATTGTCATTCAAAGTACAACAGCACTGAAATCAGTAAATTGGTCTGGGCAGGAGGGGGGTTTAAGTGCCCAGTAAGCAAGTGGTTAATCTTAAAAGCCGGGAAGTGCATTATGGTTAGTTGGTTATAATGGCAATGAATTCCTGCATTAGTTCAGTGGCTAGCAATGGTGTTTATGCAAATGTAGCACTGTCCCCTAGGGGACTGCCTAGAATTTCTGTTTCCTCGTGGCCTGTAGAGACTGGCTGATCCAGGTCTCAAACTCCTTCTCTCCAGTGGGGGTAGGTAATGACCCTGAAAAGAATCATAGTCTTCAGCAGCCCTGGTTCGCACTCTCGGATCCACTAAGCTATCCACCAACCTGCTCATGTCAGTGTAAAATGAGGCGGGAGGGGCACTTGCTCCAGCGGAGTCTGTCCCGTCTGACACCGCACTCTCTCCCTGAGCTCTCTGAGGGAGGGACCTCCCAGCAGCTTCTCCCCCCCACTTTGTTACTCGTGCAGCTACTCCATCAGTCAAGGTTAACTCTTCTTCCTGGAAGCAGGTGGGTATTTCCTTCTGACACTCCATCAGCACTCGAATATGATCCTGCTCACAATTGGCTGTGACATCCAGGATGTATGCCCTCTGCCCACGGGCCAAAGCTCTCACCCACTGTCGAATCTCATTCTCAGTACATTCACTTCCTGGAATCTCCAGAACAAGGCTCCGTTCCATCTGACCTCCTTGCCATTTCCACCAGGTGACTGCAGTAATCGAGGCTGTATCTTTTCCAACCCAAAATTCTTGCCCTTGCTGGCTGGGGCTGGCTTGGGCTGGCTGCAGAGGGTATCCCGGACTAGCCCCCAAAATGTAGCACTGCCCCCGAGAGGACTGCCTTGAATTTCCGTTTCCTCTGCACCGCCCCCACCCCTTTGGCTCTCCAACCCCCCTGACACTCTTGGTTCAGACATGGTATTAAGTGCACTTTGAACAGACACTATGACACGGGTTAGAATAACTCACTCTTGTATTTTACTGAAACCAAAGGATTATATACTAGGGGAATTCTAAACATCTGAGTGCTTAAGACTTGCTCAAGCTCAGATGTAGAACTCCCCCTGAAAGACAGCTTAAACAATGCACTGAACAGATGTAAGATAGACACAGCACCTTATACATGGCACAAACAAAGAGGATGTTTACAATGTGATTACCCAGGTTAGGATAATAAGAGGGGCTGATTCTAAGATAAAGGGGGGATCCCAGGCTGGCCTATACACTATAAATCACTCCAATGAGAGATTTGGAATAATATAAGTGAGAACCCGGGACCGTATAAGAATGGCAACAGTAATGTCCAAGAGGCAGGCCTCTTTTACCTTCACAGGCAGTTGGAGCTCTTTCAAGTTTGTATCCTATGTATGAGTCAGTGAATTTAAGTAAGAAAACAGCCAAACTGATAAAAGTAGTCCTCCGGTATGTTAGAATAAAGGTGTTGGTGTACAGTGTCTTTGAAAAGTGTTAAGATGTTTCCAGGAGCAAGGTGTTTATACACAGTGTTCAAACAGGTATTAGAGCAAGAAAAAGGGGACTGGAGCAATGGGCGACAGCCCTCTCTCCAACTGGAGAACCGGATAAGACCATCCGGAGCAATAGCTATAAGCGCAGAACCATCTGGAGCGATGGCTGCAAGCGCGGGACCCTTTGAAGTGATGGCTGCACTGGCGAACCTGTTGCTTGGCAGTCACGATGATTACTACTGCTGGATAAAATGGTGCTGCAACATCCTCTTTCCTGACAGCAGTCAGATATGAGCCCTCCGGGGCTGACCGGAGGCACTGGATCCCTCCACTCTAGGCTGCAACAGCTTTTCTCCCCCTTTGGTGAGGAGAGATGTTCACACCGCCAGGCCCAGGAAGAAGAGCGTCTCGTGGGCTGGCCTAGCCTTTTATTATCTCTCCCAGCGACCCCTACCTGTGGACTCCAGCATTCTGGGATGTGTAGTCCCGTTGTAACTTTCTAAATCCAGGATGCTGGCTGGACGAACTACCAGTCCCACAATCCTTCTTCCTTGACGCAGAAATATGAAGTCACTTGCTTAATACCTGGCACTAGAGGAACACAACGGTGCACCAAAGATAATGGGGGATAGTCTGCGAACAAATAGCTGTAGTCCACAGTTGGCTACATCCTCCCCCACTTGAAAGTCTTTGGTCCACAACATGTGAAATCATCTTAAAATGCCATGTCTAAAGGAAAGCAAAGGTTAGTCAGTTTTTAAAAACCAGCAGCAACAGTGGCTAACAATTGGCTTATGGCTAGATTTTCCAGCAGCAAACCATATACATTATCAGATACAACAAAGTCATCTTGACAGTAGGTTGACAATGAATTGTCAACCCACCCAGGAGTGTCAGGGAGAAGGTTAATATTTTCTTTTATCAAAGATTCAGCAATAGGGACAGGTGTTTGGTCTGGAAATGGATTTAGATCTTCTGTTATCAGGGGTTCAATGAAGGAAGCAGACACTTGGCTGGTATGCTTGGCAGTGTTAATGAGTTCATCAGAGCTTTCCCCAAGAGCATCATACGTTAACCTCTTAGGGGGCCAAATCTTCGGTCTCAGCCTGGAGCAGATGATTTCTAAAAGGTTCAGGCCCTTTCTCTGTTCCCCAATAAATGCAACTAGACTCTTGTTCAGGCTCTAGTTCGGGCTCAGCTCATGGTTCTGGTTCGGGTTCCGGCTCTAATTCTGCTTCTATCTCTGGTTCTGGTTTTATTAATTCACTGAGCTCGGCCTTAAACTTCCCATTCCCCACTGCAGGTGAGGGTACAAGCATATTGGCCTCAGATGATAGAAGTTCTGATTCCTGAGACTAAAGTGAGTCACTCAGATATCCCTTAGTAGTTGGAGGCACAGTAACAGTCCTCAACTGAGGGGGTCCATAGCCACTCAATAGCAGTGGCGGCTGGTGAAATTTTAGGATGTCGGGCGCCAGACCCCGCCCTTCCTTTTTGACACCTCCCACTTCTCATAGGCCACACCCCTTATAGTCTCCACCCCTTGTGTTAGGAGTATACAGCTCAGCATCACCAGATAGGGGTATACAGCATCACCACATAGGGGTATACAGAGTCACCAGATAGGGGTATACAGAGTCACCAGATAGGAGTATTCAGAGCCCCAGATAAGGGTATACAAAGTCACCACATAGGGGTATACAGAGTCACCAGATAGGGGTATACAGAGTCACCAGATAGGAGTATTCAGAGCCCCAGATAGGGGTATACAGAGTCACCAGATAGCAGTATACAGAGTCCCCATATAGCAGTATACAGAGCCCCAGATATCAGTATACAGTGTCACCATATAGCAGTATACAGAGCCCTAGATAGCAGTATACAGAGCCCCAGATAGCAGTATACAGAGCCTCCATATAGCAGTATACAGAGTCACCATATCACAGTATACAGAGCCCCAGATAGCAGTATACAAAGTCACCATATAGCAGTATACAGAGCCACCAGATAGCAGTATACAGTCACCATATAGCAGTATACAGAGCACCAGATATCAGTATGCAGAGCCCCAGATAGCAGTATACAAAGTCACCATATTGCAGTATACATAGCACCAGATAGCAGTATACAGTCACCATATCACAGTATACATAGCACAAGATAGAGGATATAGTATA
>BLSH010069128.1:1828105-1841223 GCA_018402905.1 Glandirana rugosa | reverse complement strand
ACCGGTTCGTACAGAGGTCTGGATTTGGGATAACTCGTAGACACCCCGTAGGAGTTTACGTTCCACCTCCTCGTGTTCCAGAGAGTGTAGGTGGACGAAACACTACAGTAGTACCTTCTCCTGAGGTCACCGTTGGACACTTCGAGACCACTTTAGGTACGGGTTCTCCCAATTCCGTCACGACCTTTTATTACCACCGGTGTGTTTTATAACTGTGAAACCCGGGTTAAACCTGTAAAAGTGAATCCCCACACGAGTGAAAACAACGGTCGCCAAATCTGTAATTACCGACACACAACTCAATAAAACTCCCCTGTCGTGCCCCACAGATGCTCAATAGGGTTTAGGTCTGGAGACATGCTTGGCCAGTCCATCACCTTTACCCTCAGCTTCTTTAGTAAGGCAGTGGTCGTCTTGGAGGTGTGTTTGGTGTCGTTAATTGCCATTAATGTCTAAACCACTGGCAACAGAAGTGGGTACATCCTTAAGTGAAAATGTCCAAATTGGGCCCAAAGTGTCAATATTTTGTGTGGCCACCATTATTTTCCAGCACTGCCTTAACCCTCTTGGGCGTGGAGTCAGTGGCATAACTAGAACCTTCAGGGCCCCAGTGCAAGAAACCACTGAGGGCCCTCCTGCCCCACAACCTGGGCTCTCTGTCCTTCAGCCACCCCGTGCTGGTACTGCTGTACCCCCCCCCCAGCATCCAGTGACCCCTGCTGGTACACCCCCCAAATCCCCAAGTGGGGGATGGGGGTCCTGTCACCAGGGCAGATGGGGTCCATGTCCCCAGGGAAGATGGAGTCTCTGTCCCTAAGCAAGATAGGAACCCCCTTCCCCAGGGCAGGTGGGAGCCCTGTTCCCAGGATAGATGGGGTCCCTGTCCCCTGGGGAGATGGGCTCCCTGTCCTCAGGGCAGATGGGCTCCCTGTCCTCAGGGCAGATGGGCTCCCTGTCCTCAGGGCAAATGGGGTTGCCTGTCCCCAGGTCAGATGGGGGCCCTGCTGTCCCAAGTCAGATGAGCTCCCTGTCCCCAGGGCAGATGGGCTCCCTGTCTCCGGGGCAGATGGACTCCCTGACCCCAAGGTAGATGGGGGTTCCCGGTCCCCAGGGCAAAAGGGCCCCCTGTCCCCCAGGGCAGATGGGGTCCCTGTCCCCCAGGGCAGATGAGGGCCCTGTCCCCAGGGCAGATGAGGGCCCTGTCCCCAGGACAGATGGGGTCCCTGTCCCCAGGGCAAATGGAGCGGAGTATGGGTCGTTCCCCATGGCAGATGGGCTCCCTGTCCCCATGGCAAATGGGCTCCCTGTCCCCAGGGCAGATGGGGTCCCTGTGCTCAGGACAGATGGGGTCCCTGTCCCCAGGGCAGATGGAGGCCCTGTCCCCAGGGCAGATGGAGTGGGATATGGGTCATTCCCCAGGGCAGATGGGCTCTCTGTCCCCAGGGCAGATGGGGGGCCCTGTCCGCAGGGCAGATGGGCATCCTGTCCCCAGGGCAGATGGAGTAAGGTATGGGTCATTCCCCAGGGCAGTTGGGCTCCCTGTGCCCAGGGCAGATGAGGGCCCTGTCCCCAGGGCCGATGGAGTGGGGTATGAGTTGTTTCACTCAATGTGACTAAGCTGCAGGGTCAGGTTGATGGAGCGCAGGCCCAGTCCAGCATAGAGACAGCCCCAGTCCAGCATAGAGACAGCCCCAGTCCAGCATAGAGACAGCCCCAGACCAGTAAAGAGACAGCCTCAGACTCAGTCCAGCAAAGAGACAGCCCCAGACCAGTAAAGAGACAGCCTCACCGCGTAAGTTTGCGGGAGGCAAGCCCCGGCCGTGGTCTGTGTTAGGCCTGTCCAGACTGGCCGCCTGCCGCTTACCTCCCGCTGAGGCTGCTCTTCCTAGAACATCCTAGAACATGCAGCCCAGGGGCTGTGGCCCACCGCGCAAAAGCCCGGTGTGCCCTATGGCCAGTCCAGGTCTCCTCAATAGGGTCTGGAGACGTGCTTGGCCAGTCCATCATCTTTACCCTCACTCACTTCTTTAGCAAGGCAGTGGTCATCTTGGAGGTTTGTTTGGGGTCGTTATCATGTTGGATTACTGTCCCGCGGCCCAGTCTCCGAAGGGAGGGGATCATGCTCTTCTTCAGTATGTCACAGTATATGTTAGCATTCATGGTTCCTTCAATGAACTGTAGCTCCCCAGTGCCGGCAGCACTCATGCAGCCCTAGACCATGACACTCCTACCACCATGCTTAACTGTAGGCAAGACACACTTGTCTTTGCACTCCTCACCTGGTTGCCGCCACACACACTTGACACCATCTGAATCAAATAAGTTTATCTTGATCTCATCATACCACAGGACATGGTTCCAGTAATCCATGTCCTTAGTCTGCTTGTCTTCAGCAAACTGTTTGCGGGCTTTTTGTGCATCATCTTTAGAAGAGGCTTCCTCCTGGGATGACAGCCATGCAGATCAATTTGATGCAGTGTGTGGCATATGGTCTGAGCACAGACAGGCTGACCCCCCACCCCTTTAACCTCTGCAGCAATGCTGGCAGCGCTCATACGTGTATTTCCAAAGACAACCTCTGGATATGATGCTGAGCATGTTGTACTCAACTTCTTTGGTCAACCATGGTGAGGCCTGTTCTGAGTGGAACCTGTCCTGTAAAACCTCTGTATGGTCTTGGCCACCGTGCTGCAGCTCAGTTTCAATGTCTTAGCAATCTTCTTGTAGCCTAGGCCATCTTTATGTAGCGCAACAATTCTTTTTTTCAGATCCTCAGAGAGTTCTTTGCCATGAGGTGTCATGTTGAACTTCCAGTGACCAGTATGAGAGAGTGAGAGCGATAACACCAAATTTAACACGCCTGCTCCCCATTCACACCTGAGACCTTGTAACACTAATGAGTCACATGACACTGGGGTGAGAAAATGGCTAATTGGGCCCAATTTGGACATTTTCAATTAAAATGTCCAAATATTTTGTAAATGTCAAATATTTACAAAAATGTGAGGGGTGTACTCACTTTTGTGAGATGCTGTACCACTAACCCTTAAGTGGAAAAAGGTTGCTGACCCATGTGTTACATGGTTACATAGGTAGTAGGCAAAGCTGAATAAAGACACCAGTCCTTCCAGTTCAACCTGTGTGGCTGTGTTTTATGATAAAATGGCAAGATTTCTCTTTTAATCTTTGTTTTTATAATATACAGTTGTAACAACAACTCCAGCTACTTTTTTTTTTTTTTTTAGGGTCCCAAGTGCTGCTCAGACCTGGCCATATCATTCCACTATGTGGATGCAGAACTCATGCACACCCTAGAATACTTCACCTACCACTTGAGAGCATATGGATACCAGTACCGTTACCAGCCGGAGTGGCCAACTCTCACTGACAGACTGCATATTAACACCAAGAATCCTATAAACATAAAAACGAATTTAAGTGAGTCTTCTGCTGTGAAGAATATTGTAAAAGGTACTTGAAGAACAGAACTAGCTGCTGCTAATTTATTTAGGATTCCAAAATGTATACCTTCTAGGTCTGCTCTCTTAATTGTATGCTCTATTTGATGTTTTACACCAGTGCTCTATATAATGGATATGCACCCTGTTAACCTGCTGGCGGGATTTAATCTACCCAGATGTACTCCATATGGAGACAGGTTATATATGTATTTTTGTATACAATAAACTGTGTTCAAAGCATCTGTTATTATATAACCACAGACCTCTTAACTGTGTAAAAAGACTTAACATAGTCACTGTAGTAAGTACATACCAGTAAAAGCTGATGTATCGGTTTGCAACACAATAAAGAATTCAGGGTTTTGATAAAAAAAATGTGTATATTAAGGCTACATTGACATTTCAGTTTAGCGGCGGCCAACAGTAAGGATCAGTAGAACACCAGCTGTCAGATTTGTACTCTTTACAAATCATTGGTCAGCGCCACTGCTGTTCAAATGTAACCACTCATCTGATGTTATTTCTTTGTTTTGTAATAGAATAGGGTAATTTTATACATTTTCATGCCCCACTATATTTTCTTGGACAATCAACATCTGCCTTAACACGTTCCATGGTGATTGGATTGGGCTGATGGAATTACCTATGTGTCTAAAATGCAGTGGTATGTTCCTGACACTTATTAGAACAGAAGAAGCAGCTTGAAAATGTGGCAAAACCTCTCCAGCACTACAGACTAATTATTTTATAGGAAAAACAAATGTGTAGTGCTGACCCCCGAAGGAGCCGCTTGAAATATCTGGTCCTCTGTTCTTGTGGCCTCTGTTCTTGTGCCCACAGCTCTGCAAACTACTTGGTACTCTCTGCATCTATAGCCTCAGCTCAGCCAGGTGTGTCAGACACCTGTGCATATACATGTAGCCAATGGCCCGCTTAGGGGTGGCTGGTTGATGTGGTTCACCTGCTTACAACTGCCCTCAATCACACTCCTGATGGCATCCGGAGTCAGAAAACAGGCTTGCTCTTTGTTATTATTTGGGGATTGAACTTGGATTGGGATTGGGGTAGTTATGGGATGCCCAAAGATCAAACAGTTTTGTACTATATACACGCTTCAGTATATACACTTCTCCGACTTCACTCCAGCACACTTCTTGCTCTGATAACTCCTAATTCCTCTCTCTCCTGCATTCTCACTGATGAGGCCTGGAATGAAATTTACCAGCCTCCACACAAACTTGCATGGCCTAGGCAGCACATGTGAGATCTGATGTAAATTTACCAGGCCTCCGGACCACCCTTTGTGGGTATGGGGTTGAGGTTCCCCTTGTGTAGCAAAGTCAGTTAGTTGGTGCTAGCTAGCCACGATGGACTACTCCCCCTGCACCTTCTCCAGGCTGACTTCTTCCCAATCTGTCTTGCGCATCTCACTACCTTGGGCTGTGTCCCTCACTGTTACTTGTAGTTCCTCCCAGAGACCTCTCTGGTAATGTTCTCACTCCTGCTGTCCTCTTCCGCTTGCCCTTGTGCCTCTCTTCCAGGATCTCTCTCTCTCCTCCTGACTACGCCCGAGCTCCTCCAGGTCTGAGGTCACCCCCACCCCCAGACTAGGGGTTCCCTCAGGCAACTACCTATGGTACAGGGCGCTACACTCACCCCCCACCAACCCTCAGCTGGTTCCCAGCTGAGGAAACTTGAAAAATATAAAGGAAAATTGTATACCAAATACTTACCGCAATTTTATTTTCCTGACAAGCTCCATGTCAGCCACCTTCGGGTAAGGCTCTGCCCACCCCCATGCAATCAGGACCTAACTCATAAATTTGACCCCCACGCCCTGAACGGCGTTGCGTAACTAGAACTTTGCCCATAGGGTGGGAGTGTGCGCTGACATGGAGCTTGTCAGAAAAGGAAAATTGTTGTAAGTATTTGATATACAATTTTCCATTTTTCTGACAGCTCCATGTCAGCCACCTCCGGTAAGTAGATACAAGGGTGGAATGCTGCTAAATTAGTGTAATTATGGCCACTGGCTACAGAAATAATAATTTTGCCAAATTCGGCTGTGGTTAACATTGCCATAACAATGCAGTGGTGAGAGACAAACGTGTGCATGGACGAAACAGGTTGCTGCCTTGCATATGACTTCTGGAGATATATCACATGCAGCTGCCCATGATGGTAAAACGCTCCTCATGGAGTGAACCGTTATTCTCTCTGATGGTGCCAACCCTTTAACCTTGTATGCCATGGCGATTGTCTTTACGAGCTAGGCGTCGATGATCCTGCTGGAGGCCTTCTATCCCTTGCGTATTCTGTCAGGAATTACGAACAGGGAGTCCGAGATTCTGACGCTAGAGGTTGCTTCAGGGTACACTTTCAATGTTCTGCCCACATCTAGTGGGCTGGTTTCTTGTCTGTCCTCCCAGAAATAGGTGGGTAGCACTATCTCCTGATTTATGTGAAACTAGGTGGCTACCTTAGGAATGAAGTCTAGCATTGGCCTTAGAATGACCCTACCGGCCCCGAAGGATGTGCAGGGCTCTTTAGCCCCCAGAGCTGCTATTTCTCACACCCTCCTGGCCAAGGTTATAGCGCCCAGGAAGGATGTTTTCATTGTCAAGTCCCACAGTGACACTCCTTGGTCGAATCTGGGTGAGGCCAGGAAATTCAGAACTAGCAGCAGGTCACACTTGGAAAGTGCGGGTGCTCTGGGACTGCGGAAATGGCTGACACTTGGCCTTTAAGTGTACTTGCACTTAGTCCTATTTCTAGGCCCTTTTGCAGGAACTCAAAGATGTGACAAGCTCTGAGTTCTTCCATCCCGAGTCCCGCTGATGCTGCATACTCTTGGAACTTTTGCCAGCTTCTATTGTAGACACTGCTACTTTTGCAGGCTTTTGTGAGGGTTTGTACCACCTCTGTGGAGCACCCTATGTTTATGAACCTCCGTCTTTCAATATCCAAGCCATTAACCTGAGTTTCTCCGGCGCTGGGTGTAGAACTGGGCACTGGTTCGGGAGATCTGGTCTCGTCAGTAACATTCAAGGCGCCCTGACACTCATGAGTAAGAGTAGAGAATACCATGGGGGTTTTGGCCAATCTGGGATCGCTGCCAGTACCGTGACGTCTTCCCGTCTGCCTGTTTAGAAAGAGCAGTATTAATGGCACGGGGGGGAAAGCGTAAGCTGTCTGAAAGTCCCACTTCGCGGTCAGAGCGTCCACCAGGGTTGCCCATGGATGAATCGATTTTGTGCAGAATCTGGGGAGCTTTGTGTTAACTGGAGATGTGAAGAGGTCCATTTCTGGGAGAAAGGACCAGGCTACCAGTTCCCTGAATACTTGTGTCAGAAGGGACCATTCATTGTTGTTGTGCACTGTAGTTCTGGACAGATAGTCCACCTGGAGATTGGCAAGTCCGGGTATATATACTCCTGAGAGGCAAAGCAGGTTCTCTTGGGCCCAATTCACATTGGGTTCCACTTCTTCCAGGAGGGACAGCCTCTGCGTACCTCCCTGCTTCTTGATATAGGCTATGGCCGTTACGTTGTCCATCTTTAGGAGAACTGAACCTCCACGATATACCTGGCAAAGGCCAGGAGAGCTTGATATGCTGCTCTCAGCTCCAACCTGTTGGCCACAATTTTCTTCGGTGGGTGGGACCATTTGCCTTTCACCCACTGGTCTTTGCAATGGGCTCCCCATCCTGACTTGCTGGAGTCTGAGGTGATAACTATCCAGGATGTTGAGAGAAGGGAGTGAGACTGCAGCAGATTCCTTTTTTCTTCCCATCAGGCCAGACTCTGTCTCATGGACTGTTAGTGATATGTTCTGATACAAATTCTGGAAGTCCCACTGCCGGAGGAACCCATACTGGAACGGACGAGCCTGCCACTGGGCCCATTTCACCATGGGCGTTACTGACGTCATTGTGCCCAACAGCTATAGGCAGGTCCTGGCGGAGAGACAGTTAGTCAAACTTGCAGACTTTGCCTGTTCTAAGATAGGGGGAATCGTCCCTTCTGGTAAGGACACCATATTTTTTTGTGTGTCCAGCTCTGCGCCCAGGTAGACCAGCAGTTGGGACAGATCTAACTGGCTCTTCTCCCAGTTTATGATCCACCCGAGCTGTTGAAGGGTTGTGATGACCCCGTCGTGGTGAGACAAGAAATTGTCCTTGTCTTGGTCCAACAGCAGAATGTCCTCTAAGTAGTGATGAATGTAAATCCCGCATATCCTCAGCTGTGCCACTACTGCCAGCAGGACCTTGGAAAAGACCCTCGATGAGGTTGTCAACTTGAAAGGCTGGCAGACAAATTGGTAGTGAAGAGGGCCGATTGTAAATCTTAGAAACCTCTGGAAACGTGTGGCGACCGGCCCATGGAAATATGCGCCTTTTAAGTCCACCGAGAGGAGCCAGTCTCCGGGTTGTATCACCTTCAGGATGGTCTGTAATGATTCAATTTTGAAGTGTTCCTTCTTTACATGGTTGTTCAGCCATCTGAGGTCGATTACCAGCCTCCAATCCCCCGACTTTTTCTGTCCCAAAAATAGCAATGAATAGACTCTTGAGAAGCGCTCCCTCCGGGGCACTGATTCCATTGCCCACTGTTGCAAGAGTGTGGTCACGTACTGAAGCAGAACCTCCTTTTTCAGGGAGCATGAGGGGAGAGCGATCGTTATGAAGTTTGTCTTCGGTTTCCCAGAAATGCCCCATTTTTATGGTGGAGAGCACCCAGCAGTCCCGGACATTCTCTGTCCATACTTGCCAGAAACTGTGCAGCCTGGCTCCTACTAGCCAATCATGGATGGGAAGAAAGTGAAGGGAAAGGTGGTGTGGCGCTGCTAGGTAGTGATAGGTAGTGCAGGCTGCTGCCCCCACTCAAACCAGCCAAAAGACTAGTTACAGTGAACAAGATAGTGAAAAACAGTGGGTTGGCGCTGCCTGGATGGGCTAAAGTTGTAGGTGAAGTAATAAAAGATAAAGAAACGTGAATGTGCTAAATAATATCAGTGAGTGGCACAATGTTGCCCTCTGGTGGTGAATATACACAAAACAAAAACTGTACCAATGTGGGTGCTCATATAAAAGAGCGGTGTGAGTAAATAAAAGTGAAATGATGCGGCAGGGTGTGAGTGAGTAGGGTCAGTGGTGGCCCGAAGGGACCCCCTCCGTTCGTGACACAAAACCCTACTCACCCCTAGGAACGATCGTATTGAAAAGAAGGTAAATGCGGCTTCCAGCCACCGATTTATGATCCAATCCGGCGTGGTGGCGGTGTCCACATGTAAAATACAAATTTCCGTAGTGTAGGGTATCAAACTAGCAAAACAACTATATAAGTGTAGTAACTCACAGTGGAGAGGTCAGAAGACCGGAGCTTCCATGCGTTCCAGGGTTCAGCCGGAAGTACGTCTGACGCTCTAGGCTCCGCCTTACACGTTTCGTCATCAAGACGTCGTCGGAGGCGGCGCCATCTCAATGTACTCCTCGGCTTAAATACCCAATCTAATAACCCAGCAACCAATCCGAATGTTCGTGGCGGCCATATTGGTGCTCCATTCCGAGGTCTTAATCATCATCCTTCTCAGGGAGTATAGCTAATGCCATATCGGGAACGGATGTTAAAAAGATTTAATTTTATTGGAAAAAATTTTTAAAAAGATATGTTTCAAAAAAGTTTATAAAAATATGTGATAAAAAAATATTAAAAATATGTAAAATAAAAATTATATAATTTGTGATAATAAAAACGTGCAGGCTGAAAAAGAGAGAGGACGTCACTTCACAAAAAAGGAAGAGTATATTTTGTAACGGGGGTTAGGAGCTTTAAAATTGTAGAAACGAGAGAATTAAATAAAAGGACAAGATAAATATGACTAGAAAAATTCTTTTAAAAAAAATATTTTAAAAGGAAGCAGCAATAGTCAATATAACTCAAACCAGTTATCAGCGACACTGTATAGCAAGACAAATGATGGATGTGGGGAGTTTTAAAAATTGAACTGGAAAGAAATATACTAGGAAAGAGGATCGCAAGACTGAATCTCATAATGACCGCAGGAGATTCGCAGGTCAGATGATGAATAAAAAGGGATGTTAAAATAGTGAATGGAGGAGGGATTTTATGAAGACCTCATGTAAACAAGAGTAGAATGGTTATATTAAAAAGTTAAAACAGTATTGCAATTAAGACGGTTACAAATGATTACAAAATGATTAAAAATGGTGGTAAAAAATGGTAAACAAGTCAGATGCTGAATGGACGAGGGTCAATATTTCTTCGAGAGCTGGTATGACGGACCATTAAAATCAAAAATGGAAAAAATGGAAAAAGGGGGTTTCTAGAGAGGAGCCAAGTTATGATTATATTGGAAAAAAGGGAGAGTGCGAATTGCAAGAAAAACTGTGAATGGATCAGGATATTAAAAGGTTATCTTTTTTTAAAAAATTAATTAATTTTTAAAAACTTTAGTCATTAGAAATAAAACAATTAAGGTCTATGTCTATATTCAACCCGTGAGGTTGCAAAGAGTTCAGGTTGTAGATCCACATAGTTTCATTTTGTGAAATCTTTGTTGTTCTGTTGCCACCCCTCCAGTTTTCTTTCACATGATCTATTCCATAAAATGTCATTACGGCGGGATTCCTATTGTGTACATCCCTAAAATGTCTCGAGAGGCTGTGTTTTGGGTAACACATGCTCTCTGATGCGTATCCACAAAGGTCTAGTGGTCCTCCCGACATATTGTAGCTGGCACGGGCACTCTATCACATATGTTACGTGCGTACTTTGACAAGTGATTAATTTGTTGATTTTATATAAAGTCTTAGTGGATGTGGATGTAAATGCTTCCTTCCTCCGTGGTCCTGATTTGGTGGTTCGACATGGTAAACATTTGTTGCACTTAAAAAACCCTTTTAGTTGGGGAAACATGCTCACCCCTCCTGGTGGATTAATCACGTTGTGTACCAGTTTGCTCCTTAAGTTAGGGGCCCTCCTGTAGATAAACTGCGGTTTACCTGGCAGGAGGTTACTCAGTGTTTTATCAGATCTTAAGATGGACCAATGCTTCTTAATGATCCCTTCTATGAGTTTGTACTGTCTGTTGAACCCGGTGAGGAAAGCAAAGTCCATCGGGTTCTTTCCCTTGGTTTTCTTTTTGAACAATTCCACTCTATCCATATTTTTGACTTGTGATTTTAGTCTTTCCATTTCCTTCCTCTTGTATCCTTTTTCTACGAACCTGTTGATGAGAAGGTCAGCTTGGTTCTCATAGTCCGTGATACTATTACAATTCCTCCTCATTCTCATCAACTTTCCCTTTTGGCAGGTTTCTTGTCCAGCTAGGGTGATGGCAGCTCTTAGTTGGTATGTACCCATTTCTGTCCGTCTTTTTGAAAAAAGTTCTCGTATGTAATCTATCATTTTCCTTAAAAATCTGAAGGTCAAGATAATTTATTGTATCACTGTTACACTCCCCGGTGAACTTTATTGCATATTTGTTGTTATTTATCTCCTCAAAGAAGTTGTTTAGTTCCGTCTCAGTGCCCTTCCATATGATAAAAATGTCATCAATGTATCTTTTATAAAAACACAGATTGGGTCTTACTCTGTTGTAGATAGCTTCCTCCTCCCACTTGCTCATGAATAGGTTTGCAACACTGGGGGCATATTTGGCCCCCATAGCAACTCCTTTAGTTTGATTGTAAAATATTCCATCGTGCCAGAAATAGTTATTCTTCATTGCCAAACCGAGACCTTCAAGAAGGAAATCTATTTGTTCCTGTTTGAGGTCTGTGAATTCTTTTAATGCCCATTCTGTGCTCTTCAATCCATCTTTTTGTATAATATTCGTATATAAAGACTCTACATCCAGTTACCAGTAGGTCTCCCTCCTCTATTTCTAAATCCTTGATCTCCAGCATTAATTGTTTGCTGTCCTGTAGATACGCTGTGGTTTTGGAGACTATGGGTTGCAAGAAGTGGTCCAAGTATTCACCTAATCTTGATAAAAGGGAGTCTATTCCGCTGATAATAGGTCTCCCTGGTGGCTTGGTTTGATGTTTATGTATCTTTGGCAAATAATACATGACTGGCGTCCTAGTAGTTTTAGGTTGTAGGTACTTAGCCTCTTTCTTGTTAATAAAACCATGCTCCTTTCCCTTCTTTAAATACTCCTTTAATTTCTTTTCCAGTTCTTTTTTGGGGTTCCGTTGTAATTTTTTGTATGTATCGGTTTTATTCAGTAATGTTCTCATTTCATCTTCATAGTCTTTTTTATCAAGTATCACCACTCCTCCTCCCTTGTCCGCTGGACGAATGATGTCCTTTTTCTTTTCTAATTTCTTAATGTTTTTCCAGATCGTTTTATTCTTATATCGGTGCGTTTTGAGATTTCTTATGTCTTCTTCCACCATTGTTTTTCGGATTAAAGGCTGATTTGTTCCTTAGGTTTGTGTGCACATATTGACTCACGTTGCTGTTACTATTGCTCTTCGTTTTTAGGGCAAAGAATTTTTTAATGTTCAGTTTCCTTAGGAATTTTTGTAAGTCTATATAGACTTCAAATTTATCCACATCCTTGTCTGGAGCGTATTTCAGTCCAAGATCTAAAATAGCTAATTCTTCTTTATTATTAAAAACAGTGCTGCTGAGATTAAAAATGCCTGCTCCTAGTACTCTCTTCTTCTTTTTCTTCTGTCCCCCTCGTTTCCCCCTCGCTCGTTTCCTCCTTCCTCTCCCTGGTGTCTCATCGGAGGTATAGGTCCATCTCTCCAGCCTCTCATGGGTCTCCAGTTCACTTCCCTCGGAGGAGGGGGATGATCCCAGTGTCTCTCCTGCCGATATCCTTGGCCTCTGTGGGGACCCCAATCTTGGAAGAACCTTGGTGGTCCGAAATTTCCCCTGGGCCTCGGTGGTCTTCCGTATTGGCCCCTTGGAAAAAAACTTCTGGTCTGGTATTCCCTATGCTCATCATTTGCATATCTCAGGGGGGAGTACCGATTGTATGTTTCCAGGGGTCTTCTCGGGGATCTTGGGGTTCTTGTATCCAGGGGTCTTCTCTGGGATCTTGGGGGACAGAAGAAAAAGAAGAAGAGAGTACTAGGAGCAGGCATTTTTAATCTCAGCAGCACTGTTTTTAATGAAGAAGAATTAGCTATTTTAGATCTTGGACTGAAATACGCTCCAGACAAGGATGTGGATAAATTTGAAGTCTATATAGACCTACAAAAATTCCTAAGGAAACTGAACATTAAAAAATTCTTTGCCCTAAAAACGAAGAGCAATAGTAACAGCAACGTGAGTCAATATGTGCACACAAACCTAAGGAACAAATCAGCCTTTAATCCGAAAAACAATGGTGGAAGAAGACATAAGAAATCTCAAAACGCACCGATATAAGAATAAAACGATCTGGAAAAACATTAAGAAATTAGAAAAGAAAAAGGACATCATTCGTCCAGCGGACAAGGGAGGAGGAGTGGTGATACTTGATAAAAAAGACTATGAAGATGAAATGAGAACATTACTGAATAAAACCGATACATACAAAAAATTACAACGGAACCCCAAAAAAGAACTGGAAAAGAAATTAAAGGAGTATTTAAAGAAGGGAAAGGAGCATGGTTTTATTAACAAGAAAGAGGCTAAG
>BLSH010069128.1:1792541-1824085 GCA_018402905.1 Glandirana rugosa | reverse complement strand
TTTATTTTCCTGTTCTATTTATACTGATCTTTTTAAGAAATTTTTTTTTATAAAATTTTCCTTCGTCGTTATCAGTTATATTAAGTTTGGTCAATAGTCGCTGTGACATATCGTTCTGTTTACTACCTACACCCCTCAAAATTTTTAACTTGACCTTTCTTTATATGATCCTTTCTCCTAGCGTTCTGACTTAGAGTATTACTGGCGTCCTCTAAGCGTCCAGTCTACTACTTATTTTTCCCTACAATTTTATCACTTACCTCCTCCCTAAAATACTTCTGTTTTCCATTTTTTACATTAGTTCGTGACGGTACGGTCATGGTGTAGGGATTTTACTTTTATCATTTTTCAACATAGACACACCCCATCTGGGGCGGGGGTGTCTCTATTCTCAACCCTGAAATTTGCCATCACCAAATGAGAGAGACTTACTAGTCTGAATCTACTATTATATCTTTATCTCAAATTACATTAATTTGTTGCATATTTTAGTAGTCATAGTTTTTCTTATGTATTTATGTTTTAGTGTTTTTTAACCTGTTATGTCATGTTACTGGTTTTTCTTATCTCTGTGGGGGCGGGGTCTACCCCACACAGATACAACTTTTTACTATTTTCATTTTAGGGATGTGGTACTGGCATGGCAGTGCTTGATTACATTTTTTACCTTTTGTCTTCATAAAATCCCTCCTCCATTCACTATTTTAACATCCCTTTTTATTCATCATCTGACCTGCGAATCTCCTGCGGTCATTATGAGATTCAGTCTTGCGATCCTCTTTCCTAGTATATTTCTTTCCAGTTCAATTTTTAAAACTCCCCACATCCATCATTTGTCTTGCTATACAGTGTCGCTGATAACTGGTTTGAATTATATTGACTATTGCTGCTTCCTTTTAAAATATTTTTTTTTAAAGAATTTTTCTAGTCATATTTATCTTGTCCTTTTATTTAATTCTCTCGTTTCTACAATTTTAAAGCTCCTAACCCCCGTTACAAAATATACTCTTCCTTTTTTGTGAAGTGACGTCCTCTCTCTTTTTCAGCCTGCACGTTTTTATTATCACAAATTATATAATTTTTATTTTACATATTTTTAATATTTTTTTATCACATATTTTTATAAACGTTTTTGAAACATATCTTTTTAAAAAATGTTTCCAATAAAATTAAATCTTTTTAACATCCGTTCCCGATATGGCATTAGCTATACTCCCTGAGAAGGATGATGATTAAGACCTCGGAATGGAGCACCAATATGGCCGCCACGAACGTTCGGATTGGTTGCTGGGTTATTAGATTGGGTATTTAAGCCGAGGAGTACATTGAGATGGCGCCGCCTCCGACGACGTCTTGATGACGAAACGTGTAAGGCGGAGCCTAGAGCGTCAGACGTACTTCCGGCTGAACCCTGGAACGCATGGAAGCTCCGGTCTTCTGACCTCTCCACTGTGAGTTACTACACTTATATAGTTGTTTTGCTAGTTTGATACCCTACACTACGGAAATTTGTATTTTACATGTGGACACCGCCACCACGCCGGATTGGATCATAAATCGGTGGCTGGAAGCCGTATTTACCTTCTTTTCAATACGATCGTTCCTAGGGGTGAGTAGGGTTTTGTGTCACGAACGGAGGGGGTCCCTTCGGGCCACCACTGACCCTACTCACTCACACCCTGCCGCATCATTTCACTTTTATTTACTCACACCGCTCTTTTATATGAGCACCCACATTGGTACAGTTTTTGTTTTGTGTATATTCACCACCAGAGGGCAACATTGTGCCACTCACTGATATTATTTAGCACATTCACGTTTCTTTATCTTTTATTACTTCACCTACAACTTTAGCCCATCCAGGCAGCGCCAACCCACTGTTTTTCACTATCTTGTTCAATCATGGATGGGGACATCGTCAAAACAATTTCTGGATTACCAGATTCCCGGACTGCAGGGGTGACTGCCTTCTTCGGTTTTGACCCCGAGGGAGTAGTCCAAGGCCTGTGGAACTCCCTCCCTGGCTTATAGGATCTTCCTTCTCTCCCTCTTGTTCTGGCAGGCCTGTCAAAGGTGGGATTCTTCTGGCAGAGTAACCCTCTGTCCTGGGGAATGAAGCCGGATTTCCCCCGTGTCGCCCCTCAAAGGCGATCCTGCACCAGCCTTGTTTGGAGGATGGGTCTGCCACGTAAGGTCTGAGCCACAAGGCACGTCCTGCTGTGATTGTGCCAAGCCACACACGTGCCAGGGATTTGATTATGTCAATGGCGGCGCCCGCCATAAACCCCACTGTCAGCCTCAGATTGTTGACCGATCACGTCAGTCTCTTGACCTTTCTCTGTGCTGGCTACCCCTGGACCTAGAGGGGTACTCTTGTTCTGACCAACTTCTCTCTGAGCAGGGAGATGAATGGTGTCTTGATGAGCTTGCGGAAAAAAAATAATCGTAAAAAAAAGTTGTCTTTTTTTTTAAAAAGAAGTGCCAAAAATCGGAACAAGATTATTCCATCGGTGGGTGAGCATCCTACCTTCTCAGCATACTCTGGTCTTTTGGGGTGACATTGTCTCATTTGCAGCAATAGGAGTTGCAGACTGTTAAGGAAGCACAGGAAGACAGGTCATCTATGGTTCCTACAGCCCACAAGCTCCACCCCTGCCTACCTCACTCTCCGGCTTGAGCGATAGCACACTCTCTCTGGTGAGGCAGCATTATACTGAACCCTCCCCAGTTTAAATCCTGTAGCAAGTCGTCTGGCCCTGCGACATGGTCACTAACCTTGCACATGCTCCGCCCACCCGACTTTCTGGAACTACTGAGGAATACACCTCCATCTTGCTAGGGCTGGAGGGCTTGATTGTAGCTGTACAGCAGGATCCATGGGGCTCTACGGCCGTTGAAAGTCCAGGAGAGGAGAGACAATGCCACCCCATGCCACCCCTGCTGCAGACCCTTGGTCCGCTTCTCGATCCCCTGAAAACCAGCAGCAGGGACTCCACACAGCCGATGCGTTTAGCGGGCATAACAGGGGCTACGTCCAGGAGGCCCACACTGGACTGACGGATGGATCATTGAACCAGCAAGGTAGGAGACTGCACCAGGTCCTGACCACATAGAGGAAAGAAAAAGAACACCGTTCAGGGCGTGGCGGTCAAATTTATGAGTTAGGTCTTGATTGCATGGGGGTGGGCGGGGCCTTAGCCGGAGGTGGCTGATATGGAGCTGTCAGAAAAATGGCTCCTAGTTCCAGGAGCAAGGGCATCCCAGAACAAATAAAAAAGGGAGGGGAAAAGGGAACAAACTTGGATGGGGACTGTACAAATAATTAAGTACAAAAATATATTAAAATCTCAGTGGCTATTTACACCTGTACACAGTAATATACATTCTTAACTACTGTCCCTTCTACTAACCGCATGTAAATACATTAAATATACATATCCTGAGCCAGAGCACTTCTCCTGAGAGAAAAGAACTCCGCCCACATAGTTGTAGTAGATGTTGACTCTCGCCGGATGAGGATGAACAGCTGTCCCATCCCAGGGATTCTAAGAGCAAACAAACAAATAACTACAAACTAACTAGACAACAGTAACTGTCTACTGGAAGGGGGTTATAGGCCTCCCAGTAGAGCAACAACATAAACAGTGTATTTTTCCTGCCTGCACTGTCAATGAGGGGTTAGGATCTTTTTTTTTCTGTCTGGCAAAGACAGAAAAAGGGAAGAATGAAATGTGTCTCTTTAAGAGTTCCTGATGGGAGTGGCCCCTCCCTGAACAACACTCTCTTTAGAGATGAATAGGCCTGTGCACACCTCACCCCAGCGTCCTTTCAATGCCATTGGGCGCAGGGTGGCAGCCTGGCATGTTTCAGCAGTGTCAGGGAAGAAACAAAAACATAACCCCTGCAGTCTTCCAGCAGTCCTCTGTGTCTTTGGCCTCTACAAGAAAAGCTGTAGTCCTCCAACAGTCCCTTTTAAATGTAGAAGCGTGGGTCAGGCAGCTTCCTCCGGCCTTCCCCCTTTTCCCCTGACAGAAAATGGAGTAGCTCCTTGCAGGCTGATTTGGCTTCACCACAAGGACCTTGTCTCCACAAATGGCACTCCTGCTTCAACTCCACAAAGCGGTTTCAGATATCACGGTCCTGCCGTCTCAGGGGTTTGGATATTCTCATATCATCTAATCCTCCCACTCCCCTGTGGAGCTCTCCACGATGTCCATGATATGGGGAGGGGTGTACAGAAAGTCTAGGCCCCACTCCGAAGCAACTTTGTGCATTGTACCTCCTTTTGGAACCGGGAGAGCCTAGGTAACTCCTTAGCCTTCCCTCTCCCCGGCTGGATCAGGGTGTCAGGGGATCTGATCACCTGTTACCAGAAGGTAATTGCCCTGGTCTGGGAAGTGGAGAGCCTATTAAGGAACAGCTGACTGTGGGTGATAGGGGTTACTGCAGCTTTGTCTGTGTCCGGTTCAGACTCTGGTCCTCTCCTGTCCTCTGATGGAGTTTCCAGCCCATGGAACCTTCCTGTCTCCCTCTCCTCCTCCTCTGGATTTTCCTCGGGGGGCGACCATTCTACAAGTCTTTCAAGGGACCCAAACTCAGCTTGCAGTTTGGGGGAACCCCAATCAAGCGGTCTGTCTCCCTGCTCCTCTTCCAGGTCACCAGAGGGCACACCCCCCTCCTGCACTAACTCCATTAGACAGGGAACAGATATGGGCAGACCTATGGCCGATGTAGCTGGCGATTCTAGTTCCTGCTGGATAGTACTTACAGGTCCTAGGTCCCCGACCGGGCCTCAAGTCACGACAGTCCTTTCTTTCCTTCTCTCTTTTGTGTTCGCAGGGGAGTTGCTAGGCTGCAACTCCTCTCCGCCTTTACGGGGTGGTTCCTAGTCCTGACCGCAGGTCCACATTGAAGTAGTGTGGATCCTGCTGAATGTTTATCTGCTGCATCAATTACTCGTAGCAATGGCCACACCAGACCCACGCCTCCATTACTGCTGTTGGCATCCGACATCTTGGGCATAGCAGACACGGTCTTTCCATCCCATTAACCACCCTGAGGACGAATCCCCTGTGGTGCTTAAGCTGGACACCGTGCCCACAAGTGACCGTTCTGGCTGTTCTGGTAACTGTGAGAGAGCTGGCAGAAAGTGACTACCCTCCACCATCTTCTGCAGCCTCATGGTATCTGCTGGGCGCAGGGAAACTTTCATCTCTTCCAGGGCGTGGCTCCACCTCCTCACTTCGAGATGGGCTGGTGCCACTGAATCTGATAGGCAGATTCTTTCCTGTTCACAATACTGTAACCCCTGCTGTGCAGGATAGAAACTTGCAGACATGCTGGCTTTAGCAGAACATGTCCAGGCATGCTTGCTCCCTCTGTGGTTAACGGTAGCAACGTTTTTTCCGGTGATGCCCCTTGTCTTCCTGTATGGGACCACCCTGGCACAGTCTCTCCCCTGAGTTCCCGCAAGCTTACCCGGATCACCCTCAGCAACAGGAAACAGTACCAGGCACACTTCACCATTGACAGCATGTTTTTTTAAGCACAAGTTTAAGGTACCCAGCATTTTCAGAGCACTGGGTATGTTTAGAATCCAGTGTGGAATGTCTGGACTCAGCAGAGCTCGGGACATACTTGTAATCCATGAAAAGAACAAGACCCCTATTGGTGGGACTTTAAAAGTGATGGAGCAGACATTAATTGTTACAGCATATTCTTGTAAAATTTACATTTATTGCATATAAATTGAATCAAAAGATGAAGTTACAGACTTTCACCAGAGAATTTTTATATGTATGTCACTTATCGACCTGTTAAAAAATCCTAAGACAATTCCAGCCTTACTAGCACACACCAACATTCAAGTAAATGTAAACTATACACCATTCCACAGTCCTATGCAAAAGGAGAAGAGGCCGACGCGTTTCAGGTTCAAGCCTTTCAAGCCTTTGGTCAGGGCTTAATATAGAATGCATTTGCGTATTTAAACGCAGTTTCTCGTGTTAATTACTGTAGGACGTTTGTTCAAACCATGTCGAAAAACATGGAGGACAGGGAGGTGTGTGGGGGGGAGGAAGACAAACTTACTTCCAGGTCGCCCTTTCTCCAAAACGTGTTGTTCACAAAAGTTGTATCGAAATTGTTTTAGGGCACCATGTACCTTGATCCGCATAGACACCAGCGGAAGCAGATATCTCTGCAGTTCACGATGGGATTGACCGTACGTGTTCTCCTAGAATGGTGCCTGTATTTCCAAGATCTCCTGTCTACACACGTGGCAGCTTCGGCTCCGTGTCACGTGTGAAGACGGGAGATCTTGGAAATACAAGGACCATAGTTTAGCTCTGTTTTTTTGCCAAAAAAAAGCCAGTTTAATTGTCGTTTTGTATTATCCTGTATTCCTAAGCCCATCTCCTGCTAAAGTTCTTCAGCAATCAATACTAAAGACATCCCCTAGACCAGTGTTTCTCAACTCCAGTCCTTAAGGCGCCCCAACAGGTCATGTTTCAGGATTTCCCTCAGATGAAACAGCTGTGGTAATCACTAAGGCAGTGAAACTGATCAAATCACCTATGCAAAATAATAGAATGCCTGAAAACATGACCTGTTGGGGCACCTTGAGGACTGGAGTTGAGAAACATTGCTCTAGACTGAGCCTGAATTGTTGGTGTGCGTGTGTGACTGGTTGTTTCTGTACTATTTGAGAGAACCTGGGCATATTTTCATCAGACTGACACCTTTTCCTTAAAGTGACACCACTGATGCAGGGCCATTTTTTCCTTCCAATGACACCACCGACACTGGTGCATTTTTTTCCTTCCATTGCTGCTGTTACAAGGTGAGTTCAACAAAGTACGTTCCCTGCCAGGTATGGAATACTTTAACTAAAGTAGCAGAGCATAGGAATCAGAACAGGAAGAAGTGACATCTACATCAGTCATTGATGAGCAAGAGATATGGCTGAGCACCAGAGGCGTCGGTAAGTGAGGGCTAACAAGGCTACAGCCCTAGGGTGCTCTGGTAAAACCCTGGGGCCGTCAAACATCATTATTAGCCCCGAGTGAGCGGCCGTTATTTGCAACCGTGCATGCGCGGCCAGCGGCGCCTATGATAGACCCCACTGGACCAATCCCGCGCTAGCATGGTACGAGTGACGATGCGTCGCCCACCACATGCAGAAGGCGGGATTGAGCGTGCCGCATGGGAACAAGGCGGAGCCAGAGACATGGACCATGGAGTCGTGGATGCCACAAAGGGCCAGGCCAGGCCAGGCACATTCTCACCCACCATGCTAGTTGACGCCCAGCTCTAGTCGCACTCACCGGCCCTTCTTGCTGTGTCACTCACTGTCTACAACCGTGAAGCAAGCAACCATCAAGCCAGACGGCAAGGCCGGAGCCTAGGACTCGGTGGCGGGACAGACACAACAGTAGGTAGGGGGTGTATGTTATAGCCTCAAGCTGGGTCACAGTCAGCCACCCCCAGGCAGCCCAGGGCAGTGCCCAGGGGGGCCCAGCCAGGCTAGCAGCCAGGGCATGTGAGGAGTGGGAGTGCCGGAGGCGGAGTGGACTGTCAAACTGTGGTGGGTGGGTCAGGTGGACACTGGACATGGACACTCCAGCCCATCTCCATGTTTTTTGGCCCTGGCCTGACCCTGGGAGAAAATCTATTTTAATCTAGAATAAGAAACAATAGAATGTATATGGATGGATTCAGGGGGCACGCGTGCCACACGTGGTACAGAAAGGTATCACCAGTTCAAGGCCAGGGCACAGCTTTTCAGTTAACCTCCTGCACAGTCAGCTGCACAGGGATGCTGGTGTTGCTAGGCATCCTGATCCAACATACACCCACACATTTTGGGAATGTAACCTGCTTATGACTTGCCAATGAGATGGTGAGTCATCCCTGGAATTGCACTGTGAATGACACCTACTATGAATTGTCATGTGAATCATGCATGGCACTTGGCAGTGTGGTGTAAATGTGGGTGTATGTTGGAGGGGGATGCCTCCTGGATCAATATCTTCTAGGAGAAAGTAAATTTTCTCCAGTGCCATGGTGATGCCTCTTATAATAAAAATGTCATATGAACTTTGTGGTGTCCCAGTGCCAGGTCAGAAATCCACAGGTAGCAGTGGGCATTCCAAACCAGGTCCCCCCCATGTTTATCCAGAAAGGGGGTGTTGGGAGTCCTGTGTATTCACTGCTCAGAGATCGGTGGATGTGGTGGAGATCGGCTGCAGCCCTGGCAGTACTTCACACCACTGCCCAGAGCCACAGGTACCCAATTCCATCAGGGTACCCCCACTGTGTCCTTGGGGGGGTGATGCTGGGCTGCCAATGTCATTCTTGGCAGGGGAGGAAGAAGGATGTCCAGGGTAGGAGGAAGGGATGCAGGAGCTGGGCTGGGTGGGTTGGAGGCTCAATGAAGAGTTACCTACAAATGTGGCTCATTTAGGATGAGAGGCTGCAAGAGCTGCCACTGCGCACCTTTCCATCCATCTCTCTGTGTATTATGTCCGCCTGTCCCTGCAGAGTCCCTCTACACAGTGCCTGTCCATCCATCCATCCAACACCTGTCCCTGCAGAGTGCTATCTGTTTTCTACAGTGTCTTTCCTCTCCATCCAGCATTTGTCCCTGCAAAATACCTCTGATCGCTATACAGTGCCTGTCCTTTCCTATATGAACTGTGTTAATTATAGGTTTATATAATACTCTGAATTAATTGTCAATTAAGAATATCAATTAAGTCATCACGGGTTTATTTTAAGGTGGGCGGGGCTTTGGGTAGAGCTTGGGCGGGGCTTTGGGTGGAGCTTTAATTTGAAATGTGGGAGGGGTTTTCAAATTTACCTTTAGGATGAAGCCCCTGGGCTTTTCCCCACCTAGCAATGCCCCTGCTGAGCCCTGACTTTTCCATGTTCAGAATAAATGAAAACAAAAATACAATAAACAGTTTAACACTTTATTTTATAAATCTTATATTACATCATCTTGTATCTGCAAAATAAACCTGGCAATAAAACACATACACAACTTGTATTTTGTTCTTTTTGAATCTGGTCATTTCGTAGTAATTTTGAAAAGGACAAGGTGTTTCTGCAGTGCTAACACTGGTCATTGTACTCGCCACTGAAAGAAAACATGTTTTTGACTATGAATCATAGTTGGCAATCACCTAATGGCAGCTATAAGCTGAAGAAAATTAATTTGGTTATGCTGGAGCCAAGTAGAACCCATGCAGCTGACTTCGCAGGGTTGCAGGCCAGTTAAAGTGGAGCTGTTAGCAAAATATTTTCTTATGTTAAAGGATAAGTTCACTTTTATAACCTAATACATGTTACACCCTTATCCAGGGTTAAAGATGCATCAGCCCCGGCATCCCCCTCTCCCGAGTCCCCAGTGTGACAGCGGGCCAGGGATCTTCTCTCGGTGCCCACTGTCACCTTTAAAAAAAAAAAAAAACAGCACAGAGTTCTGTGAATGGGGGAACTACAAGACACTGCGGCTGATTGCTTGTAGTTCCCAATGAACAACCAGAGTGCTGGTGAGTGCTCTAGGTACTTCATTGATGCTTCCTGTTTTTCTGTAACTGCATGTCCATACTAGGTATGGGCAGCCCGCTACACTGACAGTCTGCAGGAGCCTGCGAGTGCACCTGTGATCTGCTGATCACAGGTGCAATGCTCTGCAGGCTGCTAATAATAAATAAATAAATGCACAAAAAGATATGCATTTATTATTTTTTTACAAAGGTGAACTTATTCTTTAAGAGGAACCTATAGAAGTGTTAATTGTTCCTAAGCAATACTCTGAAAGCTCTACCTTTTGGCTTGAATTTCTTCTAAAAAAACAGCAGAGCACTTTCTTGTATGTGAGGGTGCCAGGGCAGTTCTGTGCATACAGGTTCATAGCTGTATATCTGCAGTTTGAGGTTTAATGAAATTATATACTTTCCTCTGACTGCCAGTCTCAGCAGATCTGGAGAGAGATTTAGTGATGTCACTACGATGCTGCTCACTGTTCTCTCTGCTGGAGGTTCCAATATTAGAAAGTAAATCCTTGCTTCTACTAAGATGGCCATCTCCACACAGAGATAAACTGCCTAACAAGGCATTGTAATTCAGTAATGGGGGTCATCTCTGGGGAGACCACAGGCAATTATGGTGACTAGTCCTTTGCCCTCTGCCTGCCTGTTTTGGCAAAGCTTCCAGAGTTCATTTATTTAATGTGAATATAAAGTGTGCATTGGGGATGTGCATGAACTCAAACTTGGTGTGTTGGATTTAATGCTGTCCCAAATGAGACATGTACTAAAAGAAATACCTACAGAGGCTTCAATGACGCTTTCTGAAAAGTCTAGTTTCCTGGCTGTCATGTTGATCCAATAATTTCAATCCTTTTTAGTTGTTGAGTTGCAAAAAATATATAGACCAGGAATTAAGCCAGCACTACTGATCTGCAAACTTTTTCTGGGTCTGTGATAATGAACATACTGAGATTATTTTTTGTTCAGTATCACAGTCAAGTAAAATGCATTTTGGAGGGGAGCTCAGCAATGCAAGATCCATATTTCCTCACTACAGATTTTCTTTGAGACCGCTACATTTTTAGCTTGACCAAAATGGACAGACTAATTAGTCCTAGGCTAGTTTGTGAAGTCACACATTTTTAGAGAAACATATACTATAGGTACTGTAACTCATTAAAATATAATAGGTTTGTAAAGAGTGGATGGGTTACCATAGTGGTTACATAACTCTAAAAAATAAAAGTGCCTATATGGCTACATGAAAATGCTTTAAATCATACCTGTAGTACCTTGACCTCCACCTTGCCCTGTGTCCCAGTAGGCGCTATTATTAAAATGCCAAAATCACATAGAAAGTTGGTACATTGGTCCACCCTGCCTTCTTTAAAAAAAATGCTATTGACTGCTAAATGTGATGGCCAGTCTCATTGACCAACAAAGAAGGAAAGGGGGTGGGCCCATGGGCCAGTTTCCCAGGTCAGTATGGCAGTATACATTTGAGTTAGCCTGGGTGCTCTGGAAGAAGACTAGGGTGCCTGCTTTAAGCAAGGGTATATTAATAAATGTTCCAGCCTAGATAATCTGTTTTCCAATGTAGAACATGATGCATTTATTTGCAATGAGAATATATTAACTATGACCTTCAACATGTTTCCATATGTTTATAGCTGCATTTGTCCACTAACATTTGAGAATCTTAGGGTTATCCAAATGTATAGCACACGGTACTGTGTGTTCATTATTTTCTTCCAGTGAATGGGTAAATGGGCAATGTTGGTTTTTTTCCATAGGCAGTTTTTGTTTCTACATAATATGTTCAGCACAGAGGAATGGATTCAAGAAAGCACAACCACAGCTCCTACAAGTGTTCACAGGTACAACTGGAAAGTGAAGAAGGCAGAACAGCAATCTTATATAAAAGTACGATAATGTTGACTTTTTCCAATATTTTTTTTTTTAGCCATTTCTTTTTTTTTTTTCATTTTTTGTTTCATTTTATTTATTTTACATTTTGGCGGCATACAAAGGCAGTAATTCATGTTTGGTTGGTGGAAATGTGTTAATTACTGGTAAAACAAACCAGACTGCTACTGCAACTTTCTATGTAATTCCAAAGTATTAATCCTTTTTTTAGTGGATGGCATGATTTACCTATAATATTAAAAAATAATTGGATGAAAATCCAAAAAGAATCAAACATAAGGTCTTAATCGACCTTCTATCGTCTCTTAGGCAAGCAATGTTGTTAAAAGCACTTTGAAGAGGAAATATAATCTTTTCTCTATTATTGTTTATTGACAAACAGTACTTTAAAGCTGAAATCCAGGAATTTGGCTACTTTCTAAAACATTCTGGATTAATAGGGCTAATAGACTAAGGAGTTACATGCCACCTTGTGGACGTATTTTAATTTACAATTTTTATTTTTACTCAGCACTGGGAGCATAGCTATCACTATACTTTCGGCTCTCTGATGCTGAACCTGTTGGTCTCAGCACCTGCAGCTACAGGGTCATATGCAGCGACTCTGCCTGCCCCTACCCTCCTCCTGCCCAATCACAGAGTGCCTTGTATTATGTGAACCCATTCACAAAATGGAAAGCCTTCTGTGAATGAGCAGCACAGGCAAAGGATTTGACAGAGCAATTGCTGTGGGAAAAGTAAAGAGTTCCAGGAGTGTAGCGATAGTTGTACTCCCGGTGCTCAGTAAAAATCTCGGATGTAAATTAAAGAGCTATGTCCGTGAGGCGGCATGCCCCTTGTTGGACTTAAACCATATTAGGCCAGCAGATTTTAGAAAGTGGCAGAATTCAAGGAATTCAGCTTTACATTACATCATTTAAAAATTATATCTCACTACTTTAGAAAAGGTTTGGCCGTAACATGGGCCCCTCAAATGAATGTATAAAATGACGGTAAAAATATCTATATCCCTTTTCAAGTAACTTATCTCTATTCCAAATATATGATCTTGGTTCTATTCCAAACTGTTAAGATCCCTACCCTTGATCAACAGGTAATCTATGTTCAACCTTAACAATCAAATTAGATGCTGTTTGAATACGCACTCTAATATTTCTATATCCAATACTGTGTCAAATAAAAGATTATTGCAGAATGGAGCCCTTGAGAATGTAGCAGCTTTGGCCCCGCCATGCCATTGAATGCAATAGGAACAGAAACCCATCTCATTTGCATTTTCTGGACTGGTATAACTCACACCATCGGACACCAACTACCTAAAAGTACATCCTCCCTAGTGAAATAACAAGCAGGCTGTAAACAATTGCGCTATCCAGCTTGCTTACTGCAGAGGCATGAAAATTGAAGTCCTAGGCTCCTGTCTAAGTTGCCATGCGGTTAATCTAGCTTTGACTGTGCCAAATAAATTTAAAGATCACACTAGACCTACCTTGAACTAGGGGCTGAAGGCATGAAACATAGTAAATAAAACCAGAAATGCCTATCAATCATGTCATCTATGTAAATGAGCAAATGGATTTAAGCATCCAACAGTGGAGCTCCAGTATATATTTCACACCCCCACCTCCAAACATTTACTACTGCTTCACACAGAACAATATTTATGCTTTATGAGATTGCATTGTTAAGCTGCCATACTGCACGCAAAATGTAAAACACCCAACCAATGCCCCAGATTTCTAATAAACCAATAAATTAAATAGCTATCCCAGAAAAGTCACAAATTATACCGTTAACCATGTGCACGGCAAAACAAATTTCACTACTCTGCTTCTGGGCATCAGCTGTCTATTCATAAAGACTATATATAATTTCAAAAATCTTACATAGAAACTAGATTGCGTTAAAAAACAACACTCTTTTTGCACATACATTCGAGTGCAAAGCACCCACTGTTTTGAAGGCTTAAGGGTTGATTTAAAAATATTGGTTGGAATTCCAATCTTTCTGATCCTTATCCCCTTGAAATTGAAGTCAGTTTCATACAGTGACACTTATTTCATATGTTAAATGAAAACGTGAGTTTGGACCTATAGTGGGTGAATATTTGTATAATTTCCTTAAAATATATTCATTATTACACCTTCATTTATATAGGTTGCTAATACCATAAGATTTTCTAGAAAAGTCCAAATTCTAAATATTTTTTGCCAGAACATTTGGCATTCTTGGTATATGTAGAGACCATCATGTTCTGGGCAGGGATCTGTTACTTTCTTTCATATATGACCATACATTTGTTGAACTATTTCGAGCTCAAACACAAGATAAAGGCCAACTAGAGTACTTTGGCACCAAACAGCAAATTACCAGATTTGGTCATCTTTAGTCTGTATTCATCAGTGATTTTAAAGTTTGTTTGATTTAAAAAGCCAGGTCGGACTTTCATCCCATTAAGCAGTTTAAAAAGAGTGTGTAAAGCAGGCTGAAACCATGACTAACATAAATGCTGGCGTTCCCATTTTCTGTTCTTAGAAATGCTTGTGTATTTACTTACCCTACTTCATGTGCATTCAACACCTGCCTCAACAGCAACAAAAAAAAAGATGGTGGATATTTGTGTGAAGGTGATGGAATTTTATTCCACTGACAGTTTGGCACATTCATAAAATGCTGAAGATTATACCTCCACTACAGAGTTGCTGTATGGTGGTAATATTTTAGGTATCGTGTGACCATTTATACATACACTGTATCTTTATAGGCAGACGCCCTCTGGAGTGAAAGCATGGGTCAGGGAGTAGTATCATGGCCATTGACACTTAAGGAAGGAATTCATCTAGCTGGCATGAAGAGGGGAGGCCTGACAAGGAAAGAGAGGGGAACAAATGGCATCAGGGCCCTGCTGTTTAGGCTAGTACTCAGCATCTTTCAGTGTTGCCCATAGTCAATACAGTTTGATCGGTCAAAGCACATGGCACCTATATATCTATTTAATTGATGTAATTGGATAATCAGATTACATTGTTGTCCTTTCAAGAATTGAACAATTCTCATGTTTATCCTGCATGAGGATAAGGCTTCTACCATGGTTACCTCTGTACCCTTTTTACTATAACCTACTATTAATGCCATATGAAAATGGTCCTGCTGTATCATATTTTGGACACTCCTTAAAGCCAGAAGTAGCTAGCTTTCCATTGTATGTCCATACAGGTGCTGGAAGTAGCTACAAGCCTCACAGGTGGTAAGGCTAAAGACAGGATGGCATGAAGCAAAATATGAGGGGCATCTCTGGAGTGGATGGGAGAAGGCAAACAAGGTTTTGTGCTGAACAACCTGAAGGGCTGATCTCAAAAATGTTGATTTGGTTTTTATAGCCCCAGGGCACTACACTTTTTAGTGAGTTCTCTTTAACATAACTGGCCATGAAAACAGAATGGCGTGTAGCTTTAAAAGTAACAATTTGGCTCAGATATGTAATAACTTCTGTATACTTAACAGTAAGTAAAGTAAAAGTACTACAGAGTCTCTAAGCAATTAAGCAAATAATTATAATTCACCCTCTAGATACCAACTTAGTAGTTAAGCAATGTGTACTTTGTGAAGCTTACTGGTGTACTTCAGTACACAAAACTGCACTAAACAAAAGAGAGCTGGAGGACAAGTACTAGAATGTAGCACTGGCCATCATTTAGTACACAAGCGAGCGCCTATTAGCCACATTATATACATATAAGACACAAATATCCTCTTTAACTAGATATATACACAAAACGCATGTGCAAAAATATTTATAATATTATCAGGCTCCTCTTCAGCTCTTTTCCATTTAGTTACAACTTAAGTACCAAACTGCAAAAGCCTACTTGCATTCCTGGCCCAAAGAATGTCATATCAAAGTTTAAGTGAACGTTCAGTTTAAACCAGCTAAGTCTAACTCGGGTGCACCAACACAAAAGGTACGTAGAGTATTTTAGTTAATTTTTTTAGAAAACCATCATAGCCTCAGAAGCATTGGGTGGAAGCAGCGGTCTCTTGTTAAATCAGAGCTAGAGCTCTCTAATCAGCAGGCTTTGCTGAACAGAGAGCTCTATTACTGATTTGTTTATTTATTGAACAGCTCCAGACCGACCACTGCTTCCACAAAGAGCCCAAGACTTCTTCTCTGAAGCATGTTGGCAGAGGACAAGATTTTCTACTCTGAGGCTACTTTCTAATGTAAACAAAGACTTTGAACATCTTATGGTTTGAGGCTCATGATTAAAACTGAATGTTCAGTTGGAATTTAAATTAAAACTTCACCAATCTGTGATGTTGTAAGAAGGGCTAGTGAAACCATCAGTTTTGTATATAATGCAAATGTATGGTTTTTTTTTTCATGCTTGTAAATGGTTTTGAACTTTCTAGTGTTTCAAACAAAAGTGTTGCTCTCTGCAATGGGCTCAGTCTATAGCCATCAACAGAATACTTCCATCAAGCATAGCAGAACATGTTATATTTTTCGTTAACCCAGATGTATATTTTTTGTGCTGCCTATTGTAATCCTACTGCAAAGGATATTATGCGTAGAGCTCAACAAACCTGTAACACATTTAACTGTATTTGATCTCAACGTATGACACACAATCCTGCTCCAGTAACTAGCTGACCCTGTTAATACATTTTATGAGCCAAACAGTAATTGGAAATTGATATAACCATTTAGCTTGATCATAGGATGTGGCAATCAAAATAAGGGGTGTTGCCTGTGCTCAGAAGACATTATCCTGCTGTAAACATTGACAGAAGGGAGTGTTCAAATTGATGGTTCTTCCACTAATGAAAGAATTAAGGCATTAAATACTACTATGCTGGATTACAGCAAGAAGGGCAGAAAAAGCTTAAAACATTACAATATGGGAATATTATTAAGATGGCTGGCATTTCTTCAGTAACTAACTTCAAAATATACATATCCCATCCTTATATACAGATAAATTCTTTCTTTTTTTCTTATACATTGGCACGGAAGAGCAACCAGACAATTTTTTGACTGGCTACAAAGTCACTGATTTGAAGCCAGCTTTCTTCATGACAGTGTAGCTGGCTATACAAGGGCAGTCCGGGAATCAGTTCTTAAAATGCTAGAACAGCTGCTTTTCCTTCTCTGAATTGGGGTACTCATGGAACTTGAGGGCTCATTAGGGCATCCATGTTGAAGTAGAATGTCCACACACTCTTTATTTCCAGACTTTCTAGCATAAAAGAGTGCCGTATGACCATTAATGTCCTTGGCCTTTACATCAATGCCATACTGCAACAGAAAGAAGACATGTTAATGGAATATAATGTATTCTGTGACAGCCATATGGAAACCACTGCACTGAAACTGCATTGCTGCTTAAAAATATGGTAGCATGCAAATTATATTAAGTACAAAGATCACATTCATAAAAATGTTATATTTTAAGTACCCTGAGTAATTTCTACATACCCTATATAGCCAAGTGTTTGTGGACACCAGACCATCACACTTATATGAGCTTATTTCACAACCTATTTGAAAACTGTAGACATCAATATGGAATTCCCCCCTCCCTCCTCCTCCTTTGCAGCTGTAGCCAGATATTTGGCCAGATGGAAGAGACAGGACAGGAGGAGCACTGGGTCCACCTCCTTCCCCCCCACCCAGAGTGCCGGCAGCACCTGCGGTGCCCACAAGGGGTTAAAGGAGCTTAATACTGCCTCCTGTGGGGATCATGGTAGATGAAGTTTGGGAGGGAGAGTGGCTCTGTGGATTAATGCAGCTGTGAGCCACAAGACAGAGTAAACCCCTGTAAAAGGAGGAGGGGAGAGAGAACTGATCTTGGGCTTTTGAGAGTTAGGGCTGGCTATGCAGGGACCAGAGCTGGAGAGACCTTTGTGCAGAGACTCCAGTGACAGCCTGAGGACCAGAGTGTGGGGGGCTGAGCTACTGAGAACTGGAATTCCCTGAGAGCAGAGTTGGAGGGACTGCAGGCAGGCAAGTGCCCAGAACCAGGTTCACTATGTTGCCAGGACTAGTGAGCCTGTGTGTGATTATTGCTGCTGCTAGCAGATCAGGAAAGGGCACTAATCTCTACTAGGAGCCTTAACCACTGCATGTAGATTTAAAGGGATAGTAAATGCACCGCTGTACAGGTTGGTCCCCACCATTTGCCAGCTGATGTCGCAAATCAGGCGCCAAATACTGTATAACTACATCACAGGGGTATCTCTTTCAGGATATATACATATATCTACATCCAGGGGGGTATATACCGAGTGCACTCTAAGATACTTCTTCATTTTTTTTCTTTTTGTTCTAGACCATTGTTTTATTGTTGGACCGTTTCATTACTGTTTATACTGTTCTTTTGTTTTTATGGCTCATAATTTATACTGCTCTTTACCGGTGTTGCTTATACTAGGTAAATTCTGCTTAATACCACAGTGATCTGTTTTAATAGCCATATTAGCCTAGTATTCACATCAGTGTATTTCATTTGAAAACGGACTCCTTTACCTGTCCATTCTGTGCATTTTTATTTGATTTGCTTGGTAATAATACACTTATTTTGTTTACTACTACATAGCCTGGTGTCTATTTCATATATGCCATTACCGTTGTGGGTAGTATACTTCTAACTGAGCTCACAGGTGTATGCTGCATCTCATTACCTAACCTGTGCAGGCCAGTTGAGTGCCTTCCCTACAAACCCATAAAAAAACTTCTTGTTATAAACCTGGCTTTGTGCACAGGGGCACAGCCATTCTGGAGCAGTAAAAGTCCTTCCCCTAGACCAGTGATGGCTAACCTTGGCACTCCAGATGTTTTGGAACTACATTTCCCATGATGCTCATGCACTTTGCAGTGTAGTTGAGCATCATGGGAAATGTAGTTCCAAAACATCTGGGGTGCCAAGGTTCGCCATCACTGCCCTAGACTGTTGACACAGGTTTGAAAATGCACAGCAGTCTAAAATGTTTTGGAGGGGTGTCCACACATTTTAGGTCATTGAGCGGGTGACGGTCAGGTGTCCAGAAACTTTGGGTTATACAGTGCATTTATGGAAAATGGTTTCCAAAAAAATAAAGGGTTTATTACACTGTAGTGATTGTAACTGTTGGTCAATTGGCTTTACCTTTTACATTATTATTGTATAAACAACATTCTTGATATGCAATATAGCGGTGGACTGCAATAAAAATGGTTAGTTTCTGCCACTTACTGGGTCAGCACAGTCAATACTTTAATTATGGGGTTTGAGGTTTGATCATAGGTTATCACAGATTATTATAAATGGTCACACAGCAGGCTGTATGCATTTAAAATCAGTCAGAAGTACGATTGAGATGTGACATATCTGGTGTATTATCATACTAGAGAATGCAGTGCCAGCGCTGCTCTTTTAGAGATGCAGATAATCAGTCTGCAGTACACACGCTATATATAGTGGGTATAGAAAATAATTGCCCCCTATGAAATAATCACATTTTGTCGCTTTGCAGAATGAAATAAAGACAAACACAGTTTTTGTTTTAGCCAGCTGTTTTCCCTCAGTGCAACTTATAACATCCAAGTGAAAGATATAACACCAACATGTCTGGAAAAAAAGATCCAAAAATAGAATCACTTGTTGGAAAAAGGATCTGCCCTTGTGCCAGTATTTTGTTGAACCACCTTTTGCTTTAATTACAGCCTTTAGTTGGCTGGGATTTGTCTCTACTAACTTTACACATAGGGACTTTGCAATATCTGTCCACTCTTCTTTGCAGAGCTGCTTCAAATTCAGTTAAATTTGATAGTGACCATTTGTGGACTGCAGTCTTCAAGTCATTCCACCTTTTTTCAATGGTGTTTAAGTCTGGGCTCTGACTAGACCATGCACAGACATTCACCTTTTTCTCCTTCAACCACTGTGTTGGAAGGTAAACCTTCTTCCCACTGACAACTTTCTGGCAGCAGATGTTCCTCAAGAATTTGATGGTATTTTGCCCTATCCATTTTCCTTCTATCCTGACAAGTGCTCCAGTCCCTGTTGCAGAAAAACGCCCCCATATCAGGATATTACCACTTCCATGCTTTACTGTAGGAATGGTGTTATTTGGTATTGAGCTGTATTGGATTTCCGCCAGACATATCGTTTGGTATTGAGGCCAAATAAATACATTTTAGTCTCATCTGACCATAACACCTTTTTCCATGTGCCCTTAGAATCTTCAAGGTGCATTTTGGCAAAGCTCAGTCGTGACTGCATGTGGCCTTTCTTGAGGAGTAGCTTTTTTTCTTGCAACCCTCCCATAGAAGCCACATTTGTGGAGAATTTGTGATATTGTTGTCACAATGACCACTCTTTGTCATAAATTCCTGCAACTGCTTCAGAGTTGCTGTGAGCCTACTGGTAGCCTCTCTGACCAGTTAAATCCTGTCTCTTTCATCCAGTTTGAAGTGATGTCCTGATCCAGGGAGGGTCTGTGTCGTATCAAATACCTTCCACTTCTTAATAATAGACTTCACTGTGCTTAGAGGCATTGATAAATCATTTTTTTTGTATCCATCTCCTGGCTTGAGCCTGTCCACAACTTTATCCCGGAGAGCTTTTGACAGTGCCTTGCCACCCATAGTTGAGTGCTTCAGTTGCACTACCAGGGACTGAAATGCTCCAGGAAAGCTCTTTTCATGCTGAGCTAATCAAAATGACCACAGCTGACCACAGTTAAAAGTCAAATGGCCTTGTGTGCCATTGAGTAGGTGATTAGCTACACCTGATTGAGTTTACAAGTCATTTTTAGGAGGGGGTGATCCTTTTTCCAAATCAGTGATTCAGTTTTTGAAATGTTTTACATTTTTTGCTGACATGTTGGTCTTCTATCTTTTACGTGGATGTTGCACTGAGTAAATACAGCTGGATAAAACAAAACGGTGTCAGTCTTCATTTCAGGCTGCAAAGCAACAAAATGCTATTATTTTATAGGGGCTGATTCTTTTCTATACCCAATGTATAAACAAAAGTGTTCTTAGAGCTGCAGAAACACAATCATCAGGAAAAAAAATCACTGAAACCTTTATACTCATAGGCCAGGCCACAAATCACACAACTTTGCAGCATGGGTAGTTTTTTCAAATGGCATGGGAATATACAAATTGTCACTACTGAAAGACCTAAGGATTTAAGAGTATAGGTCAGCTAATGTTAAAGGTGGTAGTGGGATGGTTCAGTCCTGTGCTGCCACACTGACATATATGAGAGGGAAGAGGAAGTGGGGGAGATGCTAGAAGAGCCAGCAGTGTAGAATTTCTCATCAGAGAAACAACAGTGACATCACTACTTCCACCATAATGTAGGATAGAATTGGCCTGTGCTGTCTCTGCACCCCTACATATGGAAATATGTCCATGTCCCTACAACCAAACTGCACCTGCAAAGCAGTATCAGCTTTACAACCCCAATTGCAAAAAGTTGGGACGCTGTGTAAAATCTACATAAAACAGATTGCAATAAGTTGCAAATCTCATAAACCTATAATTTATTCACAATAGAAAAACAATAAAAAAAATTAAATGTTTAAAATAAGAGAATGTACCATTTTAAGAAAAAAATAAAGTAATTTTGATATTGATGGCAGTAACAGGTCTTAAAAAAGTTGGGACAGTGCCATGTTTACCACGGTGTAGCATCACCTCTTCTTTTAAGTCATAATAAATACTGCTAGGACACTTATACCTGCAGGTAAGCTTATAATAAAGCTTACACGTAGGTACAAGGAATATCTCCTAATTGTGCACCGTTTAGGAGAGATTCATTGTTTCTGCAGCCAGTGACGTCACCGGCTGACAGACTCATGCCATCCCTACAGGACTCTATGACACATCCATGACTCCCTTGCGCAGGAATGATGTCATTGCAGCTTGGCCATTCAAACAGCTGGAACCCACGAACCCGGAAGGAAGACTGGGTGAACATGGAAGCCCTGTCAGCAGTGACAGCGCGCCGCTGGAGGACTTAGTTTTAAGGTAAGTCTTTCATAATGTTCTTGTATGCGATGCATTACGCTGACCACAGAACAGTTGTCCACTTTGCAACAGACCATTTTAAATGAACTTCGAGCCAGAGAAGACTGCTGCTTTTCTGGATAATGTTGATATATAGCTTCTGCATGATAGAGCTTTAACTTGGATTTTTGAAAGGCACGGTGAACTGTGTTTTTAGAAGTATTCCTGAGACCATACATCAATGTCCATCAGATACATTTGCATTCCCCTGTGACTTTAAATGAAGCACATGACAGCAATGTAATAAAAATCAATACAAATGATTACAAATGTATTAGTCCAATTATAAACAGATCTGATGGCAATGAAATACATACAGTGTCTCACAAAAGTGCGTACACCCCTCACATTTTTGTAAATATTTTATTCTATCTTTTCATGTGATACTGAAGAAATTACACTTTGCTAAAATGTAAAGTAGTGAGTGTACAGCTTGTATAACAGTGTACATTTGCTGTCCCCTCAAAATAACTCAACACACAGCCATTAATGTCTAAACTGCTGGCAACAAAAGTGAGCACACCCTTAAGTAAAGAGGTCCAAACTGGGCCCAATTAACCATTTTCCCTCCCCGATGTCATGTGGCTCGTTAATGTTACAAGGTCTCAGGTGTGAATGGGGAGCAGGTGTGTTAAAGTTGGTGTTATCGCTCTCACTCTCTCATACTGGTCACTGGAAGTGCACCATGCCACCTCATGGCAAAGAACTCTCTGAGGATCTGAAAAAAAGAATTGTTGCTCTACATAAAGATGGCCAAAGCTATAAGACGATTGCCAAGACCCTGAAACTGAGCTGCAGCATGGTGGCTAAGACCTTACAGCGGTTTAACAGGACAGGTTCCTCTCAACAGGCCTTGCCATGGTCGACCAAAGAAGTTGAGTGCACGTGCTCAGCGTCATATCAAGAGGTTGTCTTTGGAAAATAGATGTATGAGAGCTGCCAGCATTGCTGCAGAGAATGAAGGGGTGGCGGGGTCAGTCTGTCAGTGCTCAGACCATACGCCGGGTACTGCATGAAATTGGTCTCCATGGCTATCGTACCAGAAGGAAGCCTCTTCTAAAGATGATGCACAAGAAAGCCGCAAACAGTTTGCTGAAGACAAGCAGACTAAGGACATGGATTACTGGAACCATGTCCTGTGGTCTGATGAGACCAAGATAAACTTATTTGGTACAGATGGTGTCAAGCTTGTGTGGCGGCATCCAGGTGAGGAGTACAAAGACAAGTGTGTCTTGCCTACTGTCATGCATGGTGGTGGAAGTGTCCTGGTCTGGGGCTGCATGAGTGCTGCTGGCACTGGAGCGCTACAGTTCATTGAGGGAACCATGAATGCCAACATGTACTGTGACATACTGAAGCAGAGAAGGATCCCCTCCCTTCGGAGACTGAGCCGCAGGGCAGTATTCCAACATGATAACGACCTCAAACATACCTCCAAGACGACCACTGCCTTGCTAAAGAAGCTGAAGGTAAAGATGATGGACTGGCCAAGCATGTCTCCAGACCTAAACCCTATTGAGCATCTGTGGGGCATCCCCAAGGTCTCTAACAGCCACTGGCTCCGTGATGTCGTCATGGAGGAGTGGAAGAGGACTCCAGTGGCAACCTGTGAAGCTCTGGTGAACTTCATGCCCAAGAGAGTTAAAGCAGTGCTGGAAAATAATGGTGGCCACACAAAATATTGACACTTTGGGCCCAATGTGGACATTTTCACTTAGGGGTGGGTTCACTTTTGTTGCCAGCGGTTTAGACATTAATGGCTGTGTGTGGAGTTATTTTGAGGGGACAGCAAATTTGCACTGTTATACAAGCTGTACATTTACTACTTTACATTGTAGCAAAGTGTCATTTCTTCAGTGTTGTCACACATATAATATAAGATATAATAAAATATTTACAAAAATGTGAGGGGTGTACTCACTTTTGTGAGATACTCTATGTATTTAATTGCTATTGGATCTGTTTATAATTGGACTAATACATTTGCAATAATTTGTATTGATTTGTATTACTTCATTTAAAGTAACAGAGGAATGCAAACTTGTATGCATAAATTTAGAGATGGAGGCACATGATTATAGATGGTGCTGCAGGCCACAATTTTCCTAGATGTCCATCACAGAAACATGCCTGTTTTTAATGCAGTGCCATTTGAGAACCTGAAGATCATAGGCTTTCAACATTGCGTTTCAGCCTTGTCCCTTGTATACTGAGATTTCTCTACATTCTCTAAATCTTTTAATATTATTAACTGTAGATGATAATATATTTAAAGTCCTTGCAATTTTATGTTAAGGAACATTATTTTGAAATTGTCAGACAATTTTTAGATGCAGATTTTCACAGATTGGTGAACCTCTGCCCATCTTTACTTCTGAAACACTCTGACTCTAAGATGCTTTTTTTATACCCAATCATGTTACTGTCCTATTGCCATTTAACCTAATTAGTTGCAAAATGTTCTTCCAGCTCTTCCTTGTTAGTACCACTTACTTTCCCAACATTTTGTTGCCCTGTTCCAACCTTTTTTGAGATGTGTCGCTGCCATCAATTTAAGAATACAACAATAAAGTATATAATATATATATATGTAAAAGGGGTTAAATGATAAAATGAAAAGTGATCTGTCACTTCAGTGCATATTTGCCTCTATCTATCAGTAATGCAAAAAAACACTATATTCTTTGGATACCCTATGGAAATGCAATTGGCAAATGAGAACCTGTTGTATTGGTTAAGTAATTAATATTAAATAAGCAACACCTGCCTCTTGCCTCTTATTAAATACCTTGGGGTGTCTACTTTCCAAAAAAATGATTATTTTGGGGGTAGTTATACTGCCCTGGCATTTTATGGCCTCAAAAAATGTGATGAGGTTGTCAGTACATCAGGATTGATCAATTTTCAAATTTAATATACACCATAGATCAGTGTTTCTCAACTCCAGTCCTCAAGGTGCCCCAACAGGTCATGTTTTAGGCTTTCCATCATTTTGCACAGGTGATTTGATCAGTTTCACTGCCTTAGTAATTACAACAGATGTTTCATCTGAGGGAAATCCTGAAAACAATGCCTGTTGGGGTGCCTTGAGGACTGGAGTCGAGAAACACTGCCATAGATTGCAGACTTTCAGAAAGAGTAAATAATATAATAATACATTTTATAACTGAAAAAAATATATATTTATATAGCAAAAAAAATAAAAAAACCCAGTGATGATTAAATACCACCAAAAGAAAGCTCTATCGGTCTCCAAAAATAAAAAAATATATAATTTGGGTATAGTGTTGCATGACTGAGTAATTGTAATTCAAAGTGTGACAGTGCTGAAATCTGAAAATTGGCCTGGGCTGGAAGGGGGTGAAAGTGTCCGGTATTGAAGTCATTAAATACGGTCATGTAGGTAGAACATGATTATAGAATGGTCTTTATTTTATTTAAATACTAGCATTATAATCCCGTTCTTGTTGCAGCGTAATAAAAAACACAATGCACAGTGATTAAAAACACAAATATAGTATCTCACCCAGACTAGCAGCTGTGTCATCACCACATTAGGCAGCTCACAGGCCATATGAAGAGCGGTGCGCCTGTCCCGGTCTCCGGTGGGGCTATTGATCTGTTCCTTATTACTGTGTGCCAGTAGGAGTAAGACATTTGGCAGATTCTTTTCTTGAACTGATTTGAACAGCTGTTTGACAAGTGGAACCCCTGGGCTTTTTAAAGGAGCCAAAAATAAACGCTGCTCATACTTTGCTCGGATCCATGATTCTCTCTCTTCCCTGTGCACAAAATAAAGACACAAAACAATACATTCTGTCTCTTGGTATACATACATGTCATACTCCAAATTGTATTTTGGTGTCATGATCCAACCTAAAATGCTCTGAAAAGCGACATTTCAAATCTATGAGTGTAATATAAGTTTGATTATGTTAACATGATTGCCAAGTCTCCCACATCTGAGAGGATGTACTGTACTTCAGCCACTATCATTAAATTATAAGGCTCACATTTTATATGAGATTTTGAAACTTGTAGTTGGAAGGGTTTGGAACAACCTGCGGAAGGGACTGAACACTGAAATCTTATTTTTGGTGAGATTATTTGGAGCACACAGTTTTTATGCATATGATGAATATACAGTGTATATATATATATATATATATATATATATATATATATATATATATACACTATATTACCAAAGGTATTGGGACGCTTGCCTTAACACGCACATGAACTTTAATGGCATCTCAGTCTTAGTCAGTGGGTTCAATTGAGTTGGCCCACCCTTTGCAGCGATAACAGCTTCAACTCTTCTGGGAGGGCTGTCCACAAGGTTTAGGGTTGTGTCTATGGGAATGTTTGACCATTCTTCCAGAAGCACATTTGTGAGGTCAGGCACTGATGTGGAGGAGAAGGCCTGGCTCACAGTCTCCACTCTAATTCATCCCAAAGGTGTTCTATCGGGTTGAGGAGCAGGCCAGTCAAGTTCTTCCACCCCAAACTTGCTCATCCATGTCTTTATGGACCTTTGTGCACTGGTCAAAATCATTTGGTGGAGGGGGGATTATGGTGTGGGGTTGTTTTTCAGGGGTTGGGCTTGGCCCCTTAGTTCCAGTGAAGAGAACTCTTAAGGCGTCAGCATACCAAGACATTTTGGACAATTTCATGCTCCCAACTTTGTGGGAACAGTTTGGGGATAGCCCCTTCCTGTTCCAACATGACTGCACACCAATGCACAAAGCAAGGCCTATAAAGACATGGATGAGCAAGTTTGGGGTGGAGGAACTTGAATGGCCTGACCAGAGTCCTGACCTCAACCCGATAGAACACCATTGAGATTAATTAAAGTGGAGATTGTGAGCCAGACCTGCTCGTCCAACATCAGTGCCTGACCTCACAAAATGTGCTTCTGGAAGAATGGTCAAACATGAACTTTGATGTATCTATCAGTCTTCCAGTACTTGAAACTATTATATTTGCAAGCTTGCTAAACTACAGTTATGAAAGGTGTAAGCCACCCCTACTTTATCAGATGCAAGTAATATAAAATGTATGTCTGGGAAAAAACGATACATGCATACATACCCCTGTGTTTCCCTTTAAAATGCTGCAGGTACAGAAAATTGAGTAAACATCTACCCTAATGTTATGGAGATATGAACAGTGGAGATGTTCTGTAGCCAAGGAAAATACAACTGGGGAGGGCTGACACCATTGTATGGAATTTTGGTACAGCAAAATCACTGATCTGTCCGCTCAAACAGGAAGTAAAGTGCTTACTGTATATTTTCAACTGGGATTTTTCAACACATATTTTTCTGTGCTTGCAGTGTTTTGAAATAGTTCAAACATGTACACACATATGCATTAACTAGAGGTAGTTACATTTCTTGAATTTCTTGATACCCATTTATGACAACTGAACACATTGTACAAATCACTTAAAGAAAAAAGTTCAAACAGAAATATGCTTATGAAAGATTGAATTTTTATCACAGTTTTAATAATTCTCAAATATTTTACATTCTTCATGAGGACTGGCAACCCCTTAAAGTCTGTTTAGGATTGGATTCCACTAAAAGGTTAGGAAACAGACAAAATGGCCACAGAATCAGAAGAATAAGCAGCACACATTTTCTAAATAAGAAAAAAAAAGCAATACCTGGAAGAGTCAGAGTGTGGCTTAGTCCGACCTTGAGTTGTCATCTCCCAGATACTGTTAGCCATTTCATTGCCAATATATGTCAGGACTAAAGTCAGCTCAAGGGGCCAGTCATCAAGGTCCAAGGAGCGCACTCGAGACAAATGTGTTCCAAGATTCCGATGGATTCCTGAGCATTCAATGCAGATCAGGGCACCCAGATTTAAGCTGGCCCAAGTAGGATCTAGAGGACAGAGAATTTAATAGAAAAGACACCACTACATTGTACCTGTAACCTTTCTCCATTGCCCTCTAATTAATTTTTGACATTACTGAACTAGAAAATGTGGTCAATAGGCAGACATTAACAGAACCTCAAGGCTAAGCTTTAGCATTCAGGTGCAGACTTCAGGTCCACTACCTGGTAACTAGGAATGATTGAAGCAGGCAAAATTTAGCTTGCAAGATTTGTTAAAAAGGGCAAGGGTAGCCGGGCATTGCTATGCATGTACCAATGCAAAAATAAAATTTAAAAAAATACAGTTTCCTTTTCCCTCCCCCATCTCCTTTGTTTTCCCCTTTTCTTTCCTTTTCAAAACTTCTTCCTCTTTCTCCTACCCTGCTTCCCCTTCTTGTTGGACTGATCTCTAGGTAGTATCTCCTTTGGTAGTTATGGCCATGTGTTGGCTTATCTGTCTTCTCTATGGTGTACTATTGCTATTTTGACCTGGAAGTTTGGTGCATCTATACAACCAGGTATACTATGTGATCCTCTGTGTATCTATATTGGTTTGTTTAGTTGTACATTTATATTATTTGTGCCTCATGGAACTGTGTTGTGTTCTGTATATTTTTATTTTCAATTTGAAAAAAAAAAGAAGAATTCTGTTAAAAAAAAAACAAAAAAGAAAAACATTTTGGCAGGGAGAGGGGCTTTTAATTTGGCTTACACAAATGCCACTTTTCGACCACCATATGTCATTAAATGGGTGGGCATGGTGTTCTGGAGTACAGTTTTAAAAACAGCACACCGAGTGAGTACACAGTGCTCATGAGAGTACTATTTACATTTGCCGTTTTACATTGACCATCAAAACAATCACAAATGTAAATATTACTATAGAATCTTTCTGGGTTTTAATTGCTGCTGAAGCAAGAGCTTATATGCAAACTATACTGTAAATTTATCATATTTCACATATTATATCACTAATAGTATTCAAAACAATCCAAGCTTTAGAACTACAGCAGGGATTTTTGTAGCCTCCAAAACAAGTTGGTTTTTGTTGTTTGGTGACTGCTAGGTCCAATAAAGACCATACTGGACACTTAAGAGTGGGCTGGCGTTTCCATTATTTCTCTACCCAAAAGCTTTCTTTTTACGATTGCTGCTCCATTTATTATTGTTGTCCACATTAGCTGAGCTTTACTGGCACTTCCTTTTCCAAGAGGTACAAAAGGAATTAACTGAAATCACATCTTTATCCCCATTGGTAGATATCTCTTCTACTTCTCTCAGGTGTCAACTGTAAAATTGTGGATTTTGGGGATTGGTGACAATGCCACAAGGACAAAAAGCAAGGTTAGACACAACAGTTATGCTTTAGGAGGGCACATTTATACACTCAGAAAGTAGTTCAATTGTAAGGCAGTAAGTACTTAATGCAAAGAATTGTAAACAATTTAAAATATATGGGATTTGGACTATTTCCAACATTTCACATTTTTTGGGTAAATATGCTTTTTTTTGGCTAATTTATCATGCTGTTGGTCAAGTACAGTAGTGTAGTGGATTATCAATATTTTATTTAAGAAACTATGAGATGAAGAAAAAGGAAAAAACAAAGGGGAGAGCATCATAAAAGGTAAGGAATGTGGAGAAAAATTGTGGAAGCCAGTTTTCCCAGCTGGCTCAATATCACAATTATTTACAAATGTATGAAGAAGATTGTTCTTATAAATATATAACATACAATATCCATTGATAATTTTTAGTGTTGCTATTTTTCCATGATCAGGCAATGGACAGTTTGCTAGGAAGACGTACAGTATGGGGCCAAACACTTTTTCCTGATGCCAACATGGCAGCATACATGTGATATAGCTCTGCCCCTATATCCACCCATAGGACCTGTTTGAATCTTTAAAAGAAAGCTATAGCAACCTCCCCCATTTTTATATCTTTAAATTCTGTCATGCAAAATGCCTATGGAGACATATGCAAAGCAGTAGGCTGGTTGGCGCAGTGCACCTACCTCAGGTGCTACAGGGAAGATCAGGGGCTTATACATCGGAATGACGATCCAGGCTACCAGGTCCATTGTAGAAAGTTTGATTATACATTTTAGCCCTCCCTGTTTAGCTAGTTATTTATCACATGCATGCTGCCATGTTGGCATCAGGAAAACTGTATCAAATACTTACTGTCATTTTCCTTTCCTGATGCCAATCCATGGCAGCATATGAATCCTTTCTTTTTTTATCTTGTTATTTTTTTTTTTAAATCAGGTAACGGATCTTGTAATTTTTATGGAGAATGGGGGAGGTTGCTCTAGCTTTCCTTTTATAGATTTAAACAGGTCCTGTGAGGGGATACAGGGGTGGAGCTATAACACATGAATGTTGCCATTGATTGGTGTCAGGAAAGGAAAATGACAGTAAGTTTTTGATGCAATTTTCTGTTTTGTAGACTTCATAGTGCAATAGTGTCATCTGAGAATGTCTGTGCACAAAATTCTGTAACGGAGTTTGCATCAGCCTGAAAACTCTGGACAAGTAGGTACATTTATAATGTAAACAATATGTAGAGTATGTTACTTATTGAACATCTTCTCTGTATTCCAGGGGCTCTGTGTGTACACTACCTGCAGCTCTGCGTACTCATACACACCATGACAGGGCAAGGGCACAGGGAAAACTCTGTACATGCCTAAAAGAGTTAGTGATGAACAGTAACCCACTGTGGGTAACCTTAGATCTAATTTATTAGTCTAAACATATTTAATATTCAAAGCCTCATAATTAATTGTTAGCTATGTAAAATAATACATACATATTATGGGCTAGTGTTTACATAGCTACCCAGGGCCGCTGATAGGCCAGTAGAACCGGCCCTGTTGTACCGGGCCTGGTGTCTTCAGGGGCCCAGGCAGCCTCACAGGCAATGCAGAATTAAAAAAAAAAAAAAGGAACAAAAAAAAAATAGAAAACGACATTCTGACTTACACCCCCGCTCAGTCGCTCCTCCGAGCTTAGGGGGTGTATTATTGTTATGATCTTCCGGGCCCCTTCTCTCTAATGTGGGAGTGGAGGGACTTTTTTCACAGTTTTGGGCGCATGCGCACTGCACCCTCCCCGCTGTACCAGCAACCAGATCTTGCACTGATCAGCTCCCCAATCAGTCATTAGTCAGCCCGTGAGAGACAGAGAGCGGGAGGCTGTGAGGCGGCTGGCGTCAGGCAGCTGACAGGGTCCAGATGCCAAGAAGGAAGCTGTAATTTGTGGCTACTGCTGTGGGTGGGTAAAAGATAGATTGCAGTACACTGTAAATTCCTATAATGTCACCTTCCATATAACTATGTTTAACACACAGGAAGAAGTCAGCAGGTTCTCTGTCACAGTGTGTTGCATGACATGGCTGTTGGGTGCTGATTTTGTTAACTTATTGGTCATAAGCTAACAAGGTCAGCACCCAGCAGCCATGTCATGTAACACACTGTGAGAGAGAACCTGCTGACTGCTTCCTGTGTGTTATAATGCTGATGATCATAAGCTCTGTGTTTCTATTTGTTAGCAAGGCTTTCATATGGGGCAGAATCCATTTGTTCAGCGGGGGATCTGTGCTCTGATCCCCCACTGAGCAGCGTGGGCAGATGACAGGTCCGTGTCCACTCAGCTTATGCAGAGCGGGCATGGACACAGCCCGCTCTGCTGTAAGGGCGACTGGTGTAAACAAACCGGCTGTCCGTTTACACTCGCTGCCCTCCAATCTGATCCACTAGACGGAGGGGAACAGATCCCTTTCCGTTTTGTGTAGCAGATCAGATTGGATGTAGGCGGGTGTAAATGGACAGCTGGTTTGTTTAGATCCATCTAAACTATAGTAGTGAATGGAGGATCAGATCAGGTCCACCTGAAAAAATGGACAGGCGGACCTGATCAGACCTGTCATGTGAACCCATCCCCAACCTTTTCCCTTTAACTGCTTGCTGCCGCCCTCAGTACATTTACTGCAGCAAGGTGGCACAGGCAGGCTGGATCACATAGATGTACTTCATCCAGCCTGTTCCTGCACTTTGTTTAAATTGACGAACGACGGCGGAACTTTGTTTCACGTCCTTGTCCGACCTACTTCATGTAGATACACTAGGTCGGA